>QUSF01000077.1:91150-170146 GCA_003676055.1 Chloebia gouldiae
GTCCCTCCTCAGTGCTGATGCCCAGAACAGCACAGGGTGTGAGGAGCTGGCTGGGGGCCTGTGAACAGCCTCTCCATGCCAGGCAGAATCACCTCTGTCCTGTCCTGTGCTCAGCTCTGCAGATACTGGGGGAGGTGGCTGGGGAGCTCATGGGGGAGAAAAAAACTTGTTTCTTTGCAAACACAGTTGATATTCCAATAATACAGGTGTATTTTATTGCACTGCTCCTGAATTGGTGCATTCCATAAAGTTGATTTATGGATGCAGAGACGACGGGAACTGAGCTGCAGGAGCCATTGGTATGGGGGGGATGTACTGGAGCGTGGCTCAGCTGTGGAGCTGGGATGGGGAATTGTCACCTGGCAGGTTGTGTCCCAGGAAAGGAAGGATGGGCCTGCTCATGGTGACAGAACACTGACCAGTGTGGCCATCACAGCTCTGGTCAGCGTGGCTCTCCTTGCCTCACTGGTAGGAAAAGAGGGAGTGTGCAATACCATATTACTGAGGAGCACCTGGAAAACTGCCCTTAGACCTTGCATTCCTGTTTGTAACCTCTGTAAAAACACTATTTCTCATTGCTGCCTGGGTTTTATAATGTCAGTATCCTAAGCTCTGCCTCCCAGTATTGCATTGTGCATTTGGTGCTGCCTTCTCTGTCCCCTGGAGCACATTTGCTTTCTAAGAGGGCTTTCAAAATAGTTAAAAAACATCATGGTAAACTTTGCTGTTGGCAGGGGAAGAAGTTTTCATCATAGTCTGCAGCAAAATGCGCAGCAGATCTGTAAGTGAAGTTCCCCTTTAGCATTCCAGGTTGCTCTGGCTGTGACAGAAAGCCCTTGTGGCAGGTCATTATCTGCAGAGGTTCCTCTCCTTCGGGACTCTGCCTTGCACAGAGCCATTGCACTGGTGGTTAGTGCAGTGAGGGGAGGTGCTGTGGGGCAGCCAGCTGCACCAGTGCTCCAGCTCTTGTGGTGCTCCTCCTCGGGAAACACGAGTTCTCTACTATTCATTTTTCAGATTTTATCCCACCTAGTGCTTCCCTGTCAGTTCCTGCTCGGTGTTGTAACCCTCAGTAAATGCAGCAGATCTGCAATCAGTCCTGCAGTGCCGCTGGCAGGGATGGGATCCACTGGAGTTGTTCTGGAATTTAGGGAAACTAACACAAATCATGTATAACACTCTTAGCTGGAATACCAAGTCCCTGCATCTTACATTTTGACATGTCTATTATGTGTATGCAAATTCAGTATTTTCTGCATAATTTCCTTGGAGAGAAATGTTTTATTAGTTAAGGAAGAGGACACAATATGTTAATGGAAGATAATGAACACGTAGCTTGTGACTGGCATTATAGCAATGAGAGAGATTAGCTTTTACATCACTTTTATTCTTGGAGGTGTGTTCTAATTTCCCTCTGCCCAGCCTGGGGATATCCTGGACATGCTCAGTTAAATTTTCTGTGTTTACCAACATTCAGCAGACTGGAGGATCTTTCCAGCTAAAACTGATCTCTCATCAGTCGATATAGGGTGGCTTGCACACCTGTTGAATGTTATTTGGAGTTCCCTAACCTCAGATAGCATGTGCTAATGGCTCTAATGGCATGTGCAATCCTTCGGGTGCTCCAGAGAGGAAATAACAGCAGCAGAGGGGCACAGCAGGGCCATGAGCAAGGTGGTACTGTGTCATTTACAACTCTATACGATGGAGGAGTGCAGTGTGCAGGGGACACTGGTGCAGAGCAGAACAGAAAATGACAGGTCAGATCAGGAAAATGAGCTGTTTTATAAGAAATAAAAAGCTTGTCTAATCTGGCAAAACCAGGGCTGGGAAGTGATGCACTTGTTCCATCTACAAATGTCAAAGAAATAAAGTGGGGAGGTGAAAATCACGTAAAAGGAGGGCTGGCATTGGCACAGGAATGACCAGAGCGAGTGTGGCTGCAGGTAAATGCAGACTCAGGAGTGTCCCAGGTTGTGTTGGAGTCTTGAGTCTCTGTCAGGTGCCAGCTGCAGGGCTCATGAGGACAGAAGGGGTGGGATGGCACAGCACAGAGGATGCCCATGGTGTTCACACATGGGAGCACTGAGCTTGATGGTCAGGAGCCTTTGGTGCTGCTGAACACCACAGCAGGGCCACTCTGGGCAGGAAGGGTCCTTTTTCTTCTTACTGTGTTTTTTTTTCATCCTTTTCAGAATACAATTATATTTTTATGATGTGTTAGGATGGGCTGAAATGTTATTTGAGGTTTAAGCCTTGTGGCAGAGTCATTACAGCACCCTGGAAAAGCCCCACCCATTCTGAAGCAGCACATTATGTACTCGTGAGACCCCAACCACCACCGTGCTGTGCAAGTACCTGTCTGCATTATTCCCCAAACGACTCCATTTCACACGCTGCTGCTGTCATCATGATGAATCGTTTCATGTACAGCTTTGGGATGATGACTTCTAAATTTAGGGCTTGGCTTCATGGAGCCTCCCTGGCTGTGGGTGTGTGACAAAGAGCAGCTCTGCTGGTGGGTGCCAGCAGCAGAGCTGGATGGCTGGCGCTGCCATGTGCTCGTCCCCCTCACACAGCTGAGCTTTGGCTCGTGGTTGAATAAACACTGTGCACTTGTATAAACGGGGATAACCCATACTTCACTGGCAAGCCCGATCTTGCAAAGTCAGCACCTTCCGCGACTGAAAATTTCTCTTTTTGTGTGTTAAGAGAAAAGAGGATGACGAGGATGATCACAGCAAAACGCTCAACCTGTAGAAAAAAGCTCTTTCCTAAAGCTGCCTGTGCCGTTGTGCAAGCACAGATCTTTGGGTGGGTTGCATTGTGCTTGGAAAGTTTTAGTGGCCTGAGGACCCTCCAAATACTTTGTTTCCTTGCTCCATTTTTTGTGTGCCTTAAAGTTACCTGAGAGGAGTTTTACATTTCAAACTAGGTATGTGCTATTGGCAGTATAGTAATGGAATTAATAATTATGTTTTTGTAGAACTAATAATCACATATTAATAGAATTTCCATTTGCAAAGTGCATTACAGCTGGTCTGTAATTAATTGGATATCTTGGTGTAGTGGCACCAAGCTGTATCAGGGATGCCAGAGTGAGAGCATTAGAGGAGTGCATCAGTTTTTGGGGGGCTGTGTTTCACTCTCATTTGCTGGAGCAGCCAGTTTGGTGCAGAACTCACTTCAGGGTAGGCATCTTCCCACTTGCTCATGCTCTTGCTGCTTTTCAGCTTAACCAGTTTTTTCCTTCGTTGTGTGGTTCACTCACTCAGTGTCTGGGTGATGCTTAGGAGGCTCCTCTGAGCTCCTTAGTCTGTTATTTTTTAAACTGCACTCCTAGATGTATTTACTGACACCATAAACAGCAAAGTTACTGGGCTCCTGTGGAGTGCACCTTCATTTACTTTGGGTAGGAGAACCTGAAGATTGTTCCAGTGGTAGAAAATAAAGCCTCTGGTCTAGCAAAGGTCACATGTGACCATGCCATGTCCCAAGGCTGGAGTCTGCAGCAGCTGCCCTGACACACAGGGAGGATTTCCCACCCAGGATTTGACTTCTTTCTCCTCTATAGTCACAAAACAGTCTCAGTATTTCATAAGAAGCCTGTCCACTTATAAAAAAGTAATTGATATGAGCAATTTCAGCCCCCTTTAATATAACAGATCTCAAGTGTGAAACCTCCTTACTTAATGATCAGCATAAAATAAAAGTCTTTTTTTAATATTAGTTCTCAGTTAATTTTACAGTTCAGTTGAAGTGAAAATATCGTTAAACAGGGTAGCATTAAACTTTATACTTACTGGGCCTCCCCTGCTCTGCAAGTGAGAGGCGAGTTGGTGTCCTGACAGTCACGGTCAGACCAGCTTAGCCTGAGTCCATCCCTCTCTTTTCCTTGACATCATTAGATGTTGTAGATGCAGGCGAACCCAGTGGGAAGAAACGACCATGTCTGACTCAATTCAGAAGGCTGAATTATTTCTTTATTGTAATTATGGTGAAATACATTAATATACTATATAAAAGGAGGATACTAAAAACTACATACTACTTTTTCTTACTCTATCTCTAATCTTACTGACGTGTGACCCTCTCCCAAGAGTCTGGACACAGGTGGGTTGGATTGGCCATCAGGCTCAAACAATCCTCACCAGAATCCAACCAAGCCATCACCCCAGGGAAACAATTCTCCAAGCACATTCCACGTGGGAAAAACAAGGAGCAGAAATAGAAATTGTTTTCTTTTCCATTTCTCTCTGTGCACCTCTATGAAAAATCCTGAGAGTGAGAGAAATGTGCTTGCCACAATTAGAGATATACCTTTTTATTACAAACTCAACTTGCAAGCAACCCTTGCCGTAAAGCCACGATACTTTCATATTATAAAGCACACACTGGCACGGTGAGGTGGCATCCCTCATATTAAACAGGTAATGGCTAATTTGTGAGGGGTGCACGCTGAATTTAAACACCAAAGAGGTTTGAAGGTCGCGTTACGTTCAGCTGTCCTGTTTATCTCAGCTCCGAGCTGGCAGAGCCTTCGGTGCTGCTCCCAGGGCCGTGCAGAGGAGGAGGATGAGCGAGCTGGCGGGAGGAAGCACCCGCAGCTCCTCAGCAGAGGGTCCCCAAGGAGTTTTGAAGGGTAGGGGAGCGCGCAGCTTTGCGCTGCTGACAAAGGACGGGATGTGGTCCCTGCCTCTCCTCCCACTGCCTTCCTGTCCTTCCACTAAGTGCGGCTGTGATTGATTCTCTAGTGAGGCAGGCAGGAGCGAGCTTCCTTACCGAGGAAAGGTTCATAAACCAACAGATTTGCTCTTTTTAAACCCAAACCAGCCTCTAAGCTCGACTGCATCAAAATGCGACATTGCCGCTGATGAGCTTGGGAAAATAAGGGCACAATAGCATTTTTCAGTTTAATGCTGGAAAAGAAAAGAAAATGAGGAGAGGAACTTTTGTTTGCTTGAACTGCATGAGACACAGTTGTTAGGGAAAGAAATATGAAACATTCTCTGGTAATTTGGGGAAATACAGGGGTTCTGGGAGTCAAAAAGTCCAGCTTCAGAAAGGTAGAATCACTCAATCCTCTTTACAGAGCCATCATCCACGAGCTCTGCAGTGACCAAGGGGCTCCTGTCAGGGGCAGGTTTCTGCAGGATTGTCTTTTGTATTAGTTTCAGACTCTTTATCCTATTAAATTAAACATCTCTTTGAGATTTGTGTGTGGCAGAGAAAAGTTCTGTCAAAAAGGAGCCTCCCAGTCATAAGGGTAAACTTTCAACCAGAAGTACCATTTGCTGTTGGGGAATCTGAAGGGACTGAAGGTTTTTAAATGTGTTTGTCTGTGCTCCTGTTGTGGAACTTGGAACCTGTTGCTTGTGGGGTTTGTGACAATTGCGATTCTTGGGCAGTTCCCTCCTCTGAGCTGCCCTTCAGCACATGGGTAGGACCCAGTCAGTATTTTGGGACAGATTGAGTAGTTTCTCTGTGGAATTTGCAGTGTACTGGGACACGGTGGGGACAGAACTGCTTATGGTGCCTGGGGGAACAGCCCTGTCCTTCTCCCTGCCTGCTCTCACCTTAACGAGCCGATGTCTTCATTATCCGCCCTGCTGGTAATCTGCTGCTGATGAAGATTAATAGCGAAAATATTTTCTAAACACTTCTGTCTGCGTTTTCATTAATCTGTGCTTGGAAAATTAATCTTGTGGAGTGACCTGCAAAAGGTGTTAATTGCCGTTTCAGAGGAGGATTTATCAAAAGTTTGAGGAGGTGCTGCAGCCACTGCACAGCAGTGGCAGGAGTTCCAGAGGGACTGTCCCTGTCCTTCAGACCCTGGAGCTTAATGCAAGTAAAACCAGTTGTTTTCAAAAGCTCTTTGGGGCAAAGTGCAGCCCTGGCTCTGCTGAGGGCCGAGTTCCTATCCTTTCATATTATTCAGTTAGAGAAGAAGGAATAGGTGAATAATTTAATTAATGTTCATCCTTAATACTGTATTTTTTTTTTTGAAGACTGTTCAGATAAGGAAGTTTTGAAGGGTTTGTGGTTTTTTTTTTACAGCTACCAATTATGAAATTTGGCATGAGAATGAAGCTGTGTGTTACATGAGTGGCTTCGGTGTGATGATGATTTATTGTCCACTTTTCCTTATGAAAGCCACTTGGTAAATTCCTTGTGATTTGTAAACCTACAGGCAGCGTATTGGATAGAGATGATGGATTGTGTGGCCGAGGGAACAGATTTCTGCCTGCCCGTGGGACTCATTTCTAATGACAGTTTTGTGGTGTCAGTGGGAGGTTGGGAAGCAAGCAGCCTAGAATTTTCTGTTTTCTTCTGCTTTTCCTTGAATCTTGAACTTAGTTTCAGTAACAAGAGAAAACCTTGCTGTTCAGATTTGTGCTGCAGCCAGTGCTCAGTCTCAGCAAAGCATTTTCTCTTGGCAGTGAACAAGCACATGAGTGTCTGTCTGCACCTTTCCCTCAAATGCTGAAAAACTTGTGCTTACAAAAATGAAACAAACACTTTAAATTGGCATATGCCATTGTGAATCTTCTTGTGATTTGTCAGCACTGTGGACCTCTGGGCACTGTGAGTTGCCCATGAGAGCACTGATCTCCTTTTGAGCTGGATTCAGCCAGTGAACATTTTAGAAAGTGTTTCAAGTTTCCATGTATGGGTCCAGGTTTGTAAGACAGGACTCCTTTCAAGGGATGGCATTTCACCATTTCAGTCTTGAAAAAAGCTGAAATAGTCAGTCATTTCATGTTCAAATGACATTTTAGTTCTTGCTCAGCACCATTCTGCAGCAGTTTTCTTTCCTGAGCCAGCTGTGTCCTTCTCTGCAGAAGGACAGAGGATTTCCAGGATGCTGTTTCCTACAGGAGCAGGGGACAGGGCTCAGAGCTGCTGTTCCACACCCCAGACACACTCCTGCTGTTTTGAGGGAAAACCATCTTTTTTGTTGACATCAGCAAAGCTGTACTTTGTACTTGCAGTCAAGGAAAAAACTGTTTGGGTTGAGCAAAATGCTGCTCTGCCATTGCCAGTAAAACACCCGGAAACCGGGAGGATGGAGAGAACAGACCTAACGACACAAAGTGTGGAATTGTCTCTCACGAGTCTCATGATCTTTTCTAATCACTGTCAGCCTTGAAGAAATGTTGTGAATGCTCTAATTGGCTGTGATGGGGAAGACAGAAGATTCCCTGTGCATGAGAAGAGGTGATGTACTAAAAATGATTCAGCGTTCTGTTTTGTCATACAGCTCATCAGCGCTGTCTTGCTTTTATTGAGAAAATACACAGAAAGCACTTTAGAAGCAAAACTGTTGAATGTACTAGCTAATCACTTGACTTTGATTTGTCAGTGCTCTGTGTCTGCCAGGTCTCCTTCTCTGTTCACTTCCACCTGGGGCTGTGCCATGGTGGGACCCTGCAGCTGCAGGAGGCTGTGCTGGAGCCAGGCACTGCCCTGCTGCCACCCTCACTCTCCACACACTGAGGCCTGGGTGACCTCCAGTGATGCATTTGTGGGAGACTTTTCAACCCCCATGACCTGCTAAAGAACCTGCAATTCCACTCACGTCCTTCGTGAGCATTTTCAGCTTCTTAGCTAAAGAGTACAAAAGGTTGGAGGGGGATGTGTGAGATCCCATTAAGATTCATTTGTGTGAAGCCTTGCATCTAATTAATCAGCAAAGCCCCCCAGGTCTGTTATTAGAAGTTGATGACAAGTCAGTTACAGCAGAAGTAAATCGCTTTGGGTCAGTTTGTGTGCAGGAGAAGTGGCAGTGACATCCAAAGGGGCTGCAGCTTTATCTGGGCACTGTGGTGGCAGCTGGGGAGCTGCAGGAGCAGGTGCAGGGTCCTGGCACAGAGAACTCGAAGGTCTTGGGGCCAGGTGCTGGCTGGTGTTCTGTACGTGGCAGGACTCCGGGTGTTTCTTGGAGGACAGCCCACTCTGAGGAGTGCAGGGACAGCTCTTGGCAGGGCAGCCCTGTAGCCTTTCTGCCCCAGGCAGAGTGACCCAACAGGAAGGAGGAGTGGGATGGTCCAGACCCAAGGTCCATGATGCCACTGCCTCCTAGTCCCATTCCTGAAAGAATGCAAATAACTCGTTTGGCAGATCCTCTCTGGACAGCTGTACTTTGAATGCCACGGATAGAAATCACCATTATTTTACAAGAAGAAAATTTGCTCTTAGCTTGCCATCTCTGTTTCTACCTTCCAGAATGTCTCAGGGCACATGGGAGATACTTGTTTTTGTGTTTAGAGTTGTATTTTCCTTCCACAGCTGTCTAAGTGACATAACTGTTAAATAGCCCTGAAGAGCTCTTCAGAAGGCAAAGTCCCAGTGCTAATGTCACTTCAGGTAAATCCCAGTGATAATGTCACCTCAGGTGGGCACCAGGAAGGACTCTGAGGTTCAGACACTGTTCATGTGGAGAGTACCCCCATCTTGTGTATCTTGTCATAAAAGATCTCTTCCAGTGTTCATTATCTGTCATGAAAATGAGCTTTCCTTCTCTGATAAAAAATTAATGCAAGTAAAATGTTGACCTTTCCACTGCTTATTGAACATCAGAAACACTCAACTGTTTGCTGCTGGTGAGCTTCAGTAAATTTTGGTGCCCTAATCTTGAGAAATTACTGCTTTTCTATTTGGGTTTTTGAGACAGAAATGAAATATTGATAAGTTGGTTGTAAGCTGTATAAACTTAGTATTTCTACAACAGCTTGTCTAGAAAGACATTCTTAAATGCCTGCTTACTATAGCTGCTGCCATTGCTTGTGAGCAATAGTGAGGCTGCAAGGATTGTAAATCAGAATGGGAAGATTTAGTATTGGCATACATAATAATTTGGTTTGGGTTGTGTAAATGCTTTTTAATGAAGGGATTCTCTGAAAGGAGGTTTGCAAGTCAGGTCCTTCTGAGTTTTCTATGCACTTGGATTCAATTATCAGAATTCAGGAGCTACTGAAAACCTTAAATGGCTTTCTGAAATGGGAAGGGAAGCTTTCCATATCAGCTTCCACTGGAAGCTCCCTGTCTGGAGCACTCCACAGCCCTGTGCTCTCTGCTCAGGCCGTGCAGAGCTGCAGTGGAACCTTTGCAAAGAGCCTGAAGTCAGGCATGGACATGTGCTGGCCATTGAGTCACTCCCTGCAGCATCTACTGCTCTTAATTGTAAGCAAGTGGAGTAAAGAGAAGAGGACCCCGAACCTGAGCCCTTTGCAGTGTGGGATGTCTGCAGATAGATCCAGGCCTGATTTTGCCCAAGGGAGGTTGCCAAAAAAAGATCCCAGCAAAGGCTTCTTGTCCATTCCAGCACAAAATTAATGCAAGATAAAACTGCATGTATAATTGATAGCTCCCAAAAGTTCTCTTAGATATTTATATATTTCCTACAAGTTGGATCTGTTAGACTTGCCCTTATTTGCCTGTGTCAGACAGATGTGAACGTGTCAGACAAACGTCCCTCACGCGATCTGCATTGTTCCAGATGTGGTTTGTTTCTACTGTGTCTGTACAATACCATCTCAGCCTGCATTTCCCCAGGGCACTGTCACATTTTTTTCTGGTTCCCCCGTGCTGTGATGGTCTTTTTTCTTTCCCAAAAAACACAATTAGGCAGATAATAACCAGGTTTCCCACTTGGGCGCAGCCTGCCCATCATGGCCATGGGCTGGAGATGTGGTGCTGCTCTTGTCACAGCCTTTGCTACCTTAGTCAGGTTTCCACCAAGACCAGCTCAGTAATCCTTTTTTTGTTCAAAGTTTCCCCAGATATAAAGGTATTTTGGCCCCAACCTGTCTTCATTAGCTTCTGCCTGATCCATTCAGTCTCAATCCCCAAGCAGCTGAGGCAACCAACACACACATTAATGGTTCATACAGCTTTGTATCTGATTTTCCATTGATGTTGTAGAAGACATGATTAAAGCCTTCAAGTAAAGTTGCAGCTAAATCCTTGTTATAGCCCACCCCATTATTTTTTTGTTCTCCTATTAGGATTTTAGGCATTTCTTTGACATTTTTATTGCCAGATTAGGAGGAAAATGGTTGACTTGTTTGCAGTGTTCTCATTATATTGTCTTTCTAACATTTCTAAAAGAGAATAGATATAAAATACTTCTGTGTATTGTGTCATATTTCAGTGTGACATTAATAGGCTCCACGATTTTCCAGCTCACAGTTCTCACCGTGTGGTGACAGTCAGGAAGCTCTTGCACCCTTGTGGGGTGCCCTGGGTTGAGGAGACTCCAGGGGTTGCTGGTGTGTAGGGACTGAGGTAATGCCTGTCCTGTAGGTTGTTGCATCCCTCTGGAGAACCTCCTGGGCAGTTTAGAACAGGGGCCTGTGGAGTCTGAGCAGTTTCTCGTACCACTTTTCCCCCTAATAATTCTCACTCACATCAGGGATGTTGGGAATGCTCTTCCCTTCCTGAAGGTACGGGAGCCTGGCTCTCATGTGGAGCATGTGTCACCCAGATCTGCTCTCAGTGATCCCTGGCACACAGGTGTCATCAGATCAGGTCTGTCCCACAGAGCTCCTGCTGCCCTGCTTGCACCCAGCTCCAAACGGGTCAGCTCCTTCCAGGGTGAGTCCCTTTGAGTTTAGGTAGTGGAGGTCAAATGTGGGAATCCTTCCCACTGAGAATTCCCATATCCTGCATACCTGGTTGAGCGCAGCCTGCTTGGAGCTGTGTTACAGGGATTTTTGGGGTTTATCATGTCATTCACAGTATCTGCAAGAGCAGCTACAGGTAGTGCTCACACTGTGGGGCCTCTGCCCTACAAATCAGTGGTATCTGCTCAGCCTTGCTCCTACCCTGAAATACCTCCCAGGTCTCCAGAAATCCCTGGAGGTTATTCTGGAGGATTCAAGCTAGTGACACAGCCAGGCTGTGAGAGTCTCTGAGGTACAGGCAGGCGATGGGCAGGACTATGGGGCAGTGGGATGCTGCAGGATGCCCAGGTGTGTTTTCCTCATCAGCAGCTCCCTGCAGGGGGTTTTATGAGTTTTTGGGTTCAGTTGGAGCGACATGGCTAGCAGGGAGTGAGGTGAGTAGCAGGAAGCCTTTTGTGTCAGATCAGGAGGTGGATATTTCATTACTAACTGGCCATGACTGCTGGCCCTAAGAAAATTCTGAGCTCTTGGAAAGCTCATAATCCCGTCAAGGATCCAGTGCACATTCCTGGATCAAGCTGCTCATGAGGGAAAGTGATGATGTTTTCCTCCTACATCTCCCAACTTTGCCCCTATCCAGGCAGCATCCCTCCAGTAGGCTTTTCACCCAGGCCAGGGTGATTAAGCACTTAAATTGATTAATCAAATTTCTTGTGATGAGAACTACTGTCATTCATTAATCTGAATGGGATTATAAATAAGAGCTGGCAGAGAAGGGAGACAAACATGTTGACAGATAGACCTGCTGCTTTGAATACAAATCACAGCACTGCATCTGGAGGGTCTAAGCTCCTGGCAGCCTCGGGATAGAGCTTCCCTCAAGGTAAAATTAGGCTAAGATTAAAGTATCCCTGTATTAATAAAGAAATATGCATTTATGAAGAGGCAGGCACTGCAGTGGGGGTGTGGGGATGCATACCAATGATCCTGCAGTGGGCTGGGCAATGGGTGTTGCATCAGTGGAAGCATCAGTCCCCATGTAGGTTGATTTCTTTAAGCCAATGTCATTAGAGGATTCATTTCAAACAGAAAGAAAAACTTAAAACCTTGCAATCCTTTCAGAGCCTTCACAACCCCACAAAGGGAAAACGGGGTTTGAAAAGGAACCCATTAAACATTTAAATATTTCATTAAATATTGAACATTTCAAAAATTGCTTTCTAACAGTAGCGAGGGAAACAGAATGATATTTGTTAACAAAAGCCACCAGAAGTGGCGAGGTCCTGCAATGCATAGGCTGTGTACCCTCTCCTCCCTTGATCCATCACAGGAGAGCCCTGGGCTCAAGTCTAGGAAATGGTACCTGGGTATGGCTGCCAGTGGCACTGAGGGCAGAGGGGGGGTTTGAAATGTGTCAGGAACAGAACTGACGTTAGGATTGTGAAAAACGCCAATCACTTGGTTTTTAAAATTGTAAAAGTTTGATAATAATAAAATGGTTATAAAAATAATAATACAATTAGAGTAATAAAGTTTAGAGTTAGGACAATTACAAGACAATAAAAAGCAAAGAATTACGGATGTCCGGATGCTCTCGGGCACTGAGTCACGAAAAGCAGAACTTGTGAACAAAGGAATCACCCTTAAAACAATGCACTTGTTGCATATTCATACCTCCTTCATGGTTATGCATACATTCTATTCTAAACAAGAAACTCTGTTGGATGTCAGCTGTTTCCTTTAATCCCCCGGCATATTCGAGTCTGAGCCAGGCCTGAAGAAATTTGCTTCTTCTGATAACAACCCATAAATTCCTCTCCTTTGGAAGATTTAGGTGTTCCTCAAAGCGAGTATCTCATTCCTAAAAAAACAAAAACTTCCCCCACATACTTTCTCTATTTTAACATTATGTTGTAAGCTAAAACTACATCGAACACACTACGTAAGAGAATTAATACAGCATAACTTTCTAACATTACACATATAATATTCATTGTAATATTGGTGAAAAGCCAATCATAAAATCTGCATTTTTCACAGGATTAAACCCGGAATGCCTGCACCAGGCTGAGCGCCTGCACAGCAGGCAGTGCCCAGGGCTGCACAGCGCTCTGCTGTGATGCCACAGCTGAAAAGTGAGGGGTCAGGTTCTCTGGGTTTTCCAGCTGCCTAGCAATGTTAAGAATGTTTTTGGGATCTGCTGTCAGTACCAGGGACTCCTTGCCCAACCTGGCAAACTGTAAGCAATTCCTTAAATAAAAAGCAAACCTTGCCAGCGGCGCGTCTCAGCCCGGGCTGAGATCTGAGCACGTGGTTTTGTGCTTTGCTGAATCAAAGTTACTATTTATGAACGTCAGAGGAAAATCCAAACCTGTCTAATATCTCTGCTTCTCCAAGATGATGAGTGAGAAAACATGGTTAGCAGCGTTTTGGTTTTGATTTGCAGCAGTAATGGGAAATTTTGGATGCATTCCTGTATTATGACACTCCTTAAGTCAAAACAAGAGCTCTGGCAGCAGCATCCTGGTCCTGGGGATTCCCCAGGGTTCAGGCGTGCTTTCCCCTCCCTGTTTAGTGCTTTGAAAAGCTGAACTGGGACCAATCTGCACGGGGGAATGTTGAGCATCTCCTGTCGCCTCCCTGCTAGCGGAGCTGTCACAGCCGCCGTGGTTCCTGCTGTTATAAATGAAAATTTGTCCAGCCAAATTAAAAATGAAAAAGATAAAATGTTTATTTTGCGATCAAATTCTATCTAGCCAGCCACAAGGAAAGAACAGGGTCGGCCCTGAGTGTGCAACAACGAGGTCAGCCTCAGCAGAGGTTTTCCTCTATGCCCACACACCTCCATCCTGGCACAAGCAGGTTTTATAGGGAAAATTCCATCTGAGGCCAAGATTTCGTCAGTCAGTCTTTTCTTCCATTCAGAGTCCATAGGTTAATAAGATTTTCTTTCTTGGTGATGAGGAAGAACAAGTCGGTGTCTGGGAGTTGGTGAACCCCTTGATGAAGTTTATGGGAAGGCTGCATTCACATGTATCTGCCCGAGGATTTCCATGATCTCCATCTCGGGTCGTTCACATGGTGATCAGTGCCTGGGGTGCCTGTGTCTCTCCAGACATGGCCCATCCCCATCTCCTGGCCCAGCCACATCCTTTTAAATTGGGTTTCAACACACACCAGGTTTCTCCTGCAAGGGTGGGGGGACTCCTAATACAAACATGTATGCTCCAACAGATATTCAATCTCACGTATATCATACTAGAAATGGTGTGAATTATATCTACTACACATAACACTGCCCGGCCCCTCTCAAGGTGGATTGAGGCCCGTGGCTGCCCACGCCTGCTGCGGGCACTGATTTGGGCTTTGCAGCAGCACCACATCGGCTTCTCTCGCTGCATCCTGAGCCATGGAGGGGACGGGAGCCGCCGCTGCCTCCCAGCTCCTGTAGCTGACAGGGGGGAGCCTCATCTGAGCTTTCAATGGGTTTGGAATGTGGCTGTGGCTTCAGCATCCCTGTCCTGAAGGAAGGTGATGCTCCTATCCCTCGCAGCCCCCCAAATCAGGCTAGCCCAGATGTACGGGGGGCCTTGACGGAAGGCGGGTCAGGAGTCGGGCAAAGATTCAAAAGAGGCTTCAGTTCCCTGATGTGGTTGTCCAAGTTGTTTATTCCATGAGATGAAAGGGAAAAGAGAGAGAACCAGGAAGGGACAGGACCTTATCTAGGCTCTGGACAAGGAGGGATCTCTGGCCCTCTGCCAGCCCCACTGGGGCAGGAAAGAGGGGACCATATTTATCAGATCCCACTCACAGGGGTCCCTGGAAATGGAAAAAGCATAGCCCAAGTGCACTGTAACAGGAAGGATCTTCTGTTGCAAGATACCTGTCACTATAGGACACCTGAAAGCACAGCGCCAGCCACTGCTATTGCAAGGTAAAGATAAAGAAGGTTTATTCTCTGACTCCAACTTTTATACTTTTCCAAAGGTGACCGTGGATTGGAGAGTGAATGGGCCACCTCTCCAAAGACACTGGGCAAACCACCAGTACATCAAGTTTCTCCACCCCCATGAAGGAATGCAAAACAATATGTTGTTTACAGAAATTGTGTGGGAAAGTTCTCTAACAGAATGTAAACTCAGAAGGCTTTAAAAAAATCTTAAGAATCAGGGCAACAATAGCCCAGTCTCAGACTTCAGGTCTGTTTGAGAAGAGAGGTCACACACACGCACAAATTTAAGGTGTTTCCCCAGTGGCTGCTAATTCAGTGGTCAAGAAACCCAGTTTGCAGCTGCCTCCCTTTTCTAGCTGGGCTCTGCCCTCTCAAAGGGTCAGCAGAGATTTTTCTGGGTGCTGGATAGAGAAACCACAGATGGACAATTGCTCCTACACGTAAAACAAATGTATCACTACAAATAGTTGACAAATTCCTCTGGTCGTGATTTGTGTGAAATCCAGAGGGATTGGTTTCAGGAAGATTGGATGGTGTCTCTGCTGGGATATGGAAATGTTATTGAAAAGAATGGGATAGCAGTGGTACCTGTAGGAACATATCATGGAGCTGTCTGTGGTAAAATCACAGAATAATTCTATATACCACGATAGGGATGGGAGAGTGGGGTTTGTCATAGCATTTTGACTGAATCACCAAAAGAGAGGTTGCTGCATTGAAGGATACTCATCTGAGCACTCACAGGCTGCTTTTCCAGTTTCCCTCCCATGCCTGTGAATCCATACGTGCTGCTGCTCCTTTGCAGTGTGTGCTGGTTGCATCAGGCGAGGGTGACAGCAGAGCGTGGTTGGGCTCAGGTACAGCCACTGCTTCAGGAGACCTGTACCCTGTCACCAGGATGATGAGAGGAATGAAGCCAACGCCTCTCTTGGCTTTCCATGGAGGTTTGATCCATGGCAGCAGAGCTGCTGCTGCCAGCAGTGTGCTGCTCCCTCATGGAAATCAGTGAGGAAGCTCTGAAATGGTCACTAATGACAGAGGGAGATCCCAGCAGTACCAGGGAGCTGATCAGCTCCTGGGCTGAGCATGTCTTGCCCAATTCCACCACAGAGCCAGGAGCAGAGGGCACAGTCCTTTTCCCCCAGTAACCTGCACAGATCCTGCTCCTGGTGTCCAGAGGCTGCTGGGATGTTGAAAGCTGAAGCCTTACCACCAGAAAATTGCTCAAGTATATTTTAATAATGTACAGCCATAGGTCTTACGTGATTTGTTCTCTAAAGATTGATTTAGCTTCTTATTAAGGGAATTGGGAATTCAGTGTGAAAATCTGAACAAAATCTAGGCGGTTTTTAGAGTTTTTAAAATATCCACTAGTGTAAGTCACCAGGGAGAAGAATTTCAAAGCCTGTCCAACCCTATCTTGAATTTTTGATTCTCTTGCTTTCTTATTGCCATTCCCAAGGTATGCTTGTTAAGAAAGAACACCTCAGCATTATTGTATTATTTTTAAATAAGCCACAATCACTTTAAGGAGCTCAGGATAAAAAAAATCCACTAATAATTTGATTTTATATTCCTCCCCCCCCCCCCCATTTCTTCCAGTTTTCAGAAGTTTGGTAATGCCAAATGTGCACTGCATACAAATGGCAGGGTGGGAAGCTGTAATTGCAGACTCTCCCCTGCTACCCAGAGAAGGCCTTTCCTCTTTAATTACCCCTGGAATTGTAAAGGGCTGAGCTGGAGCAGGGCTGGCAGGGCCAGGCCCTCCAGCAGCAGCGTGGGGGCTGCTCAGAAGGTGCCTGTGGCTGGTTCCTGGGGCAGCGTGGGGGTCTCACCCCGGGGAGGACACGGTGCCTGCTCAGGGCATCCTTGGCCACACACACTCAGGGTCATCTCCAGGGACAAGGACACAGCCCCTGGTGGGTGGTGGGACCACAGGGCCACCACGGTGGGCACCCAGCAGCAGGACAGAGCCCTCCCACAGCCGGGTGTCCCTCGGCTGCTGCTGCTGCTCAGGGCTCCTCCGGGGTCAGGCTGATGCCAGCGGCTGCCGTGTTCTCCACGCAGCATCAATGAGCTGCTGAGGGGGTGTTCCTCCTCAGACTGCTCAGAAACGCCTTGTCTCTTCTCCTGGAGATTTTGTAAACTTAAAAGAGAATCACGAAAAAAAAAAAAAATGTTCTCCTCTGTCCAGCCCATTAATTCAGCCTGCTCAGGACAGAATTAACCTTGGCAAGCCTTGCAGAGGAGAGAGTCGTTCTAACCTTAAAAATCTGCTGATTAAAGCTGGTTTCTGGAATTCGATTTCACTTAATGCATTGGCTGAGTGCCCAGCCTGGCATTAACATCTCCACAGACACACAGGCCTCTGCAGCTTTTACCTTCCCACTAAAAAATAATTAGAAAAAAATAAAAGAAAACACAGCTAATGAAACCCCCTTTGCCTGTTTTGAGCAAGAATTCATTTTAAAGGACTGCTTTAGCTAAAGGTATTACTTCTGCCCTGCTTGTCTGTCTGCTCTGGCCAGGCAGGGTGGTAATTCTACTCTCCTCATTAGTTGCAGAGAGGTGTTGAGCTGGCTGGTAGCTCAGCAGCCCTGGGCCAAAGGCAGGGGTCAGCAGATCCAAGTGTAGGAATATCCTACACCCACCTCCCCACAACCCCCACGTGCTGAGCTGCAGATTTTGTGTCGCCCACAGCGCTTAACCCATTCATCTTAAAAATCCTCCAAAACAATGACACAGAGATTTCCTAGGTTTCTATTTATATCCTCAACTTTTTCTTACGCAAAATGTAATGTGGTTTTTATTGCTGTCATCACTCATTTTGCCTGCCCTCCGTGTGCTGGGCTCCCAGGGTCTGTGTCACCCCTGCAGTGTTTCTCTGCTGCTGTGGTACCTCTCCGTGCCTGTGGGGACAGTCCCTGCTGTCTCTCCAAGGCCAGGAGATTGCTCAGTGTGTGGGTCTCCTTCATCCCAGCTGCCCAGGTTGGGGCATCCAGCCTCAAAACATCCATCCAGACTCAGATTCCCATGTCCTGCTGCCATGGGGGAAAAAAAAAATCCAAAGGAAAATTTAAGAAATCCCTTCTGCGTTCTGCGTGCTTTTTGAATTGTGTGAGCTGTTAGGAATTCTTTAATGGTTTGCTGAAATGTTGAGAACCAGTTTCATGAAGGTGGGAGGCTTTTGTGTGATTCATTATTGACAGCTCCAGAATGATCTGCGAGACAGCTCTGGGGAGGGAGGGCAGCGCTGCACAGAGCCCAGCATTGGGCTTGGTTTTAATCAGGGCAAAGTTTCCATCGACTCCACAGCAAATTGGGGTGGGAAGCAAGTCAGGGGTGCTGCAATAGATTGATCCATCTCTCACAAGGTGTCCCTGGCTGCTCTGAAGGCTGCTCCAGCTGCTCTGGACCAGCTTTCCCATCCTCACTGGGTAGCAGGTTGGACAGGGGGGAGATGCTGCACCTCTCAAGCTGCTTTGGAGTGGGGGGGTCCAGCTCTGAGTCAGCAGAACTGAACATTGCAGACCTTCCATGCAGCCCCCAGTGCTGTGTGCAGGAGTCACTGTCAGGGCAGCTGTTCCCCAACCCTCGGGAGGGATTTAAATGTTAAGCTTTTCTTTGGATTATTTTCTGCAGGGCTTTTTTTTCCTCCTCTATTTTTCCTCCTTGCATTTCAGTGGGTAGAATGTACCCTTGACACATTTTAAAAACATTATTAATCTTTGTCATTTGTGTTTTGAAAATAACTCGGTGATAGCAGCCAGTCCTTAAATCCTGTTTAATTCAGGCTGACCTTGTGAGTGATGATCCTGGGGAGGGGGGATTGCTGCAGCCTCCCTTGTGCTCACTGAGTGCACACGTCCAGCAGCACAGGCACCCCTCTGTGCTCAGGATATTTGCAATTAAAAACCAGTTCTGTGGGTTTGGGTTGGCACTGGGCTTGGTTCCCAACCAAAAAGTTCTAACATACTGGAAATGTGGGGGTTTTATTCCTGCAGAAAGAAGTCCTCGGCCTTGCTGATTTCAGTTAATCGGAGAAGCAGAATTCATTAAAAAAACTGCTAAAAAAAAAACCAGAAAAATTAAAAAAAAAAGAAGAAGAAAAGAAACAAACTATATTTTGGCATTTTGCTGTCTAAAATATCTGACAGCAATTTTTTCAGTTTACAAACACAACATTTTCAGTTGAAATACCCAGGAGATAAGCCATGGGAAAAGAGATGAACGTGTTGTATTTGCCAAAAAATAAAAATACCATGGAGCAAAGATTCAAAGGCAGCCCCCAAACCAGCCCTGCTGAGCACCACGGGAGCCCTTGTTGGCTCTGGCCACCCTTGGGTGGAGGTGGCACGGCAGGGACTGCTTGGGATGGGCTTCTGTGACCTGTAGCAAAGCTCACAGTGCTTACACCAGGGTGCCACAGTGCTGTGTATCACCAGCCCCAGACCAAGGGCAGAACAACGTCCTCCACTTGTGGGTCACGCTGCTGCCCCGTCCCCAGCACGGCCTCTTGGGATGGTTCCTCCACTAACCTGACTCTGCTTTCTCTCTTTTTGTGTCCCCAGTGCCTGTATGGCTGCTATGTCCATTCTTCCATCATCCCCACGTTTCACAGAAGGTGCTACTGGCTTCTGCAGGTAGGATGACAACGAGTTCTCTCTCCGGGGTCACCTGGTCAAGCTGCTGCAGTTTTATGTCTGGGGGATTGTGTTTGTCTGAAAGGGAACTGGGTTTTCTTAGTTGGACGTCTCTGTTTGGAGGGATTATACATTTTCTCCAGCAATATGCAGCTGATGGCAGCTCATATGTTTTCTAAACATGGAGTTGGCTCAAGTGAGACTTTCTGGAGGTTTCCTGTTGTGTGGTTCCATCCTGAGGCAAGAGCCAGAGGAGTGAATGCTGCACAGGCATACTGTGGTGTGGGAGAGATGGCAGCCCTGGGCTGTGCTTGACTTTGAGGAGAGCCCAGGGGCCGTGTTTGAATTTGGGGTGAATTTGGAGTATTTGAAGTCACTCAATGATTTTTCTTCTGGCTGTTGTGGGAACAGCAAAATCCCAGGAGGAATCAAGCCAGATTTTCCTCTTATTTACACAGCAAGATGTGTAAAATATTAGTGTTTGGGCAGCTCCCCTGGGGCTGTGGGGCTGTGCAAAGGATCTCATGTGGGAGTTTGCCTGGGAGGTGTTTGCTGACCCCACCTTTGAGGAGCTGTTCACATTCTTGACTGGTTACCATGGTGTACAAAGTGGAAGTAATTTGTTTTCTTTCATTATGAAATGGCACTTGACACATACTGTAAAAATATTGTTTTAAAGATTAAACTCCCATGGTCCTGAAAACAAACAAGTGTGAGGAAAGTGACATCTGTTTCTAGAAACAAATGGAAAATAATTCCTGTTTCTCCCTGGTTTTGCAATTGCACTTCCATATTAAAACAGAAGGCACTGCTGTTGTCACTGGGGCAGGACAGACCCCCACAGCCCACAGAGGATGGTGCCCCCACCACGGACATAATCAAAGGAAATGCACACCATATGTCACCCCCCTCTGTGATATCTCTGTTTTCTCAGCTCCATTTGCATCTGTGGCATATGAATGCTGTTTGCAAAGAAAGGGGAGATGCTTGGCTGCAGTGGTGGGAGCAGCACTGCACCTCGCAGAGGAGAATTGTGGCTCCTCTGAAAACACAGCGTGACTGCATCGATCCTGTTCTCCTACAGCTGCCCAGGCTGTGCTCGTCCTCCTCGAGAGCTCCTGGCCCCATAGGTCACCTCTCTTCTCTTTGTTTTTGAGCTTTGTATTACTTTTTTCTCGCTGTGATGTGCTCCCTAGAAGTGCTGCCGGCCCTGGCTGCTGTGGCACTCAGCCAGCATCTCCCTGATGAGTTGCACTGCAGCACTGGAGGATCTCTGAGCTGTTCCCCGGGGTCTGGCTCTTCACGTTCACAGGGTGTGCATCAATGTTTAGTCATTTTCTTTGCTCTGGTAATCACTTTTTTTTTCAAGAGGATGGGAAGTACATTTCTTAGAAGCCTATTTATAAAATGTGCTGCAGGCCATCTCACTGTGGCTGTGGTAGACTGGTATTCCTCACCAAGGACACGCTGTGCCTTCGCTGTGGGAGGAAGAGGGGTCTGTGATTCATGGCAGCGTCTCCAGGCATAAACGGGCATCCTTCAGTCATGCGCTCAAGGTTATGCAGCCGGCAGAAAGGAGCTGGCCAAGAATAGATGACACTTCCCTCTGGTCTGCACAGTGTTCAGCTCCGTGGTGAATTCAGGAGCAGTGACACCAGAGAGACAGAAGGTGCTTTGTGCATCTCCTGCAGAAGCTTTCGCTTCAACAGCGCTGGTAAATGAGTTTGATATTCAAAAATAGGGATAGCCAGGGCAATGTGTAACATTAATCTCCAGCAATATGTTTGGCTTTATAGTTCACCAAGGTACGTGGGTGACTTTCCCTTTTTTTGGGGATACATTCAGCTCCTTCCTGGGACTCTGTCTGTGCTCTCTCTGTGCAGTGTCCGGTCAATGGGGAGTACATACAATTAATCTGCAATGCTGTCTATGTTTTATGGGATGATCTTCCTCCAAATCCTACTGTCAGGTTAGATATCGATTAAAAATCCCCACACAAATGTTCTTCATCTTTTCTGCCTCACATTTTCAGCGTAAAGGCCAGGACTCAAACCAGCCACAGGGACTCACAGCCTTTCCCATGCATTAACACGGTGCCGTAGCCATTAATTATGTGGTGATATCCAATTTCTTAAACAACTGTGTGTTGTCATTTATGACTGACATGATGTGCCTGCTCCCTGCAGACTGGTCAGAGGGATGAGAAATGAGAGCCAATCATCTGGAGCTGCATGATTCAGTTTTCTGGGTCTCTGCTGGAAGTTCTGAGGCTGTTGGCAGAGACCATGGTGCTGGCAGCTGTGGCTGGGGTCTGCTGCATGGGGCCACCACCTCCTCTCTCTTCTGAAGGGGTTTCACATTTTTGAGACATTTCAACCTTTCTTGATAGCGGATTTTAAGCGCTACCTTATCCCAAAGACCTTTAATATTTGTAATAGGTGCTGTAATTGCCAAGCCAGCATTGACACGTTCCTGCTGGACATGGTCCAGACCTGGGCACTGGCAGCCTCTTGCATGGATGCTCTCTTGGGCCTGAATGAAGAAAGCATGCCCAAGGTGGTGGTTTCCTACATTTGGTTCTCATATTTTTCTTTAGATTATCTGATCTCTAGAAATAAGAGATCGTGCTGAGTGGCACAGGCAGATAAGGAGATGGGGATGAGATCACAGATGCCTCTTCGCAGGTTGCTGGGGAAGACACCTCAGTAGAACTTCAGTTTTTTATTGTTTTACATTATCTGTTCACTTCTGAGAAGATGCAGAGCCCTGGCTGTCCACAGTTGACTGAGCATGCAGCAGAGCTGCTGAAACCTTTGCTGAGATGGGGGTGCTGGCAGGTCCCAGCCTCCTGCAGAGGCTGTGGCACAGCTGTGGCTCTGAGTGCATTGGTTTGTCACTGTCAGGACCCAGCCTGCCCATATTAGACCTTCAGCATAGCACCAGATTTTGTGTCATTGGAAAAAGAAAAGAAAACCCCCTGTTTTTGCTTGTACTGACTAATGGAGGGAAAATGTGGATTCTCAGACATGGACGATTTTCAAACATTGGCACAGCTGAGCAGGGAGATGCAGCGTTCCCTTCTGTGTGTTGGAAATTGGCACCCCAGGAACTGAAAATTAACCTGGCTGCCAGGCTTCTGGGAGGGCTGCTGCTTGCCAGGGTTACAGAGGCAGGCTTTCCTTCACCCAGGGACTGTGCTGGGCTCCTTGCTCACTCCCACTGCTGTGCTGCACAGCTGGAGATGCTGAGCTCATTAGATGCTCACTGTGTTCCACCTGTGGCAGATACTGATGTCTCCTTTAGTGCTGGTGTTCAGGTGCTACGGGCATGGGAGGAAATACATATTTTAGGAGTGTTGCTCTTTTTCTTAATTAAGAAGTACATAAACTGTGCTATAGGATCATGCTAAAAAACTTGTAAATTTAGACCTCTTGGCCAGTCGAGCAAATTAAGACTAACAAGCCTTGGAGAGAGGGGGCAGAGAGCTGTTTCACATTGCACATGCGTTAACTGCTCACTGAATAATTCAGAAGTGGTGCAGAAGGGTGTCAGTGGCACCGTTCTGGCAGGTGAGCCAAGGAAGCAGAGTAGGATGCAGGCTGAGCTAGGCAGGCACAGGGACACACCAGAGCTCCACAGAGCCCTGCTGTAAATCCAGTGTTTGCAGTAATTGCTGAAATGTGATAATCCAGTTCTCTGGGAGCCTAGGGGAAAACTGCATTTCATCTTTATTGCTCCCACACTCGCAGGATGCTCCCAGCAGCCATGGAATACTTTCCTGTAGGGTAGGAAATGGCAGGAGAAGGTCAGGGACATCTGCAGTCATGCCAGGTGTAACATCCAGGCAGGATATCTGTCACAGAAGGAGCAAGTGGGAGAGGCTGAGGGGGCACTGGTGGTGGGCAGTATTTGGGTAGAGGTCTTTAATTACTGTTCCTGCAGTTCTGTGTGCACCAGCTGTGCCTTGCAGAGTATGTGTAAGCGCTGATTGAATGTCAGAGGCTTTTGCAATATTCTCTCTATACTCTGTTTTTTCCTGAATTCTTCTTTCTGATACACTTGAATATTCAGCAGTTTGTTACTATGAATGTCTGCACTGATGCTTGATGCCCCCTGAGTGTGTTCCTTTCCTAAAATACATCTTGTCTGAAAGCAGTGGGCAGAAAATATCAAGACCTAAAACTCATTTCAAATGTTCTACATGACATCTGTCACTGTCCTGCATAAATTTAGTGTTTGTTCTATATTTTTTTTTTGCCTTGGTTTTCCATTGTGCCCTAAACAAGAGGAACCATTCCCATTTATTTTTGATAGCACCCCGTCAGAGTAGCATTTCCCTCTCTTATCACTTGTGCTGTGCTGTGTCAGCAGCATCTCCTGCGTCCCTGGCTGGATCAGCGACAGACAGCTTGAGGATTTGGGGCTTTTTCAACATAAATTGGAAGCATTACAATCTCATAAAATTTCTCAAGACTTTTGCTTAGTAATGGGTTTTTATTTTTCATTTGGGTGAAATAAAAGTGGCTGGGCAATAAAGCACAGAGAATGCTGTGCTGCACATGGGCACTTAGCTGGGTCCTGCGTGTTGGGGAGTGGGGTGTGAGCAAGGTGTGGGCACAATGGATGCCAAAAATGCCTTTTTGTTAGCGGGATTATAAACTGTTGCTGCTGTGCAAAGTGGGTTTTAGCCTGTGTGATGGAATTAAGTGGTACAGAAGTAGAGCAGAGCATGGTCTGTGGTACCAGACCACCTCCAGTGTGTCTGCACGTCCCAAGCATGGTCAGGATACAGGTGGGTGTTCACAGAGCAGACTTGTGGCTCCTGTTCTCAGGGCCCTGCATGCTTGTGGAGCTGTGCTGGAGAGGAGGCTGTGTGTGGGGAGCCCAAACAGCAGTTCCAGGAGAGCAGAATGGTTGATTCTGTTGTTGACTCTGTGTTGATTTAGCTCTGAGCTGCAGCAGCAGAGGTGCTTTTGGTACCAGACGTTGGCAGGATGCAGCAGTCAGTCCCCTTGTGTTATCACTTGGCACAAGCATTTTCAGAGGATGAGGAAGTTGTGGATACCCTTTTTGTGCTTCCTTAACATGCCTTTGACTTGATCTCTCTGAAGGATGCTTTCTTCTTTCCCTCCTTTCATCTTCTCACCAGCTCTCCTGAAGGCACTGTGCTTGTTGCTGTGTCCCTGCTGCTGTGCAGTCACTGGAACAACTATGTCTCGAGATTTCCCATCATGTTTTTCAGGGTTCATTAAAGATCTGAAATACTCATGGAGTTGGTGGAGCTGTGCAAAAATTATTGCTCAGTCCAACTGAAATTCCAAGGGTTCTGTGAACTCTTTTATAATAATTTCCAGTTTCATTATTTTGATTTTTTTTTTTTTGGTCGCATGCCTAACATACTGACTCTTGAAAGAGAATTTCAGAGAAACCATGTAAGAGAAGCAAAGGGTTCTGTGCACCATGCTCCCAGCCACCCTGTGGAGTGTCCCAGAGAGCACAGCTTGTGTGCTGCTGGAGGAAGGACAAACCCTGGGGTGCTGTTTGTTGGGACAGCCATGAACATTTGCAGCCATCCTCTCACGCAAGATGGCGAAAATAAATCAGGGTGTTGCTTCCATGAGAAACATTTTCCATGACAGAAATCTACAGTAGATAACACTGAGCTGTGCCTTGGGCTGGATCTGCCTGGATCCCCGAGACTCTGCAGGGTGGGTGAAGCGGGGCTGTGAGAGCAGCAGCACGAACCCTCTGCTGATGTTCCACTGGAGGGGAGGCAAAGAGGATTACAAATGAACTGGTGTGTCAAAGGCTGGAAATGTTTTAGCAGGAGTGCTTTATCTTTTGTAATGTTTTTATAAATTATTTATTAACACACTTGCTGCATTTTCCTGAGAAATTGGGTGGAAGAGCAGAATGTATAGACAGCAGACTATATTCCAGAAGAAAGACGCCTGTGATTAAAAAACAATTTCCAACCCTTTCAAACACATAACTTTATTTTAGACAAGCAGGCTTCTATTTTTGTACCGCTCTCCACCATTTTAAAGAAAATCCCGGATTCGTTCCCTAGATATATGAGGAGACTGACGTTAATGCGAGCACACTAAAAAGCAGTCAGAGTGCTTTAGTTGTTGCTTAAATAATCTGTTGTCATTTATAGAAGGGATGCATTTCCCAAACTGCTGGGGGATGTGCCTGGGTTGCTGATGGAGAGAAGTTCTGGCAGGGGCGACAGAAGAAAGGCCAAAACATGTCCAGCTCCCACCGAAGGGGAACAGGTTGGGTGCTTTCAGCTCCTGGTGGAAATAATGCCCCATTTGCCCTGAATGCTTGACCCAGGGGAGGGAGAGCATTGGCTCTGTCCCTCCTTGTGGTCTGCAGCCCTGCCTTGGGATTTCTGTTTGAAGAGTGACTCTGTGCACCATGGCATGGCTGAGGGGCAGCCACAGAGGACCTTGTGCCTCATGCAGCAGCTCAGCACGAACAGGAGCTCCTGCCTTACCTGAAATGAGTTTTGCCCCTGTGGCTGCAAAGGGACCCAGCAGCAGGGGTGGGTCTGGGGCCCTGTGAGAAGGCTGCTGCCAGTGGGGAGCAGCAGCAGCTCAGCAGGGACACCCAGGAGTGGCACCACTGGAAGCAGGATTGCTTCTGCTTCAGCGCCCACCCCTGTGTTCTCCTGGGAAGACCCCACAGAGTGGGACTGTCATCCCTGTGATCCTGCTCTGGTTCAGGCCAGTGATGCTGTCACCGAGACATCCTCACAGCAGGAATCAGCAGCACAACTCAGCTGGAAATGAAATCAAACCACAGGCTTCAAGACACTTATTAATATGCTCTGTATACTGAGGATTAGGCTTTTGGTGACACTTAAATTGAATTCTAATGCTATTTTGAAATATATAATATGCTGAATTTACTTCACCTCAGGTTTGAGTTAATGGTTTATTAAATTATGCACCTTGCAGTAGTGAAGCTGTTTCCTGGTGTAGGACACCGAGCCTTGCAGGAGCAATGCAGCAATTCTGCTGAGCTCATCCACATCCTCCCTGGTCAATTATGAGGTCTGCAGGTGTCGGTGAATGTATTATACTGTTGGCTGGAGTTTCACCCTCACTGGAGAGGTATAATTGGGGCTTGAGTTGGGAATTCTGTAGTGAAGCAAATTACAATTTGAGTTTAGAGATCTGGAGTTTGTTCTGGCGTGGGCAGCAGAGGACTTGTAGCAGATGCTGCCAAGGCTGAAGTCTCTCTTTCTAATGCAGGATATTTTTTCCTTTAATATGCAGTGTTTTGGCCTGCAGTGAGTTACCCTTGTATTTTATTTGTTAAGGAACACTTTAGTAAGTGCTTTGGATAAATCACTTCCCAGGTGCCTGCAGGTTTGAGTGCTCTTCCTTCTATCCTCTGCCTCTGTAACTGTCTTGCTGATTACCCTGGTTGCTTTTATTCTCAAAATAATCTTTCATTTCTGAAGGAGTCTCTACTCCCTTTCTATCAGCTGGCTGCCTCAGCTGTCACTGATGCCTGCGCTGCCCTGGGTTAATGAAGCTGTGATGCCTCTTGTGTCTCACACGGCCTCGGTGGTGTGAAGTGAAGACTCTCCACCCCTGTCACCTCCCACAGCTGCCCCCTGCGTTCTGCCACCTGATCCCACCTGGGATGCCTCACTGCATCCCTTTCTCCACACCCGTGGTGATGTGGGTCGAACCAGTGGATGGCAAAGTGGGTGTTAGAGCCATGAATGAATACCTGGTGCCCTGCCCTTAGTGAAAGGCAGTAAAGGTTCTTAAAAAGAGCCCCAAGTTCATGCTCTGCACTATAAAATGCTGTGCTCACCTCTGGTGATGGTGTGTAGCCTTAGTCCTCTGTGAGATCATGCAATGGTCTTCGTTAGTGTTAATGAGGGGCAAAAGCCAGAGGAGAAGGACCAACCTTAATGGCTTTTGCTTCTGAACAGGCAGCGTTCCTAAGGGGATCATTTTCTGTGTCAAGGAAAAAGTGCACAGTTTTTATCACCGTACATTTTTTTCCATTTAACATCAGCTTTGCCTCTGTTCCTCGTGCTGCCGTGGGGCGTGGATTGTACGACTGTCTGCAGCCTCACGCTGCTTCTTGGCCATGGGCAGCAAAGAAGGCATGACAGAGTGAAATAGAGGTTGAAGTTTTTATCAGTTTAAGTCACTGTAAAATCTCTTCTTCCCAGAAAAGCAGATTTCCCAATAATATAACCAGGACAAAAGAAGTCTGTTGGATTCAATGTGTCTTCATATTGTCCTTGTGGTCTGGCAGAAGGGAATGGCTGCTCGCAGTGGTCCCCACGGTACCGGTGCTGCCCTTGGTGCTGGGACCCACACTGCTGCCCTTCTGCTGAGCTCTCAGCTGTTCAGCTGAGCCACCACAGGCACTTGCTGCTGGAGAAGGGAGGGAGGAGCTTGCTCTTCCTGCTGAATGGTGAAGATTTTCACCATTATCTTTGTTTGTGGCACTCTTCAAAAGCTGACGTCAACAGCTCTGTAATACAGTCTTTATTTCTGAATGCAGAACGCTGGTGTTTATTCCTCTCTGTAACTTAGACTTGAGTCACTTTCTGCAGGGATTTTGTTGTTTTCAAGACACAGCACTGGTGTCTGAGTGTTCTGGGGTGCAAGGACCACGTCAGGTTGGTTCAGCCAAGCATCTCAGAGTCTTTCAACCCCGCTGACCAGCACAGACACACGGTCTCTGGTTTTACAGTGTCCCCCTACAGATACGTAACAACTTTCTGAAGCATACCAGTCAAATTTTATCTCATGCTTTTGTATTTCCTTGAGCTGTCCTGCTGGGAATTTGCTTTACACAGCTAGTGTACAGCTTTATAGGAAAAGGAATCCTCATGGAAGATTCATCCCCTCCTTGGCCTGCAATGGAGAATGGAGCCACAACATCAATGAAGAGTCTGAGCAAGGTGCAGGTCCAGCCCCAGCTCTTGGCACTGGTACAAGGAGCTCCAGCATCTCCAGCTGATGTTCTTTTGGGTTTATTGAGCAATAAATCCATCACAAACATATGCAGGAAGAAGAATGAATCAAGGTCAGTCTCAAGGTCACCGGTGCCACGGAGGAGATGTGACTGGGTGGTGTGTCCTGTGACACAGCAGACACACGTGTCATGGGATCAGCTCTGAGTCCTGTAGCCGTGTCCTTTTTAATGAAAAAATAGAGTAAATACATCCTGTAACCTGCTACCTGTGCAGTGCAGCACTCTGACAAACAGTAATTATAACTATTATGGGATAACATCTCCTCTTTGCCATTTATTGACCTTCTCTTCAGTGTAATTTTCTTCTCAGGGGTCCAGGTAGCTCAATCTCCAAGGAAGAACTGCCACGTGAGCATCTGGGCAACACGGCCACCAAGACCTGATCAAGTGCTGGAAGGTGCTTAATTTTAGACTTGTTTGAAGTTTACATTATAGTCACAAATCTGGACAGCTCTGAGAGAATAAGTTTTTTTTTTTCTGAGTTCTCCTTGCAGTTATTGGAGGAGAAAAAGTTAAAAGTATTGGGTGCTGGGATGCTGCTAAAAGAAGTTGACTAAAATAGCTTTTCTGTTTGTAATAGCATTTCAGATCCTAGAGACTTTTCAAGCTCAAAGTGACCTGAAATCACTTGTACAGTGAGAAACATCGTCCTTCCAGGGAACTAGCCCCTCAGTTTTGGGTTTTGTAGAATCAGACAGGAAATCCATTGCACAGTCAGGAAATAATGTGACCAGGTAAGTTTTGAGGGGCAGCTGTGAAGTTGGGAGAAGAGGCGGTGTCACGTTTGGGTTCCAACAACAATTTACTGAAATAGTGTGTATTCACATCGTCAGCTAAGAATATCAATTGCTTTAAAATGTCACCTTCTTCACAGTTTTATGTGAAGCAGACCTAGGCATTGCCTTCAGGCATGGCAAAGGGGAGATAATGTGTCCCCCTCCCCATAACCTTCAGGCAGAGCATCTTTCCCTGAGCTCCCCACTGCCCCAGTGCTGTGGGCTTTGTGGGCTCCAATTCCCACCCTCCCACTTGGCTTCCATGGGAGAAGGGAGAGGATGTGGAGTGGGCTTGATTAAAAAGTGCTTTTGCTTTTTCTCCTGAAGGATGTTTGCAGTGAAAACTGTACGTGAAATTTATACTCCTCTCATATGATTCTGACTGGTTTTAGTGCACAAATTCTCAGAAGAAAATGTATTCAATAAAAATTTGATGTGGAGCTATAGCTCAGCAGAATCTTTTTTAAGAAATCCAGCTCTGGGATATTTATTTTGTATCTAGTTTCAGTTTTAGTGCCTATTCCTCCTGCAGATGCCCTCGTTAGCCTGCTAACAGCTCATGAAGAGTTCAGCCCCTCTCCTGCCCTTGTTCTGGGCATTCCTGCAGCGCCTGTGGGGAAGGTTTGGGGGGAAGCACAGCTGTGTGGAGTGCTGCTCAGGGCTGCTGCTTTTTCCATAAGCAAATCCTGCTTTTTGTTCATGAGGAACGCAGAGGGCCCAGGGCTCATTTGAGCAGGAGGGCTGAGCCTGAGGTCGGTAAAACGTTGCCAGGCTGCTGGACAGTGATGTGGCTGAAAGAACGTGGCGTGCTCGGTTCATAACAAGTCTGCTGGGAAATAGTTTTAGCAGGAAAAGTGCAATAATTCTGGATTTATTCTCCTTTGATGCTCAGCATGCAAAAGGAGACGGTTCAGGGGAAGTAGGAAAGGAATCCAGGATGGCCACAATGAAAATTGCAGGGTAGATCTGTGAGCCCCCAAAGCGTTGCTCCATGTGGGGGAATTATCCAGTCCCTTTGGGTTGCATCAGGCTGTGATCCTGGGATGGGTTCATGGTGGTGTGTGGGGGAGAAGAGGCAGAATTCTTTCCAGGCTTCGGAGCAATTGATAGTGATGAGTGAAATCCTCACTGGCCTCCTGATATCCAACCCTTGTTCCAAAAGTTTCTTTCCCAAAATCACGAGTGAGCACTTCCTGAGCCAGGTGTTTGTCCCACTGCCTCCTCCCACCTGGTGCTGGGAGTGGTGTCCCAGCGCCGTGCTGCCCAACAGGCACAGAGTCACTCTTCAAACAGAAATCCCAAGGCTGAATCCTTTGCTCGGTGTTTCAGGGGCACCAGAAATATCTCAAACAGATTTCTGGTCCACTGCCCCCTGAATCACCACCTCCTCAATGCATTTTAATGCAAAGCTGGAGCCTCAAGGCAATCGAGAGGTTTTTCCTAAGGTTTAGTGATAAACTTGTGTCTCCTGTGAGTGAGCAATCTGCTGCTTCACCACTTCTTTCAATTTAGACGGGAGTACACTGAAGTCCTCTTGCAAAAACATTTATTGTATCAAGCAAAACTGGAGGGTTTGGGTTCTACTTCTCTCGTAAATTTTTTTTCTTTACTTCTAGTGTTCTCATATCAGATTTTCACTGGAAAAATACTACCCAGAAGCATGGAAAATGGCATATGGCTCTATGAAATATACCCCCATCTACGATACACCATGTTTTTATTTTGTGACAGTCCAAGATTCAATGCGTGGCCTAAATATTGTGGCATCCTATTTTATTTTTGAATTGTTGGATGGACTAGACACTATAGCTCATGGACAACACTACCATTTTTCCCTGTGGTTTACCCTTTTTCCAGATTACTGTCTCTTAGTTTCAAAATGGAACAGGATTTCTCCCGGGTTTATAAATTAGGGCCATATTCCAGCAGCGCCCAGTAGTGCTGCCATATTTTAGATGGTGTCAGAATTTCTATTAAAAACCTTATTTTTCAGAGGTTTAGAGCTGAGCCATAAAAATTGGCTGTGTGTATGTATAACAGCTGCAGCTGTGTCATGCAGAGGGGGTGCTAGCATGTAGTTCCTGCAAGCAGAACAAACCACACTTCCCACATGCATTTATACATAGAGCTCTATATGATTGTATTAAAACTCGGTGTAAGATTGTGCTAAGTTTTTATTTCAAAGTTAATTGCTTGGAAATCAGGAACTGCTCCCTTTGGCAGAGGTGTGGGAGAGTTGCCAGAGGGGTGCTGGATCCCAGGGGACTCTGATGTGTCAGGGCAGGGTCAGGTTGAAGCAGAGCTGTGAGACAGACACATCCCTTCTCAGGGCTGACTAGTGGATCTGCTGATGGTTTTTGCATACCTAGAGTGATTAGCTTACTCACTGAAGTATATCTGGCCCACACAATAAAAATTGGCCATAAATATCTCTGTTCTACCAAAAAAGGCTCTGAGAACAGAATTACACCCAGGCTGTACCTGTGATAATATCTGCAAGCCTAACTGGATCTGAACGTGTGTCAAGGGTGGGTTTTCTTCTTATGTTGACGTGTAAGATACCAACAGCCTCCTTTTAATAGCCCTGCATAATGCTTGCACCTGCTGCAGTATAATTTGCTGCATTTCCACAAATAAGCTGGCTGGAGGGAGTGAAGAAAACCATCCCCAAGTGCCTTGAGCTCCTGTCAGAGGAGACAAACTGGGCTGTTGGTGGCCCAGCACCGTGTGCAGCCATCACACAGCTTGGAGGGTGTCCTTCTACTGCAGCTCCAGCAGCCACCAGCACAGGGGTGCTTCGGGTTTGCAAACACCCAGATAATGAAGGACACGGATTCGAGAGAGTGTCAAAAACCAAATAAAAATAACCCCACACAATCTGCAAGTGGTTGAGAACCTCACTGCAGCTAGATGCGTCTTGCGTGACATTTTGGCTCTCGTTGGCTTTCCATCTGCAGGAGTTTTATGTCAGTGTCAGACAGGCCTGTCTTCAAGCTCATGTTTTTCTGTGTGATAAGACATTCTGACCTTAAGTGCTGCTGGTCCGTGTTAATTCTCACCTCAAAATTCTGCCTGGTCAGACCTCTCAGGTGCTGTGGTGGTGAGCACAGCACAGGCTGCTTCTGCTTTAAAAGTCTCATTGAATTCCTGCCAGAAGCACATTTTTATCATCTTCTCCCCAGGTGCTCCATGGTATTTCCCATATGAATTCAAACCTGGGCAGCAGCACTGTGTTGGCTGTGTAAGATGTCATGACAGGGTGTGTGGGGTGTTGTCCCACAGCTGACCCTACTCCACCTCCCTTCAATGTTAACAGAGCTCAGCCACGTTCATGAACACACCTGCACAGCCTCGTTAATTAATATCATGTTTTACATTCTATTTTAATAAAGCCTTTTCATTACAGAGCTTGTTCCCATGGTAGGATAAATTGAAATTCTTTGCGAGAGCATTATAATTAAGCTGTAGCGCAATGGGTAGGGATGTGTGTATGGGTACAAATTGAAAGAGAAGAAATTTAGGTTAATGGAGGAAATTCTTCACTGAGGAGGTGGTGAGACACTGGAAGTGGTTGCCCAGGGAGGTAGTGGGTGCCCCAACCCTGGAAGTGTTCAAAGCCAGCTTGGACAGGGATTGGAACAGCCTGGGATAGCTCACCCTGCCCAGGGCAAGCAGGGGTTGGGACTGGATTTTTTTTTTTAAGTTTTTGAAGTGCTTGGACCCTTCCAAGCACTTAACATTCTTTGATTCTGTGTGTCTTGCTTAGGAAGTGTCTGTCTTAAGTGTCTCAAGAGCAGGCAATACCAGCAGGCTCGGGCATCACTCCTCTCTCTGCCTCGTGCCTCAGGGGATTTCTGCCCCCGAGGTAATGTTTCAGCCTCAGGTCATGTTTCACAGGCTAGAGAGATGGAAAACAACCTCTCCAAGCCCCAGCTCCCCAGCTTTTGGCTCACTGGACAGTTGCAGCTCTCTGACGTGTCTGTGGTGGCTGGGGCATCAACAAGGAGGCAGGTTTCAATGCTGAGGTTGGTCCTGCAGGTGATTTATTTACCATAGGCTGGAGTTGGGGGCTGTTTCCAGCAGGTGATTTATTTATCATAGGCTGGAGTTGTTTCCAGGTGGGGATGGAGCAGTGAGGGGTCCGCCACAGGGAACAACTTCGGGGCGTTTCTTCAGTTTAGTGTAAAATACCAAGAGTGGCAATACAGGAGGTGAAATACTTTGTTATTTTAGGTCTGTTGTGCCTTGCTCCTGCAGTTTAAAAATCAATACACCTGGTGCATCCACAGCTGTTCATGATGGGTAGAGTTGCTTTGATGAGCATAAGGAAACAGGGGTTCACCGTGGGGTTAGAGCATCCCTGTTCAAGAAATGCAGTTCATCAAGAGGAAGGCAATGAAGTTGTGTCAAAATTACTTGAGAATTTGGGAACAGATTTTTATTTTCTCTTTGACAAAAACTAGGGTTTCTAAAAAGAGAGAAAGCCTGCCCGGGAGGGGTGGTTGAGTTCCTGCCGCCAACCTCAGGGAGGTTTATTTACGAGTTGTGCAGCAAGGAGATGGAAATGCTTCATTAGCAAGCAGCAGTGCATGCTAGCTGGAGAAGATCCTAATGGAGTAAATTAGGAGGGAAACATCTGTTGCTTTCTGTTTTGGTTTTAGTGCTCAATCTGGTGCTAATTCTGGCCTTTTGTGACCTTTTTATATGTCTCCTCATCCTAAATATGAGACACGTTTTGTTCATTAGTTGTGGATGTGTGTTGCACCTTTGAACAGAGTTCATCTCTACCCTTGAGGAGAGATTTGTTTCCTTCTTGTTTTCCTTCCTCCCAAAGACCTTGCAGGCAAAATGTTAGAGATGGAGGGAAAGGAGAAGCAGTAAAAGCCTGAGCCAGGCAGAGGAAGATGTGTGTATACATGTGCCTAGATATATCAAATGCAAAGTTATGCCTTCTTCCACCATTTGTATAATGATTTTATCATTAAAAAATGACAGCTTACAACTGAAATTTTAAGTCTTGATAGTTCATACAAAATTCATGGCATGTTCAGGAAAATGTATTTCTCACAGCTACATGTATAAATAGCCAGGTTTGATGCAAAGAGAGAGGTGTCATGCAGAAATTGCCTTCCTAAATCCTAGTTTTCCCACCAACTGATATCGTAGTGGCAGACACAGATCTGCTGTGCTGCTCCATGAAATCTGAGGAGCTCCCTTGTTAGCAGGAGGGAGAGAGGAGCTGGTGGGTGCTCTCCAAGGAGCTCCCCTGTTTCCAGGGAAGGGGACAGGAACCACTGGGTGGTCTCTGGAGCCTCGATACTGCAGGTCTGAGCTGCTCAGCACCTCAAGTTTGCATTTTCAGAGTTTTGTTCAAGGCTTAAAACACTTGCTCAGATTAATGACCAAAAATGTCAAATGTGTCCGCAGCTAATTATTCATTAGATGCATAATTAGTGTGAGATGATCATGACATTTTACTGTTATTAATTTTTATACCCCAATAGGAATTAAATCAGGCTGCAATCACAGAACAACCATTGGAACTGGCACTGGAGATGCTGTTGAGGAGTGGAGGATGCTCCTGAAGCTGCTGAGGGAGCGTTGGTGCTCCTGGGTTTCCTGAGATCAGTTCTTAACTTCCTGTTGTATCTCTGCTCTCAAGGGAGGGCTGCAGGATGCAGGCAGCCAGGTGGAGCCTCTGAAATACTGAGGCTACTTGGCTCCCTTAAAGTGATGATAAACTCCAAAAAAGCAAAGCCAAACATTTTGGGTTCTGTTCATCAGAGACTGGCGGGTTTCTGGCTTTGTTGTCTTTTAATACCCCAAGAACAGATGCAGGTTGACAAGTGGCATCAGCCAAGGGACTCAGCTTTATAAGTTTGTGTTGAAGTAGGCTTGGAAGTAGCCAGCTGAAATCTAATTTGTAGCCAAGTGGAATAAATTGGAACTGATAGTTATTCAATTAATGGCATGGGCATCAAGGTGAGGTCTCCTCTCAAAATAGCAGAATAAAGTTTCTTCTCATGGAGGTTTGGGAAAGTGGGGCACAGCACCAGGTTTTCTATCAAGTCCAGCCATTAATCATCTGAGTAGCAGGAGGGAGATGTGATTATTACAGAGAGGCTCAGCAAAACAGTTGGAGTGAGCACTTCCCAAAATGGTGTTGGACTGCAAGCCTGATCCAGCAGACATGCCCTGGAGCTGAGGATTCCCTGGGCAGCATGGCATGCACCCGTGCCTCAGTCCTGCAGGAAGCAGCAGCAGGGGTGGGCTGTCCTCTGCTCCTTGCTCCTCCAGGCACCTGTGGCATCCTGGGCATGGAGACTCAATCTCTTCTGTCACTCACCTGCTGAAGCAGAGCTCCTGTCATATCTGAAGCCGTTGTCTTTGCATGCTGAGTTCAGTAAGAATGGGCAATTTGGGTGTTTTCTTGGTGCTTTTTGTGCATCTGGAGATGCAGAGTAGGGGGCTGACTCATGCATTCAGCAGACTTTCTGCAAACTCCCATGATGTGATGGTCAGATCTTGGGATAACTTCACAGACCTTTGGATAACTGCACAGTGATGAAGCTGACACAGCTGTCTCCACCACAAGCAGACCAAGAAATACAGAAAGGCTTTTTTGTCTTTAATCAAAAGAAAAATTTCTTCCTATGCAAATGATGTCTGCAATAATATCAGTGTTGCCTCAGGTTTGCATAAGCTGAATGAAAGAGAAGCTGAGTTCATGGTTTTCAGCAGAATGGTTTCAACTTTTATCAGTTCAGTATGTAAGTAGGAAAGGAAAACTCATTTTACTTGGAATAATGAAATCCTCTGGTTGCATTTAAGGACAGACCAAACAAATAATTTAACTGAACAGTTCATGTCAGTTGGAAGCTGACTGGATCCATGTGAACCATGGCTGTTGCAGTGGAGCCGTGGGACCTGTGCTGGGCTCTGAACAGCCTAAAGCAGCAGCAGGACACAAGAGCTTGTGTGAGAATGTGGTCAATCAGACTTGTTGGGGTTTTGGCTCTGAAACTGTCCTGGCCACCGGGAATGGTTACAAGGGAAAATTTATGCAGATTAGCTCAGATATGGAGCTAATAGAACCACACAGATGAGGTCTAAACTATGAAACATTTCTCAAGTTGTAATGCAAATATAATCCAACATCTGTGGCCTTTCATTAAAAGTGAAGTTACAGGAATGAGATTTCACTCAGCAACACTAATTTGTGCCTGTGAAATTATTAACAATTTGATATTGTGGCTTTCTCATTACAAACTTCTGTGGGAAAGGGGAATTAATTTTTCTGTGCTGTTAGAAGTTGTCAGAGGAGATCCCTCTCTTCCTGCATAACCAGATCAGAAATTCCTCACGTATGTGGGTTGACCCTTTCCCTCTGAGGAACACATTAATTGAAGCTGCACTCCCATTAAACTGGTGCTGCAGGAGAGGAGTGTAAAAATAATGCAGAATAACAGTGGCAGGCCTGGAGGAATTTGCAGGAATGTTAAGCAAGGAAGAAGGTAGTAATACACGAGGCACTTTCGGATGGGGACTGTGAAGAGGAGGCTGCTGGTGGCAAATCTTTTCCACTTTTATGTAGGATATTTTTCTGTAATCAGGACTATAAGGACAGTCAGAGGATGTTCTTATTGCAGCAACATCTCAGCCAGCTCTAGGTATGCAAGCTCTTCATCATCCTGCTAGGAAGCAGAAGGTGCACCAGGATGAAGAGTGGCTCTCTCTGCGCCATACCCTCTGGTCCCTTTGGAGCCCGTTAGCACGGAGCACCTTCCCTGCTCCCCTTCTCCCCCAGCACTGCCAGCACACACCTGACAACACGGCAGGGATGAGTGGAATGTACACCAGTTCTCCTTTTCCCACTGCATGGCAGCCTGTTATCTTTGACTGAGATAAATGTGTGCTGAGAGAGAGGCGCGAGTTCAGCTCACCAGACCCATCTGACAAACCCACCGTGTTTCTGGCTGTTTTGGGTTTTGCTGATGAATGCTTCTCCCCACTTTCCTTACATCACACACAGAGCCAGCACCTCAAATGTTGTTTTCCTTTCATGGCAAGGAGGAGGAGCAGGTGGTGCAGGAGGGATGGGCCTTTGGGCACTCACGGCCACCCCCTCTGGTCCACAGTTTATGTGTTGAAGCCAGCCTGTACATCCTGTCCCCAAGCCATTTTCACTTAGTTTGGGTTGCCATGCTTCCACTTTTGTAAAAAAAAAAGGTGCAACTCCATTGTGAAGAAAACATCTTACATAAGTCAGGAGATGAGAAAAGATGCAAGAAAGCTTCCCTGGTGCTGATGGCTCATATCACCACGGGAGGGGTCTGGAGCATCTCTCTTATGACCTGAGACTTAGGAAGCTGGGCCTGTTTAGAGAAGAGAAGACTGAGAGGGTATCACATGAATGAGTATGAATGTCTCAAAGGTGGATGTCAAAGAATGGTGGCAGTGACAGGACAAGGAGTAATAACCATAAACCAAACCACAACAAGTTCCACCTCAACATGAGGAAGGACTTCTTTCCATGGAGGGTGGCAGAGCCCTGGAGCAGCTTCCCAGGGAGGGTGTGGAGTCTCTCCCTGGAGACATTCCAAACCCACCTGGCTGCTTTCCTGTGTCACCTTCTCCAAGTGACCCTGCCTTGGCAGGGGGTTTGATGGGATGATCTCCAGATGGCACTTCCAACCCCAACTATTCTGTGATTGAGTCTGAGATTTATGAGTTGGACAAGACCCATGTTCTCAACAGTGCTCCATCCTGCCAGTCTGAAGCAGTAATGATGAATGGTTCTCTTTGGTAGTGCAATATTGACGGGGCAATTCACTCTGCCATGGTTGTGCTCTCAGAAAAGCTCAGGAGAGCTCCCAGTGTTCTCTCTTTAATATTGCATTGATGGCCTGATTGGTTCTTGCTGACAAAACTGCCACAGTTCTTAATATCAGCCTGTCTGCATTCATCCGATGTAAAGGTTTTCCATCCTGTTGGGCTCCAGAATAGCATTAGATGGCAAATGGAGAAAGCGTAGGAAGCCAGTATGATAATTTTTTAATCTAATCCCCCATACCGGGGAGTTGCTGGTGCTCTGATGACTGGGAGTTGTGATGCAAAGCAGAGAAATGCTGGATGTCATTTCAGCAATGCATGTGGAAATGTGTTTTTCAATATTCCGCTTGTGTCCAGCTGCAGTGCTAAAAAAGCTTCACGGCCTGCACGGCTCTCCTGTCCAGGTCGTGCATGGTCCCTGGGGTGAGCACGCTCCAGGAACATGGAGCAGTCCTTGGAAGGAGCCTCAGGTCCCACTGAGCATCCATTGCATGGATTGAGAGGTGGAGAATACCCACAGTCTGCTCTGCCACCTGTCTGCAAGAGCATCTGTGGCTCCTTGTAGACACTGTCCTGTCCCTCATCGAGCCAACGCTGTGTGTCACTGTCAGTGTCCAGCTGTGACATTCCTGCCTCACACACAGGCCTGTCCTGCTGGGAACCTCATGCTGGGAGAGGATTAAGCATTTAACTTGCATCCATGGTCTACTTTGTCATAAACATAATCCCATGTTGTAAGCATCAACTCCATGTGCAAGGACTATTGGCTGTGGCTTCCAGTAGCCACTGGTGGCTCTTGCCACTTCCTTGCTAATGGGAAGCTTATCAGTTTGTCATGGCAGTTCTGGCAGCATCCCTTTGAGGTTGCTTTGGAGTAGTATTCAATATTTTATCAATCATCTGAAAGGAATTATAAAATCATTACCTGCAAGTTTCATCACCACTTTGATTTGTGAAGTTTGCAGGGTAATAAATATTGATGAACATTGGTCATAGAAATTAATCGGAACACGGTGATTAGAGATGGGTAGAGCTGTCAGCACGTTTGAGGTGAAAAGCAAGCTTTTGCATAAAAAGAAGGTGAGAGAATAAGGCTTGCAGGGCAGTGAATGTCCAAATCTGGGGACATGGGGACACTGTTCAGTTCTGTGATGAGCAGAGCTAACGTGCAGCCAGCTGTGGTCCTTTTGCTTTAAAGGTGGGAAATGACAGAGGTTTAGAGGAGAGGTTCTGGTGAGAGGACAGAGCAGCTCAGAGAGGCAGCCACACAGAGATTTGGTCACAGCCTGTTAACTGCACTTGTGTTGAGGCAGTTGCAGCAGGTAAAAGCTCAACAAGAGACAGACCTCACAGGGCCCAGGTCAGCAAAATGAAAACATGCACATGTGTTTGCTGTATGAATGGTGAATGTGGTTACCAAGAGAGTGAGAGCTCTTCTGGGACTGTGCCTCTGGAATGTGCTGTGTGTGGGGAGATGTGTGTCCTGCTGAGGACTGGGATGCACCATCTGTGTCACTGTGCTGGGCAACAGGATTGGGCTGGGCACTGCTATTTGTGGCAAGCACATTTCTCTCACCCTCAGGATTTTTCATAGAGGTGCACAGAGAGAAATGGAAGAGAAAACAATTTCTATTTCTGCTCCTTGTTTTTCCTGTGTGGAATGTGTTTGGGGAATTGTTTACCTGGGGTGATGGCTTGGTTGGATTCTGGTGAGGATTGTTTGAGCCTGATGGCCAATCCAACCCACCTGGGGCTGGGCTCTCAGAGAGGGTCATGAGTTGTGTTAGAGTCAGAAAGTAGTATGTATTTTTTAGTATCCTCCTTTTATATAGTATATTAATGTATTTTAGCATAGTTATAATAAAGAAATCAGCCTTCTGAATTGAGTCAGACATGGTCGTTTCTTCCCACTGGGTTCACCTGCATTTGCAATAGATATTCCCTGGCCTTAAAAGGTAAAAAAAAACAGGAAAAGAGAGGAGTTTGCAGGATGAGCTCTGCAGCCCTTGGAACCTGCAGGTCTGCAGGGCCTCTGCCCAAAGATCCTCCATGGCAGGAAGGGCCTTTGTGAAAGAAGGAAAACTGCTGGAATTGCACATCTGGGATGCTGGGGGAGGTGGGGGTGGGTTTGAGGCAGCCGTGCTGGTGACCCTGACAGTCCTGGCATCAGGGAGTCTAGGAGATGTACACATGCTGCCCACTTAAAAAAAAAATTAAACAAGTAAAAACCCATATCCCAGCCAAACGGAACCCTCTCTCTGGAGGGTGCTGCCAGGATGGGGCTGCTGTGGTGGTCTGGGGCTTGGTGGGGTGGGGGGCAGTGAGAGTTGGGACTGCCAGTCAGCAGGCAGGACACTGGCTCTGTCTTGAAGAGGGAGGAAGCAGGGCTGAGAGGATATTTATGTGTGAAAGGCTGTCAGGGCTGGAAAGATGAAAATCTGTTGTGCTCTCCCAGGGCTCCTAACTTTCTCCCCTTCAGGCAGCTGGCAGGATTTCTCTAAATATTTGAGATGGTAAAGGGCTTAAACTGGATTACTCCTGGACATGAGCAATTATAATTGTAAATGCACCATTATGAGAGCACTCCCCTGATGCTGTTTTGGCACTGATGTGTGACACAGTGACAGGGAGGGTGTGATGGTCAAGTGCAAGGTAAGGAGAGCCCTTCCCTGGGACCTCGCTGCTGGTTTGCAGCAGACCCGACCTCCCAGCAGACATCCCTTGCAAGGCCTCTCGTTCTCCTTGTCCCAGATTTGCAGGAGGAGCTCCCAGATGCCTCAGGCTTCGATAATTTCATTGAGTAGCAACTGTATTTATTAAATGACTAAATACCCATTAGGACCAAGGATAAACCCAGTATATTTTGCTGTGTATGAGTTTCAGCTTCAGCTTTCTGGACCTGAATACAGTTCTAAGAAGGCCTGGATGGCTTTTTGGGACAAAGCTCAGCCTTCTGTTTTTTTTCAGATGGGTCTCAGAAAGCTCTGAGGGTGCTGGTCCAAGGGCTGTCCCAGGGGAGGGGTGGGCAGGGCAGGTGCTGCAGCAGCAGCAGGTGCCCCAGAAGCACTTTGCCTTCATGGTTTTGTATTTGAAGGGGATGGGGGTGTTAAAAGAACCTGATGTTTTTAAAAACGTTTGTATTTCCTTGTTGAATGTAACTGGTCTGAGTGATTGGCAGTGCATTGTTAATTGGGAAATCAGCCTGCTGGGGACAAAGAAAGATCCCTGATCACCCAGCAAAGGGTGTGCTGGAGGGAAGTATGCCACACAAAATCACTCCCCTTCCTGGAGCCAAGAGGTCATGAATTTACCCCTGCCTGGCTTCCAGAGAGATCCCCGAGTTCCTGTCATGCAGAGGAGAACAGATCAGAAGATGTTCAGCAGGAGCTTGGGAGACTGGTGATGTACAAGCCTCTTAAATGAAGTGTTTGCATATTGTGGTGTGGGAAGCAGGTAGTCAGTAATCACCCCCCACGCACTCAGCATCCTCAGCATCTCTCCAGCCCTGGGAAAACAGCTGCCTGCCATTTCCAGCAGTACCAGCCATGCCACGTTCCCTGCCTGAAAATCCAGGAGAAAGATTACACGTGTGAGCATGCAGCGTGTTAGGAGAGACCATCTACTTGTCTGAAAAGCTGGACAAAAGCATCTGGTACAATTTCTGCTGTGACTTCTGTTGGGGAAATGAGGTCAGAGTTTAGCCCTGTGATGAAATAGCTTTCAGGACCACGTGAGGCTTAATTGCAGATCTTTAATTAGCTCTCCAGCACGGCTCATTCCTCAGCAAAGGGTGTCACTGTTGTGGATAGCACAGCAGGAGAGCAGCAACACGGGGCCACCAGTATTTAGGTTAAAGCTCAGCCCACGTGCAAGATAGAGTTCCCTTCACAGGAAGAGTTGATGGGAACAAAGACAAGACACCTTCAGCATGTCCCTTGAATATCTGCTGATCTCTGGTGCCTTGCTGGGTGTTTGAAAATGGTTTGAAGTTAAGGTGTCGATAAAATGAAAGCTTCATAAAACAATGCCAACAAAAATAAATGAAATCCTTTTATCTGATTCCTTGCTGGTCCCCTGAGGTTCATGAAACATGGGATGGGGGGACTGCAAGGTCATCTGCAGAGTAAGCTGGAAAGGCTTTTTTTCTCTCTGCATGAGCAGCTAACTGGAGCATGCCAGAGAGTGTTTACGGCAGGATTTTGGCTTCACAATGGATTAAAAGATTTTAAAATCCATCTGCAGAATATCTTGAACTTTAGGGTTGTTGTGTGCTGAAAATAACGTTAGTCCTTTAATGTTTGATGTGCTGGAAGCCTGGAGGGGAATCAAAGGGTTTGAAGTGGTGAGAGAAGGGGAGGTAGAGGAAGGAAAGTTTGCTCTGTCTCTTGATAGAGCTATTGCTCCATCATTCATTTGATTTGGGGAGCCTCTTTTTAAATCCATACTTCAGCTGATTCTCATAATTATTAAGAAATATCACCAGAATTCATTCCAAAGTCCCAAAAGTGTCGCTGCCTGGAAGAGTTAAGTAGTGGGTAAAAGTGAGTCAGCATCTTCCAGAGGCTCAGGGTCCTGCTGCCATGGGTGCACCTGGCTGAGGTGACCCTGGGGTATGGAGGATGTCCAGAACTGTCACCCAGACCCACTGCAGGACAAGCCAGCAGCTCCAGCAGGTGGGGAGCACAAAGCTGGGCATCTTGGCCTGAGCCAAATCACTTTTTAATTGCCTCAAGGAAGAAATGGACTGGTCCTCCCTTTCATGAGAATCACAATTCTGCTGAGCACATGTGGGTGATGGGTTCCCACCAGCACAGGCTCTGCCACTGCTTTTGGTTTGTGCCTCTGTCCAGCTCAGAGAATCAATTTTAAACTGTCTGAGTCCCCTCCTGCCCCTCCAAGCAGGTACTAAAAAAGCTCTGCTGACACAGGGAATGCCATCAGTGATACACAAATTGTCAGAGAAATTTATCTTCTTAGTCCCCACTTCCTCTGTTTGTTTTCCTTAAAGCAAATGGCAGCTCTTGATTTTTTTTGATGTGCAGCCAGTAAGGCCTGGAGGACTTTGACCCTTCTGGCAGAACATCCCTGAGCTATCCCATGTCTCAGTGAACAGGCAGAAACCTTTGAGCATGTTGTTATGGCAGATTATTGCCCTGCCATCTTCATTTAAGTCTCTTTGCTACAAAAAAAAAGCTTTCAGAAGCTCCTCAGAGCTGGTGACAGCTTTGGCAATGGCAGGCAGCTTCTGCTATGGGTGGTGGCCATTTCAGACAGGTTTGTCACTAATTTTAGGTAGTTTTTATAGGGAGTAATCCAGTTAATGGCAGAATCTGAATCTTACCAGTCCCTGTTGTTTATTTCTCTCTGGGTTTTTTCCATTTTTGTGAGGGTTTGCTGCATCCTTGCGCAAGTTTTTAGGAAGACAGCAAGAAGAAAATCCAGGATGTGGGGCCACCTGTAATCTCAGGTGGAACAGCAGCATGCAGCATTGCTTCGTACTGTACAGCCAGGGCAGAAAATGCAGGGAGGACCATTTTTACTGACTAGGAATACCAGAGTTGGATGTGTCATTGTAAAAAGTGAGATCAGAAAAGGCAACTATAATGGAAACTTGCTGTGTAGAAAAATACTGTTACTCTGAGGAGGAATTGAGGGTCAACACAGGTGGGTTGCCAAGCCTCTGCAAATTGCATTCTATTGACTCTTGTTGTTTAACTTTATTTCTAAGTGAATACTGTAGAAACAAATCTCTTAATGTTCACGTGTTTGCTCCACTCTTATAAGGAATATGCATCTTTAAAATTGCAGGCAATGTTATGGTAAAATTCATTATTACAATGTGCACAGGGAAATTACACTAATATAAACATTTATGTTAGGGTGTAATTGTTGAAATTTCAGCAAGTCATTCCAGTTTAGTGCCCAACCTGTAACATGAAACAGTTCTCTGGTCACAGCTCTTTCTTGCTTATGGGACCAATAAATGAATTCACATTTGCAAGTTAGATAAACCCTTTGAATGTATTATTGATGCAAACAAATGAGGATTGGGGCACTAGACAATACCTAATGAAGCTGACTCGACACAGGCTGTTCCTGCTGAAGGGTGCCAGGGCTCAGAGCAGGAACAGTGGTGCCTGTTTCATCCCATAATTATCCTGTGGCTGACACTCACTTTGGATGTTCCTTGGCTAGACACAAAGCTGGGGGCATCGTGATAAGGAATTAATTGCTGGGGATCCACTGGCAGCAATTAAAGAAAGTTCACAATCGACTGATGATTTGTGACTGTATCTGCACTTTGATCTCCTTGTAGACAGGGTGTTGACTCTCCCAATTATTTTCTCTGGTAAATATTGCTAATAAGAAGGTCTTTTAGAAAAAGTTTGCCCCTTTTCTGGAGTTGGTTGCTTTTTTCAGCTTCAGGCCCAAATTGGTGCTAAATAAGCTTAGTTAAGCCCTGCTCTGTAAAGCTGAATTGTAAATGAGGTGTGCAGCATTGAGTCAAACCCCAGTGGAAAAGCTGCAGCAGGACATGATGGGAAGCACCTTTAACCTGCTGGGGAGCAGAACATTTCCCTTCCTGACAAGAGAAAACCTGGGAGGCAGAGGTTTCTGTCCTCTTAGGCTGAGGAGGAAGGCATTCCCAGCTGAGGCCTCGCTCCAGGACACGGATCAGATGCTCTGCCCTGCTCCAGCTGCTCCAGCACTTCCTGGTACAGCTCAGCATCAGGTGCAGAATGGAAAGGATGCCTGGATTAGCATCTTCGAGTTGCTCATTAACAACTTGCCCTGTTACAATGAGTTTCCATTTACATTTTTTACCAAAAGGCAACTGTGAAAAAGCCCTTGGACTAAACTCTCTCTGTGGGGGGTAAAGCAACCTCCAGTAGATTTTAATGGGTTCTTGTCAAATTACTGAAGAAATAAATCCAAGTGCTCTTGGAGACAGAATGTTTCTTGTTAAACTCTCCAAAAAAAAGAATAGGATTGATTTGGAAATGTCACTTGTGATTTAAAAGCTTGAAGGTGAGAACGTCAAGATGTAATTAGCAGTAGCTGATTTTTTCTTCTATTTACTCCTTGTGGGCTGTGTGAAAATGTGATGCCCCAAGTGATTACTCCCACATGCAGCACTGACCCTGGCCTTGCTGAGGGACTGAGGCTGTGCCAGTGTCCAGTATTAGGAGTGTGAAATGTCACAGAGCCAAGGGGACAGCAGTCTCCAGAAGGAAGGAGTGAGGTGACTTTGCTGGGGGAGCACTGGAGGAGAGGAAAGCTCCTCTCTGTGTATTTCCCTGTCTGGTGGAGATGGGCAGATGTGTGAGAGGCCCTTTGCTCAGAATCCCTGGGATGGGAGGTGGGCTTTGCACACTGCTGTGTTTCTGGCTTCTCCCTCTCAGTTCTGCCATCCCAGCTATGCTTTGAGCATTGACCTTCTGCTCTCCTGGGCATTTCCTTTCTGGGGAGAATGCACATGCTATTTTTCCTTGATGTATTAGCATTTGCCAGTGTAGTTGGTGCTTTCCAAAATTAGATGTGCTACAATAAAAAGTCCAGAGTCCCTGATTTGAAGAGACTTTTTAAAGAGGTCTTCTGCTATTGGAAGGCAATCTTGCAGCAATTAATTATAAAATTACATTTCAGGTGAACAGTGCTCATAGTTTTAGAGATTAATTCTTCTGGAAATGCCATCTTTCATCATACCAGGTATTACTTTTGAAAGAAACTCCTCTTTTTCTCAAAAATAGAATGTGAGCCTATAAATAGAAATCGTATTGTGAATTCAGATTTAAACTGAAATCTCTGATATAAAGTACTCAAGATGCAGTCTTTGAAAAACACCTGATTGTGATAATCCCATGGTGTTATAATTATATTTTGCAGCCCAAGGTTTGAAAAGACCCAGGCTCTCCTTTTTTCAGCTGCAGTAAGTGCAGCCATTGATCAGGCTCACCGTGCCCTGATGATGTGCATTTCTTCCGCTCCCATTATCTTTGTTGAATTGGAATAAGATTCAATTTCCTGACGTAGAAAGCTCTTTGCACCTCACAGATTGTTACCTTACTGGTAAAAGAGGACACGTTGATTCTGTCCTGGGTAACTGGACAAAGGGACAAGCCAAGGGTGCCAGGCTGTTGTTGGCAGAGGCAGATGAGGTGGGCTGGGTGTGCAGCTGCAGCTGCTCCTGGGACTCCTCCAGTGCCGTGTCTGGAATGTGCTGGAGGGCTCTGCTGAGGTCACAGGGGACACAAGGGAATGTGGTGCTCAACACAGCTTGGATTCTTTGATGGGCTGAGGAACACCTGCACTGGGCATTCCTTGTGTCTGGAGTAAGAGGTGCCAGGCTTCCTGTACTTCATCTTAATGATTTCACTTCAATTTCCATTTCTGTTGTGATCCTGTGAATGTGTGTGAATCCTACTGTGAGTATTTATAGCAGCTGAGGTCAAGGAAGTGTTGCTTGCTGTGCCTGGAGCAGAAGGGAGAAACTTCTTGGTTTTGCTGCTGCTGCCTGATCCCTGATCCCTGATCCCTGATCCCTGATCCCTACCTGTGGCTCCTTACCTGATGAGCTTGTGCTGACAGACAGAGTCAGGTACAGCCAGGCCAAGGAAAAGGGCAGTGAAGGAGGCAGCCCTGGGCTGACAGCTGCAGCTGGAACTGGGGTAGGCAGCACGATGCAGGCTCCTGCATGCTGGAGCTGTGGGCCCTCAGTGCCAGCCCTTCAGTGCCAAACTGGAGAGATTCCTAGAAACCACTTCCCAGTTTGAGTTCTTTTTTTTTTTTTTTTTTTTTTTTAAGGGAAAACCCCATCTTGAAACACGTGAGAGTGACTGTGAGCCACGGTGGGAGAATGCTGATGTTCCTCTGATGGGAGCAATGCAGCATATGGGCAGCACAAGGCTCGGTGCACCTGCAGGGAGCAGACAGCAATATTAATGCCTTCTACGTCTGCTGAGGCAATTGCTGGAAAAATCCTTCCAGGAGTCCTTGCTTATTGGCAGGGCGAGGAGGGTTTTTGGAGCAGGAGGGTGCTGTGCTTGGCAGCGGGCCCCAGGTGCTGCCTTCCCTCAGAAGTTCTGTGTCTCACCTGTGCTTGGCCCTCGGTGCTGGCACTGCAGCACTGGGGACAGTGTCACCCCACACAGGAACAGGCCCAAACAGCCAGGCTGTGCTGCTCCAGCCCTGGGTGCCCTTTTCCTTCCCGCAGGAGTCGAGGGTGCAGCTGTGCTGTAAGCAGCAGCTTTTTGCACGGTACAGCCACAGATCACATGGAGGAGTCTGGGCTGGGGCAGGGTGTGCTCAGCCCTGTGCTGCAGGTTCTTGCACCCCTTCATCCCCGTGGCACATCACCCTGCTGTCTCCTTCCCGGGCCTGGCAGCTTCCTGTGAACGCTCTGAGAGTGTCCTTGCAGAGTCCTTCATCCACCAGTGTTTTTCTGGTGCTGCTCTGGTGACATAATGAGCCTTTGTCAAGGAGTAAATCAGTTCAGAGGAGGGATGCATTGACCCAGGGGATCAGCAGTGAGGGATGCTGCCTGGGGCAGAGCAGGGGGTGCCCACAGGTGCCAAACAGGGCTGGCATTTCCAGAATCCCAATGCCCTGGCCAGTCTTTCACTGCCACAGCTGGGAAGCAAGCAGTCAGTGCAGGAGGAGGATGGGAGTCAGGGAATTGCTGCAGCCTTTTCCTGCTAAATACAGGCTGAAGTGATTAACAGGGAGAGGCATCTTTAGTTCCCCTGGATAAAGGCAGGCTTCTCTCTTCCCCAGCTGCTGACATCTGGTTTCCCCCTGGTGTCCTTGCAGCCACTGTGATCTCAGGAGAGGCTGCAGAGATGATGCTGCAAAGAGGGACCAGGTCTGCCACAGCTACAGAGGACATAAACTCTTGATGCTTGCCTTCTTAGCTTAGTTTCTGCTGCCTTAGCCATTTTTAAGAAAGAAATCTACATTAGGCAGCCATTTCTCAGTATATTTTATGGCATTTTGCCCTGGTTTGAGGGTGTAAAGTTACTAAGCTGTTTAATTCAGCACTTTTCCTGTGTAGCTGCGTGACATAACTCAATCTGAGTTCAGCTTCTGTAACAGCAGAGTGAAAAAGGGGACCCCAGGCTGGGGAAACTTGATCTTTGGTTGGTACCATGGAACTCCTGACAGATTTCCTCAGCTGTTCGGGCATGTTGTGCTGTAGCAAACATGAGACTTGGCCTTTTCCAGCTCCTTTCTGGTACCCAACCTGTGCTCACCTGAAGAATAGCTTGGGATGTGCCAGGTGTTTGTTCCTATGGTCGGTTCTCAGCTTGTTATTTGTCTCTAATGTCTTTATTTTTCACCTCCTCCTCATGACAAGCAACGAAGCCACCTTCAAGAGTGTGAGTCACTGAGTGTGTTGCATCCACCATGTTGTGCCACTATGATATTTAGCAAGGAAAGGGTTTTTTACTCACCCACCTCTGTATTCTCAGGTGTTTCCAGCCCTTGGGTTGAAGGCACAGATGTGTACAGATGAATGTATGCAGCTTCCCCCTGATGAATCCCAGCGCCAGTGGCTCCCAGTTGGGAAGACATTGGTGACAGTGCAGTTCCTGAGTTGTAGAGAGGTGACCACGTGTTGAGTGTTGACAAAATCTGCCCCAGCTGCAGCTCAGAGCTCAAGTTTGAAGCCAGAGCCCTTTATGGTATTGGCTCAAAGCAGAAATCCAATTCTGCTGGTTTCTGTAAGACCCTGTGGGACGGACCTGCCTCTTGAGTGGGATCCCTGAGAGGAGGGGCAGGGGTGGGATGAAGCAGGAGGTCAGAGTGATGCCAGTGCCACATCCCACAGCTGCAGCCTGTCTCCTCCAGGCATGGTGGGCAGAGTTGCAGTGATGGTGCTTTGGCAAGGCTCTTCCCAAGGTGTTCCCCTGCCCCTTGCAACCACCTTGGTGTTTAAAGAGGGAGTGTGAGGCTGCCCTGATTAAAATTTAATGAGGCTTGGTATTATTGAGGGCCCTTTAGTGTCATTTCTGCACTGGCTGGCAAATAAATACATCAGCTGGCAGAACAGGGGTGAGCCCTGTCCCTGCCAGCTGCCCGTGTGACTGCAGGGCTGCTTCTGCTGGAGATGATGGGCTGAGGACAGAGCAGCTCGGGGCAAGGTGGGCAGCTGGGCGCCTGTTCATTTTCTCTCCAGCAGCTGCTGGAGCAGTGGTTCCCTTTTATTTGGTATTTGCATACTTTAGCCATTGCAATTGAATTTGTGCCCATTAAAACTAAATTGGTGCTGCATGGATTTCTAAATAGACTCTGGCAGAGCAGCCCATTAACTCTATTGGAGCAGGTTCTGCAGATGCCTCCTCCACAGGCACATGATCTGACTGGGAACCACTGCAAAATGTGGATTTTTTTTTTTTTGCATGTTCCCAGGCATAATTGGAGTGCTGATATTAGAGTCAGTGTATTAAAATTTTGAAAGTCATCAGCATGGCTCAGAGCTGGGCTTAACTTGCTCTGCTTCAACAAAAGGTGTGGTGCAAACATCTCACCAAATAGTTTTGTATTTCCTTGGGTTTAATACTGTCTTATTGCCATGACCTCAGGGCCCCTGTGCCCCTGGTTCCTTGTGTGAGCCTCTGGCTCTGCTCTGGCACCTTTCAAGGTTCTCTGCTCCATCCCTGGCAGATCCCCTGGCACCTCTGAATCCAGCCATTTCTTCCTCCTCTCCTGACAGCCCTTCTGCTCTTTGGGGTTCCCGCTGGTGCCTAAGACTTTGTCTGCTCTGACTTTGGGTGGGGAGCCCTCTTGGCAAGGACCCCAAAGGCAGACCTGGACCCTTGCCTCCTCAAGGATTCCTCTGTGCTTTCCTCCCAGCCCTCATCCCCATCCCATGCACTGGGTCAGTCTCAGCCCTTTCCTGGAAGAAGTTCAGGGCCCAGGGAGCCCTGCCAGGGCTGGCAGCGTGGCTTGCCCAGCAGGTCTGGGGGTAAATGGACTTTGTGTTGGACTTGCTATTAAAATAATCTCTGTTGTTTGGTAGTCTCTGATGAGAAAAGAGAAAATGCTCCTGAGCAAAATAGTGCATCTTGTTTACACATAGGGAATTCAATTTAAAGCTTATTTATTGCAGGAAAAAAAAACCCAATGTGTTCAACCAGCCAGAGATTCTACAGCAGAGACCAGGCTTGGCTGCTTGGTCCTGGTTCCAGCCAGGATCCTCAAATTCTGTTGAATTATGTATTGGATATCTTAAATGATTATGAAATAAATGAATCACACTGGTGTTTTTCCAGTGTTAGGCCCTTCTCAGCAGTTTTTGCTCCAGACGCTTCCTCGGCATGCCTCCATCAGGCCCTTGGGTTCAGTTTATTTTGCTTGTCTGCATGCGTGGGTCTGTGCAGGATGAAAGAGCCAAGAAACTTCCTCTTTTGAGCCCAGGGAGATGGGGCAGCACTGCACAGGCACTGACATCCCTTTGAGGTTTTTGCTCTTCTGTTCCTGGGGTGTCCAGGCCAAGGGATTTCTCTCAAATGTGGCACAGTGCCCCAGCAAGGTGGGATGACCACCACGGCCTCAGGTGACCAATCTCCATCTCGAGGTCCTTTCCTGTTTAATAATGAACCCCACACTACAGGCACTGCTCTGCAGTGAAGAAATTCAGCTGCCCTGCTCTGCTGAGCCCAAGCACGACCTGCCCAGTGCCCCGTGCTGCTGCTGCTGCCAGGCACTGGAGGGGGAGAGCACAGCAGCTCAGAGCAGCCCAGAGCAAAATTTCTTCAAGAATTTGATATAAAGTGGCCAACCCGACTCCTTTGTAATTGCTTTGAATCCAATTAATGCTGCCTGAGTAGATGTTAGGAATTATAAAGAGGAATCCAAGTCTGAGCTTGTCACCTAAACTACGATAATATTCCTTCAAAGGAGGCACATTTGCAAACATTATTAATTACCTGGGGAAGAGCTCAGGATTTCAACTGAATTAAGGGGGGGGAATGTATTTTTGTGATTTTGTGTTTGATTGAGAGCAAGAGATTACCTTACTCTGGAACAATGGAGCAGTTCTTTGTCACAGACCTGGCAGCAAAACACAGGGAATTAGTCTGTGCCAAGTCCCCCGCCCCCAAAACCAATTTACTGGGAAGGACATTACGCCAGGAATTACCTGGGGCCAGAAGAGCTTTCAAAAGTGTTTAGCATGGGCTTCTCTAATCAGAAAAATCCAGGAGCACAGAGCTAAAATTCAGCTCTTTTTGTTTTCCATGAAGTGCTGCTGGGCTTTGTGCTGGATTTGTTTTGGTTGTGTTGTTCTTGGGGTGGGCTATGGGTGCTATACTGGAGTCCTCCAAATAAAAAAAAAACCCAAAAAACTAAGAAACAACAACAAAAAAAAAATTCAGGCGCTGACACAGGGCAGGAACCTGTTCTGAAGTGCCAGACTTTGTGCGTGATCACTGGAAATCTTTTATGGAAACTACCTACCCACACAAACGTGTGAATTTGCATGTCATGTAGGCAACACACAGCGGGCTGGCTTGTACAGAAGTGCAGGAGAGCTGGGTGGCAGCAGTGTGAGACTTCCCAAGGCTCTGCTTGCCAGAGCCTCGAGCCTTGCAGGGCAGGTTTGGGTTGTGGGGACACGAGGGGTGCTCTGTGACAGAGCAGCCGCTGCTCCTTCGCCTGCTGCCTGTCCCTGATGGTTGGAGCAGTGAGTGTCTCAGCTGGTTTGCTGCAGGTGGGAACCACCAAAGGTTCTGAGAGGAGCTTGGTGTCACCCCTCATGAAGCAACAGGCACTGGCGCTGTGGGAGCTGCTCTGGTGGCGCTGACAAGCACTCCCCACCCAAAAAGTGGTGTCTGCTCCCACTCTGTGTCAGGAATGGTGTGGCCAGCAGGAGCAGGGGGGTCGTTCTTCCCCTGTGCTCGGCACTGGTGAGGGCATCCCTCAAGTGCTGTGTCCAGTCCTGGACCCTCAGTTTGGGAAGGACTTTGAGATGTTTGAGCACATCCAGAGGAGGCAATGAGGCTGGAGAGGAGCTGGGAACACAAACCCTGTGAGGAACAACTGGGGGTGCTCAGCCTGGAGAAAAGGAGACTCGGGGTGACCCCATCACTCTCTACAGCTCCTGAAAGGTGGCTGTGGCCAGGTGGGGCTGGGCTCTTTCTCCAGGAGCACTGACAGAACCAGAGGACACAGTCTCAAGCAGCACCAAGGGAAACATAGGTTGGATATTAGGAAAAAGTCCTTTACAGAAAGGGTGATAAAGTTCTGGAATGGCTGCCCGGGGAGGTGGTGGAGTCACCATCCCTGGGTGTGTTTAACAAAGCCTGGATGTGGCAGTGGGTGCCAGGGTTGAGTTGAGGTGTTGGGGCTGTGTGGGACTTGATGATCCTTGAGGTCTCTTCCAACCCAGTGAGTCTGTGAATTCTGTAAAAGACTGGCAAAATGGCAACATACACCTGCAAAATTGGATGATCTCCTTTGGGTCAAAAGGAAATGGAAATAGATGGGGAATAGGAAGAGTAGGACACTAAGAGCATCAGTAGAGTCTGGAATGGTAAATTAGCAGATTACAGGCTGTCAATCCACCTGTCTAGGCTGCGCCTCTGTCAAAAGCACAAACACATTTGCTCATTAAGCCCAAATCATGTTCACAATTATTTTCCAAAGCGTTTTCAGGAAAGTAACAGTAATTAATACTCTTTAAAGTTTGTGCAAGTGCCAGTCATGCTGAGGTTTCCTGGTGGAGCAGCCCTGCTCTGGGTGGATGTTCCTCACACGTGGAATGCTTTGCTGGAACCCACTTGGGCAAAGCACAGCACACGCACCTGTCAGAGGAGCAGAGCTGGCTGCCAGTGCCTGTGTGCTCCCCGAGAGCTGAGACCATGAGGTAGGAGGCTATTGATGGCTCTGTCTGCCTCGGGGAGTGGGCTTGAAATTAAGATGGTGCTGATGCATGGAAAAAGGAGAGAGAAAGGCTCAGAAGGCCCTGGACTGGGGTGCTGTCACCATGGAGGTGTTCTTTGAAGAACTCTTTAGCCAGTGATGAAATGGCCTCCAGCACCTCATTCAGGTGTCCCAGGGCAGGGGAGGGCAGGAGGTTGTAACACAAGACTGAGGGGTCCCATGCCATTAATTTCTTGGCTGAGGCATCCAGCAGTACCTGTAAAGTTACATGTCACCATTTTGCTGTATTCAGTCTAGACCTAAAGGACATTATTACTTACCATTATTGAAGTAAAGTTAAGAATGTTCCCTGGGTTTGCTGGCAGGCTTGCCATGCACCCTGTAGGAAAGCTGGGCTCACTTTTACTCCCTCCATTCACCCACCATCAAGTAACCGTGAACATTCCATAGTGGCAATTAACCACCCGTGTTCTATGATGTTGTGTCCTGTCAGTACACAAATATTCCACATGCTGCGTGTCCCAGGACAGCTCTGGGAAACTGATAAATGGTGACATCCATGTGCTTGTTTTCCTTTCCCATGAGGGTGCTCTAATCCTGCTGTGTTTTTGTCACAGTGTCTGGGATCTTGCCTGCCCCAAGGGCACCAGCAGAGCACAGCAGCACACGGAGCTGGCAGTGCAGCTCCCTCCCCTGTCCTCTCCAAAACCAGAACCAGAGAACACAGACTGCATGCAGTTAGTGATCTGGTTTAATTCCAGCTGAGAAACCAGGGCAAGGAATATACATCAATGCTGTACATGTTCTAAATCACCACAATCAAGCTTAAATTCATTTTATTCTTCACTGTAAACTTGTCCTGAAGTAGGTTAGTGGATCAGAGCAGATCTGCTCTATATTATTTATAGGTTTCCTTTTGGTTCTTGCTGCTTGGCTGGATGCTGCTAGAGGACTCCATGTTCCAGCAGTCTTTCTCTTTGCTGCAGCTTTAAAACTTTCTATTTTTATCTCTAGGAATCCCATCTCCCCAGCTCCCTTCTCTGCTAAATTCAGCACACTGGCAATGCTGAAAGTCTTTCATGGCATGCTGTGCCAAGATCTGACTGTGGTGAAAAGTGCTGCACTGTTGTGTTTGTGTGTGAGCACAGGCAGTGCCCAGCACTGGCACAGGTGTTCCCTGCTGTGCTTCTGGGGCCAGTGTCCTTCAGGGAAAGCTGCTGTCCAGTGTGAGGAGAATGCTTTGGCTGGGATATTCCTGCCTCTCTGAGCCAGATAATTTTATGTTCAGGAGCGTTTGCAGCAAAAGCAATCGTTGTCTTTGGCTATGAGATTATTCAGCAGCTCAGCACAGGGCTGCCCTCCCACAGCCTGAGGCAGGAGCCCTCAGCATTTTTATCAACTCTTGTAATTCAAACCCACTGAGAAAGTGAAGAGACTCTACACATCAGCTGAATGTGATAGGCAAGGTAGGGCTGCATAATTTATAGACCTGCATTTCTTTTTGATGAGATTTTTGAGTCTAAAAGCTCTGGGAAGGGAGTGCTATTTTTTATTGCATCTCTGAACTCAAATTGTGTCAGATTTTGTGGGCACGGTCTGTGCTTGTTAAAAAAAAACCCCACCAAAGTGCAGCCTCAGATTTCTCTGGCTCATGAGCACTGCTGGTCCTGCTCCATGCAGAGTAAAGTAGCTCCTTGCACTCCCAAGGATTAGTTCCTCCATATCCAGAGGGAGATGGGCATTGTCAGCGTGCCAGGGATTATTATACCAATCACCAGGTGCTGGTCCTGCAAGGCTGCAGGGTGTCTGGGTGGCCAGGGGCCAGCTGCTCCCTGCTGTGTGCAGAATCACAGGCTCCAGCTGTGGTGCTTTTCAATGATTTGGCTGGGATTGCCCATGTGCTTGGTATCTCTCTGTCCCAGGCCCCTTTTCCGTGTATTGCATGATCTGCCTTGACTTTGGTCTGTGACAGCTTCTTGGAGCAGCCACCAGCACCTTCCTTCCAGGTGCTTGGTGGCCCGTGGCTGGTGCAGTGCTGTGACACTGATCACACCTTCATTCCCCCCACGCTGTAACCTCTGAAAGGAAGGAAATTTGGGATCACCCTCTGCTGTTCTGCACGTCAAAGGTCGCTGTGTGGCAGGTGCAGGTGCACTTGTTGCTTGGAGAAAACAGCAGCTCATCATCCCAAGAAATTCTGGTCTCACTGCAGAGGGGGCTGCCTGGTGGTTGGAGTGCTGGAGGCTTTTGGAACAAGGGCTTCCTTTTTGAGCTGATTATTCTGAGTGAATCATTGCAGGCAGTACTGGCTGAGGTCAGAGAGGCTGATATTGCCAGCTGCACTGATTTGTAAGGATTTGGGAGACACACTGATATTTTCTGGAGATAAACTACTAGAAATAGGGAAAATGTTATAAAACTGTGGCCCAAGTTCCTGTTCCCTTATCTCTGTGTGAGTGTTGTCAAGAGTTTAAAATACATGTGTGATAAAGCAATTCCTGGAGCAGTTGCAGTGACAATGTGTCCTGAAAAGCATCTCCCCCTTTATTGGGAGTGGGAAGCCAGAAAAGCCATGCCACTGGGATGGGAATGTCACTGGAATTGGTCAGACTGCAGCTGGAGCACAGGGTGCTCTGGATAATGAGCCAGCAAGAATCAAAACCTTCTATAATGTATATTTTTAATGGAGCTGGGAAACAGGGACAAAATAGGAAAGCAGTTTCTGAGTCCTGCAGGCACTTGGGGGGTGGTTAGGATGTCATTAGAGGGAGTCATGGGTTGTCAGTGTTTTTCCTCATCTGGAATTGAAGTCAAGAGTGAAAACTTGATGTAAAAATAAAGAACAGAGGAAATGGATAAAAGCAGGTGCATCCTAATCCTGTGTCACAGCCCTGTCCGAGGGTCTGCGGGTGGTGCTGGATGGTCCTGTTCAACATCTCCCTGGATGGGGAGAGAGCACTTCTGGAAAGGTCCTGTTCAAAGGAAATAGAAAAGGTCAATATTAACAGATTAGGAACAGACAAATGGCAGTGCTGTACAAACACTGTGTCAGATGAGGAATTGTTCCCAAAATTGTAGATAAGACAGTTCTGTCCTTTTTATCTGGTAGTACTGAATAAGAGGACAATGAATTTTGCTAAAGAGCAACACAAGTTAAATCTGATTTAAGGAAAGGAAATGCAGTGACACTGCTGCAAGATGTCATTCCCTTCTCGAGTGTGGTAAATTCAAAAATGGATGGCGAGAGAATCCAGGGAAATAACAAGCAACCTGGTTAGGGGGACTGCCAGAAGGGACATCACAACCTGGACCTTTCTGGGACTGCCTGCACCTCTGGGGCCCCCCTCAGCTTTTTGTCTGTGTCCTGCTGTGTGACCTTCTTCCCTGCCATGCCACAATGCAGTTTTGGCTCTGTAGGTGAATTTCCTTCTGTCTCAGGTCTAACCTGCTGCCACCCATCATTTCTACAGTCAGGCCATGGCAGCCATGGCGTGGATGTGTGGAGGAGCATCCCTGCTGGCCAGCGTGGATTTGTGCTGAAGGGCAGGCCCTGTGCTCCCAGCACAGCCTGCCACTCCTCCCCTCTTAGGGTGATGGTTTTCCTCCTGAGGCTGGGGCATCCACGGAGACCTGACCGAGCTCCCTGCAGTGAGCTGTGCAAAGGTAATTCAAGTTAGCAGCTGAGGATCCATCAGCACTGCTGGAATCCTTGCAGAGGTGCTGGCCTGGAGCAGGAGCTGCTGTGGGTCTGTGTGGGTGGGACCCCTGCACTGTCCCATCCTCGGTGTCACAGTGGCAGGGGTCTGCTCTGTGCTTGGGTTGTCCTCCCCTCTGCTCTTCATATTCATCCTGGTAACAAATGGCTTCCCTCATCATCAGAATATTTTCCATAGGGCCTCTGGTGATCGCATGAAAGGTATCAGAAGTCATTAATTCTGAAATGTGGGCTCCAGGGGACACTTAGGGCAAATAAATCCTTAAACCTTTCCTTGTCAGTGCCTCCCCTGTCAGGCAGGTGCTGAGCTGTCATTCACAGCCTACAGCCCTCCTCAACAAACAGCTGCAGCATTCCTCCTCTGCATGTCCTGCCAAAAGGGCAGAAGAGTCCCTAAGGCCCCCAGCAAAGCTCTTTTTCCCCCCAAGATAAGTATTTCTTCAAAGGACTGTGGCAAGGTGGCTGGCATTCATACTGTTTTAAACAAAAATCATAACTGATGTGTTATGTGACGAGTGGAGGTTTTTATTTAAAATTTATTTCTGCTGATGGATTCTCTAAGGTATTTTCAATGTAATTTGGGATTATTAGTGACTTCCAAGGTGTCAAAGGGTTCAAACTGCCTGGTTGAGCCTAGTACTCTGAGCAGCAGTTGGAGAAGGGCTTTCCCATCTGAGGACTTTTGCTTACCAAGCAGGGAAGTAATACCTAATACTCAGGGAAAAGCCTAAATCTGGCTATGGAAAGGAATGAGCTCTTTCTGAAGTGCTTCAGTGCTGAGACACATCTAAATCAAGTTACTGGGCAAGGGGTTGTTCTGTGCCATGGGGCAAGCAGCTTCCTGTGAACACTAACTGTGTGTGATGCCTGAGCCGAGTACCCTTCAGAGCTGCTTAACAGCTTCTCTTTTCCATTTTGGTGATATCTTTCTAAATTATACATTAAACTTATCAGGCTGAGTAATGCATCACAGCTTCCCCGTGTCAGACTTAATGTTCCTTACTCAGCTGCAGCTTTGTGTTTGCCTTTCCCTTCCGTTTATCATCAGGCAAACCCCGGGTGCTGCTCTGCAGGAGCTGCCCCATCCCAGGGCAAGGCTGGCTCAGGAGAGCACCACGCTGCAGAAGGGTCCTGGCAAAAGCTGAGTCCATGCAACTCCTCCTGCTGTCCTGGGAGATGTGGGTGCTTTGCTTTAGGTGGGGGTTTGTGTTGGCAAATAAATAAAAATAACTCCCTAAACAATCTCAGTGAGCAGCACACAGTGAGAGTGGTCACAGCAGGTTGGTGGCACTGGAGGTTGTGGGTGACAAGGTGACACCGTGGCTGTTGGGATTTTAGGGGCTACAGGAAAAACAAGTAATTTGCTACTTTTCCTTGCCAATATGTCTGAAGACAGATAGTATTTGGTTAAGTGCAGCTCTGAAATGGAAACTCGAGCAATTTACTTTCAGTGGCTTCTCAGATCATTGCACAGCAAGATGCAGCTAAGGAGAAAAACATGTCTCTTGGTTTTAAGTGCTCTGTGTTAATGCTGGTGTCTTCTGCAAAATTACCAGGCTTTGTTGCTGTAATTCTGTGCAAGGAGGAAATCCTAATTTTAGTTGTTTTTTTTTTCTTGTTTTGTGGGCCATGTTATATTTTTTCTATTGGCTGTTAGTACCTCACTCCCAGGAGACAGACTGAATTCCTTCTGTTTCCTTCCTGCCTCTCCCTTGAGCTCCCTCTGCATCAGCCCCTGTCTGAACCTGGGGTCCTTTGCTCACATCAGCCCCTTCAATGTGCAGATGCTGTGCAGGACTGCTGCTGTTTGAAGCACTCCTTCTTTATTGTTCTGTTTAATTTTATTCTGATGTAAATATAAATAATTGGATGCCTTTAGTAAGCTGCAGCTATACTCCTAGGTCATATATCCAGCAGTTTTCTCCTGTTTTTTTTTTTTTCCCTCAGAAGTCAGGAGGCAGCTGTGGGAATCAGTGCTGCTCTTTTAATAAATGAAGTCACTCCAATGCCTGTAGCACCTGAGCGGGTTTTTCTGAACAGCACAGCTTTTTCTATTTGTAACACACTTTCACCTTATTATGTTTACATTCTATAGCAAAACAATGTATGTTTTCAGCAGAATTAATCAGTATAATTATATGTTATTTCCAGTGTCAGGTTCAGCTGAAGAACTGATTCAGAGTAGTGATTAGCCCTCTCAGCAGCAATGGGGATGGAGAACTAATCTGTGCTGAAAACTGGGATTTTGAAAGATGCCATTTATATTCTACTTATAAATTGAATATTTCCTCTGAACGCCCCCCAACCAATTTGAATAGAAATGTATTTATACCTGATGGCAGTGCACCATGTTTGTTTTAGACTGCAGCTTTGCTTCTGTTTGCAGAGGCTGCCATTACTCAGGGCCTGAGTTTTTTTTAACAGGACCTCTTCCCCTTTGATTTTGCCTCAAGTTACACCAAATGAGCTGCAGTTGTTTACCTCTGCACAGTCTTCATCTTCTTCGATCCCTAAAAAAAATAATAAAGTCCTTGAATATTCTGTGATTCTGTAATACTGTTTTTGGACAGTGCAGCAAGAGCTGCTGCATGAGCTGTCTGTGTGTGGCTTGTGGTGTGTCCCTCCACACAGAGAACTTCTTGACCCCTTATAAACTTCGTGAGACATCTTCGAGGTTCATTGCAAAAATGGAAGAGTTGTTAATTTCTTATTTTTTATAATTTCAGCCTTTCAGAATAGGGAGCATTTTACACACACAGATCTCCAAGAGAGCTTTCATTTGCTGTTTCAGTCTTTTAGAAAGTACAATTATATAGGAAGGAAGTTCCCGCATTGCAAAAAAGTTCAGATCAATTAAACCAATTTACTTTGTTGCTAATGATTCCAGACCATTGTAATTTATTGGTAAATAAGTGGCTTCAAAAGCATTTTCATTCAGTGAGTACACAGAGGAAATGTTAATGGATTCTTGGGTAAATTAGGTCTTGGTTTGGTCACAGACTTTCCCTGCAAACCTTTCTGTGCAGGTTTGCCACACAGCCTAAGAAATTCCAGCTTTTAGAGGGAATTACAGTTTCTGATGGGTTTTAGCATTCAGAGGAACACAGGTAACAGGGGTGGCACAGCCAGAGTGGACAACCAGTGTTAACAAGGTAACAAGGACCCTTTATGTGTATAACAGACCACTGGGTTTGTGCTGATGCTCAGCAGAGGTGAGACAATAAACAGCAATTACTGGGCACTTTTTATATTGGCCACAAATGTATTTTGTGGAACCTTTTGAATGTTCTTTCAAAATGGACCTTTTTTTAGCAGAACTTAACAGTGTTAAAAAACACGACTCGGTGCTGTTTTTGTCAGGGTCTCACTTATCCTGTGGACAAGTTTGCTGCAGCTTCAATTTGCCTGCTTGGAAAATTGGCTGTCACATGCCAGGGACAGCCAGATCTGTCAAGCTCCACACAGTTTTCCTTTATTAGCTCTATTGGGTTTATTGCTTTTCGTATGCTCTGAGGGATGATGGTTGTTTAGTGACAAGAACCTGAAAAATCATTCAAGTTGACAATGCTTTTTAGATTTCATTTTTTCCTTGTGTCTCTATCTATAAAACAGAATGACTTGAGGACACGGTGAACATTGTGGGGAGTTTGCTCTGTTGCTGGGATCATGCCTTCCAGCTCTGGGCTCTGCTGTTGTTACCATCCCCACATCAACCAAACGGCAGTAATGGGCATTTCACCTGTCCTGCTGCAGCTTCTGGTGTGGCAGGGATGGGCTTTGGTTTTCAGCAAGCAGGCTCTAATCTCTTTAGGCGTGTTGGTTGCTCCAGTCATTTCCAAATTGTGTGAGCAAGCGAGGATGAAGGATTTTTGTGATGTTTTCCAGGTTCTTGCAGTACTGAGCCAGCTGAAACGTTTCTGACATAACACCAAAACATCAGGAAACCTGGAGCAGAGAGCATTCCAAATAGTGGTGATGGAGGATCTCCTCTGGCACGGGTGTTTCTGCCTAAAGAGGGGGATGCTGTGTTCCTCAGAGAGTGTTTTCCCAGCGCAGAGTCAAAAGGAGGCTCTGCAGGGAATCCTGTGTTCACCCACGCTGGTTTTGTTGCCTGTCATCTCATTACACATTCCTTCACAGGTTCTTTAGTGCTCCCTGGTGTGGCAGGCAGACAGCAGGTACCATGTGAGGTGCCTGTTCCTCAGGGGGGCCCAGCAGGACTTGGTGTCCCTTGTGCTTTCACATCACAGCATCTCCAGCGCCCTGGGATGGGCAGAGCTGTTCGTGGTTCCAGTCCCAGGGTTTGGGAATAGCATCATCAGCTCTTGCATGTGTAATGAGAACAGAATTGGCTGTTCTCTGCTCCATCTCTGCCTCTGAACACGTCGTGGAGGAAGGATGGCAGTGCTGTAACCACTTCACTGGGGCGGCGGGCACTGCTGGTCCTGGCAGACACACTGAGAGTGTCCAGCCCTGCACTTCTGCCGTGTGCCCTTCTGAGAGTGAGGAGGAATGACATGGGGAATCCTGGTGACTTGAATTCCTGCCCTAGCTGACGTTTCCTCGCTCTCTGCAGCTGTGGCTGGTGACGGAAATGCCTCTGATGGCAATAGAAATGTTCCTGATGAAGGGGAGAAGGCAGCTGCAGCTCCTGTGTCTGTGCCAAGATGAAAATCTTCATCGTTGAGTGGTTTGCAGAGGCACAACTGCAGTCACCTCAAATCATGCTGTTGCTGAGTGAGCACCAGCTCTCCATTCCAGCAGTATCAGAGAGAAGTGATCTGTGGCTGGACGAGTGAAGTCACTTGTCTCCAGCAACAAACAGGAGGCACCTGGGCAGGGTCTCTGACTCAGGCAGTCTTTGCTGGTGGAATAAAAGGCAGAAAACCTATGTGGGATACATACAAAGGCTAAAATGTGTGTGGGCATGTAAGACTCTCAATATTCTGCTGAAAAACAGCCCTACCAGCAGTCGTGTGTGGCACACTCAGCAACAGACCCTCAGATCAGTTCTGGTGGTGTCTGATGAAGTTCAGATCTGAGAGGTCCAAGCTGAAGAACAAAACCTGGTCTGTCCTTTGTTTGAAGGACAGCAAGAAAAGGGTCTCCATTCGTCTTCCATATTCTGTGTAGACAGAAAAAAAAAGGAAAAAGCAGTAAATTAGAAAATGCACAGGGCACTCTTGAGCCTGGATAGTGCAGAGTATTGCTGTTTGTGGGGTTTCAAGGACTCTTGTCATCAGCTGTTCATTCCTCAGTGTTACCTCTCTCTTAGATGCTTCTTCACATGCATTGATGCCTAAGCTCAGAAACCCCTTTGATCTGCGCTTACTTTGCTGAGCATTTACCAACTTAAAAGTGTCCATGTTAAACTTTAATATTCCCATGTCTGGCACTGGATGTTCCAACTACTGCTGCTTTTTTGGGATGTCTCAGAAGATACCAGTGTATGTAGCTGGGTCAAGTAGCTGATGAGTGAAATGAGCAGTGACTGGCTGTGTGTAATAGTCTGCATCTGTTACTGAAAATCAGAAGCTTTTCTGCCTTTTTGTATTTTGTAAGGTGTGCAGTGTCATAGGCGTTCTTTTCTCTTGCTGATGTGAATGTGCATCACAGGCAGCAGCACTTGGTGTATAAAATATCTCAGCTTCACAGTCACATTTGGCAAGTAGATTAAAAAAAAAAGAGGGGAGGGAATTTCTGCATTTAATGGCAACTGCATTGCTGTTTGTTGTACTCTTCAGAAGGCATTGTCAAAAGTTCACTCTTTTTCTTGGGGCACACTGTGAAATAAAAAGATGAGGGAGACTCTCCAGGAGAGATGCAGCCGTGGAGTTACCAAAGAAATTGATGACTCTCCTGTGCCACATCTCCAAATGCTCGCCTGATAAATTTGTGCTCACTACTTAAAAATCTAATTGGATGAAGTGTTGGCATCTGTCATCAGCTCAGCCTGAGCCCAAGGGCTAAACAAAGCTCACCTTTCTCTGCTTAAATGACACAGCTTTGGAGGTTATCAGGGCACTGTCGTGTGCTGGGAGATCGCCAGGCTGCTCCTGGGCAGTGAATTTGAGACTGATGGATTGGGCTGAAGGGCAGTTTGCTCCGCTGTAGCTGGGCTGTAGCAACTTCTGCTCATCCCTGATAACATCTCCCTTAGCAGCCAGGTCGCTTGCTCTGACTTGGCAGCTGGAGGCAGGATGGGCTCGCTGTCCAATTTACCATTCTTTGCTCCCAGTTTGGGAAAGAGAGACCTGATTTGGGGCCAAAAGGAGCCAGGAAAGAATGAGTGCCCCTCTCTTGACTCGAGCTCAGAGTTGTGCTGGCACTGACCAGAGCTGTTTGTGCACCCTGGGAGTGCTTCTGTGCTTGCTCTGACATAGTGAAACAGAGAAACAAAATCCATTTGTCAGATCTCCCCAAGAGAAACCTGAATGCCTGCACGGCCAGAAAGGAGTCAGAGTCCTTGGAAAGGTGTGATAAGGAGGTCATTCCACTCTTTATCAGCAGGTCAGAGAAGCCCCTCTGAGCCACACAGCAGCACTGATGGGGGTCACATTTCCTTTTAAGATTCCAAAGCATCCACAGGGGAGTCTCCACTTGTGTGTGGAGGAGGCTCAGAGAGCTGGGCTGTCTCCCAGCCTACAGCAGGACTGCTGAGATGCTAATCCCTGTTTGTTAATCCCATTGTATGCTGAGTGGTAGTGAAGAAGAAAGAAGGTCGCCTCTTAATCTTGCTTTTTCAGTTCAGAAGAAATTCAAGTCTGATACTCCTTTTATGCTTTAGGATTTGATGTCTCCTGTTTAAAGTGGTGCCTCAGTTCCCAGCTGGCTGCTGTGGAACCCTTTCAGGACACAGTGGCTCGTGAGTCTCAGCCAGCAGCTGCAGGGAGAGTGGAGGGAGGCACTGATATGGCACTTTGGGGTGTCCCTGGTACCTGCCCATCCCTTCCTCTGGGCACAGCCCCACCTTGCTGAGCTTTTATGCATCTTTTCTTTGGACCCTCCACTTTGTGAGCTCTCATGTGCAATGCAAAAGTAAAGTTGGGCTCCAAAAGGAGGAGAACTTTGGATTCCCTGGCACTGGGGTTACTCATGTCTGGAAGGGTTCAACAAAACCTTCAGTGAATAACCTGTGTGCTGTATAGCAGTGTTATAAGGGTTTTGCCATAGGAACAAACGTGTTGCAAGGCTATCAAAGGCAACATTATGAAAGTGTTTTGAAGGTTATTGATGTTATTCCTCTGGGAATTGTATTACCAGTCACTGATATCAAAAGTAACAAATTTATAGAAGCTATGAATGATAGAGGCCTCAGAGCAAGAGCAAAGAATAAAAATAAAAAGGACTTGTTGGCTTACCATGTACTGCATAGGCTTCATGGAACATTAAGTAGCATTTATCTGCTGTTCCTTGAGGCAGCATCAGGCTCACACGTGGCTCCTTTGCAGGCACCTGGAGCCCCCTGCCCTGTGCCTGTGCAGGAGCAGGGAGAGGGCTCGGGGCTGGTGAGCGCTGTGAGCACAGCTCCAGCCCCTGGGATGCTGCTGGAGCTGCCTGCACCTCCCAGCACTGCAGAGAGCTCCCTTCTGGTGGGCTGGGTGGCACCTGGGCAGTGCTGAGCTGCTGCCTGGTGCAGATGGGCCAGCACTCAGACATGTCCTTAGTCCATCGTGCTGCTGCTCTGTGAGGCGTCCCCCCTCGGGCGTGAGGGGCGTCCCCTTCCAAGTGATGTAAAATCATTTTTATATGTACAAAAGTAGCTTGGAGCTTGGTGGAGCTTTAGGAGCAGTGCTGATGTACAGCATGTCTCTGTTGGAAAAGCTTATCACGAGCTCTCAGTACATTCTCCTGGGCTTTTCTTGTTTGGTATTTGGAAATGTCAGCTTTCTATTACTTGGTCCACCTACAACAATACCAATTAAAAAAAGAAGAAGTGATGCATCTGCAGGTGCCCGTAGAACTGCTCTTAATTCACAGAAATGCATTAATATTTAACAGATAATAGTGTTATTGAGGCAAACTAGGCCATCAGCTTGAGAGAAAAACTTGCACCATCTTCATTCCAACTAGAATTGGAAGCATTCTGTTGATAGAAACTTTGAAAGCACTTGGTGAATGTCAGTGGAGCTTTGAAATTAAAATTTCTTCTTATTTCAGATCAACTATTATTGTATCTCTGGCTTGGGTGAGCTGGGAAAGGGCAGAAGCCACTTGGGGCATGATTTATAATGCTGGCATTTCTGGCCAGTGATGGGGATGGAAGTGTTCCGAGCCGAGCTCTGCCTGAGCTTGTTTGAAATGCAATGACAGAATTCCCATGTAAAGGTTGCAATAAAAACAGAAAGAGGGAGAAGAGAGTCTGTACTTCAGAATGAAAAAAAATTGAGAGTCCTCACAAATGTCAGCTGAGGGATCTTTGGCTCACACTTCTGGGGAAAAATAGTCCAAATGCAGTAGCAAATCTTTTACAGCAGCAGCCTGCAAAGAGAGCAGCACTGTTACAGCATTTGCAGTACCTCAATATTTTCATTTGTGTCTGTGATTTGTTGGGCCTTTGCCTGTGTGTGCATGGGCAGCATGATTCCAAACATGATTTCAAAGTATTCATGCAGCTGCAGGGCAGAACTCTGCTCCACATCTCCAGTTTTGGTGGCTGGGAGGTTCCTCACTGGTGCTTTATTGGCAATCAAGCCTTTTCTTTGTGCTACTCTAAGAAGAGCCATGTTTTGGTGTTAAATCCAGTAATCCTGATATATAAATTGGGCTGCATCAGTTGGGAAATTTTTTGAGATGTTTTGAAAAGGAAAAGCACAATTCAGGTGTAGGAAACTGAAATATCACGTAGCTTTGATGTTCTTCTCTGCACCACTTTCCTTGCAGAAGAAATTCCACTGTTCTGGAAATGGTTGCAGTATACAGGTTTAACATAGGAAAACATGGAGGTACAGTGCAAAGTAAGTCTTCAAAGGTGGAGAGATGGAGTAGCAGAATATATTCAGTGTGGCAGGAGATGTGTGTGCTATAATAAGCCTCATTTGTCAGGAAGAGTATCTCAGAGGAGTTCAAACCCAAAGAAACCTTTGCTTTGCCCTCAGCGCCGTTGTTTGAAAATCCTCAAGGCTTTTGCAGAATGAATTGTAAAACTGCAGAGAGAAGTGGCAGGGAGGAGGAGGAGATTGCCTTGGTGATTTCCACAGCAGATCTGTTTCCCTGTAGAGGCAGTGGGTGCTGCATGCAGCAGCTGGGCTAAAGGCAGCTGCTGCTGCTGTTTCACATTTTTCCTGGGTGGGGGTGTTAAGGAGTATCTCTGAGCAAGCTGAAGCAGGGCAGGTGCCTTTCTCTAAGTTTTCTCTGCGTGCTTTAATGATGGTTGTGTTTTTATACACAAGCAGTGGCATAGCTGGAGAAGGCTATGAACTGAGTCAGACAGCTGCCTCTGACGGACAGCTCAAAGCTGTGCAAGTCTCAGGCTGGTGTTTCTGGAATCCAGACAGACAATTACAACCATGGGTTTGAAGAAGAGCCTTGCTCTGTGGGTGGCAGCCTGGGGCCCACCGTGGTTCTCGGAGTGGGTGGGAGCCAGGCTGTGCTGAGGGATGCTCTGCTGTTGATGCCCTGTGTTCTGGGCAGTGCCAGCACCACAAGTGCTCCAGTGTCCTCAGACCTTCCCATGAAACCACTTCCATGGTCTCTGGGGCAATAAGCAGGATGGGAGACTTTCCTGCTTGCATCTCCATCCCTCTGTCAGCAGCAAAGCTCCCTGCATGTTCCCAGATAAACAAATGCAGTCCCAGCTCATGGCAGAATTATCTTGTCCCTGTCAGCTGCCTGTGTAAGTTAAAGCTTCCAGCTGGGAGAGGTGACAAAGATGAAAAGAAATTTCCATTGTCCAGAGAAAGAGAAGTGCCTTTTGTTTTATTTTGCTGCATGTTTCTGGTTGTGTAGCATCATCTTCCTGTTACACCTTTTACTGGCACTAGAGGTTTTGCTATGAAAGATAAAAAACACCTCAGAAATCAATTTCTTTTGGAACTTTGGAGGCCAGGAATTACTGCATGTTATTTCTTTGTGTCTTTCAAAGTGTATGTTAAGTAAACATGATCCTCAGGAGTATTTAGAGGCATCTCTTTCTATATAAAATATCTTCAAATGTATCACCTTTGACGATGTATTAGTGAGTGTTTGGTATTTGTTCTATAATAAGACTCTCTCACTTTTCTGCTCACACTATTTAAATGCTGCCTGCTCTGTGTGCTGTGCCCTTACCAAGGAATTGAAGAGGAACTGGGGAACACATTATAAAGTATACAGCCAGATAAAACCTTGATTCTCTTTTAAACAATTGCAGGAAATCTTGTAATCTCAAAATAATTTTTTGCTTCCCAAGCCTTTCAATACTGCAGTATGTGGAGCTGTATTGTCCTGTAGCCAGTCTTTTGTCTCAAAAATTCTTGAACTTAACAAAAAAAAAAACCAAAATAATTTGGGCTGAAAAACTGGGAAAATGACTGTGTTGGACTACTGTAGGCTGGCTGACCTTTTGAGACAAGCTTTGTATCCATAGGTATAAATCTTGAGACCCCAGCCTGGCTGGGATGTGGCAATGTGGGGAGGGCCACCACCCCAGAGGGGACCCAGAGCTGCTCTACCAGGACAGTGACAAGTAGCCCAAGATCCTGGGCAAGTGTGTGTCAGGATGCTGATTTAGCTGCAGTTAAAACCACACATGCACCAATGTCTCTCTGCCTGCCTGACTCCAAGCATCTTCTCCTCCTGAGGAAGTCATTGGAGGGCCAGAAGTTCCAGCAGCTCTTTTGTCAGCTGGAGCCAAAGGGGACAGGGTTAATTCAAGGTGCTGTGCTGGCTAAAAGGGATTTTCCAGCAGAAGGAGTCCTGCTCTGCAGCTCAACAACTGCTTTTGTGTCTGGCTCTGGGGTCCCCTCTCTTCCCTGTGCTCCAGTGCTTCAGCTCAGGTGCCAGGGCTGTGCTGTGTCTCTGGTAATTGTCTCGTTCTCCCTAATTAAACATGCCCAGCTCTAGATAAATTGAGGCAGTAGGTTGTGCGCTCAAAGGCAGTGGATTGGTTTTTTTGTTGTTGTTGTTTTCACAGTTAGTGTGGAAGATTAATATATTCTAAGGCATCAGTCACCAGGTTGCCTTCCATAGCATGACCTCAATTAGAAATTAGTTCAAGGATAAAGAAGTTGCTGGGATTCAAACCAATAATTTGCCCAAAGCTAGCACTTGGTCTCTGAAAAAATTCCATTACTTCAGTGTCTGTGTTATGTATTTGTGCCTTTTTCTTCAGGTATCTCAGACTCTGCTTCCAAACCTTTGAAATTCCAGAGAAAATCATCCAGAAAGACATTGCTATAAATAGTAGAAGACTCTGTCACCCATGTGTCTGGGAATAGTTTCATTCACTGGTTTGATTTTTAGATATCACACAGATGATACACAGGTACTCCCAGTCCCTGTCCCTGAGTTACCTCTGGGTACTAAAGCATCCTGTAATGGTAGCCCCTCAAAACCACAGAAACCTCTTTATATTATCATTTTATGGCACTTCTTTATATTAGCTTTTTTTTGGAGGTGGTAATCTGTCAGAGATTAATCCTGTCACCCCACAGCAGTGGATGTGAATTATCTTCCCAGAAAGCTGAGATTTCCTTTTCAGCCTTTTGGGTTGTTTGAGAAATGCAAAGTAAACCTCATGAATGAATAGCTGCCGGAAAAGAAAACCTCTGTTGTAATTTTGGGGGTGAACAGGGAGGGAGTGGGGCACAGGAGCTGCCATGCTCCACTCCTCCTCCCCTTCTGCTTCATGGTGGAGCCACTAGAGCTGGAGCAGGCTGGCTTCACCACGTGTGGGGCTTCAAAGGTTTGGCACAGCAGAACTGACACAAATGTCCAGTGCCAGCCAGGGCAAGTGGCTGCATTTGGGGTAATTCCTTGGCTGAGATGAAATTCACTGATCTCTTCACACCTGAGGATGATTTATTTCCTTTCGTCCTTCCAGCAGGGAGTACAAATGCAAAACTTTCAGCTCAGAGGTATTTTTGCAAAGAAAATTATCTTCAGCTATGGTCATCGGTGATTTTGGGAGCCCCTGCCAGTGTGATTTTGCCTTGAGCTGATTGCCTTGGCTGAGCAACTGAAGAGCAGCTGGAAGCTGGCCAGAAATGGCTTTTGATTTTTGCTTTTAAAAGAAAAATAAATAGAAGAAGAGAACCAAACCAGCACGCTTTGGTAAGGCAGAAGGTTTTTGTGATTATTCTCCCTTGAGAAGGGACACTTCCCCTTGGAGGGGACTGACTCTGGGAAGTGAAGGAGAAGCAAAAGGTGGTTGCTGAAATGAGTTTCCCCTGTGGCTGAGCTATTGTGGAACTCTGGAGGAGCTGACCATTGCTGGCTGTCCAAGGCCTCTCACCTGCCAGAACTGTTCCAGTTTGGTGTTTCTGCTCCTGTGAAATATCCCCACGTGCAGCAGGCTGGTGGAACAAACAATCCCTGGTTTAGTCAGATAATTTCCATGGTGTGTGGTGGGCAGCAGAGGAGGCTGCCAGGCTACTGCAGCCACTGGGATGGAGGGCTGCAGCACCACTATGTGCCATTATCACTTTCTGGATAATGTGTACACTTTCACCATCACATAGTTTTTCTCTTTCATTTTTCGTGAGAACTGGCATTAGATTAATGGTTAAGCCATGGAAGAAATGTAACGCCATGCCAGTCTGATTTATTGACCACTTAGTGCTGATGAAGCTTCAAACAAGAGTCAGACAGATGTTGCAGTTGCATTTTTCTTCATCAAAACCAACGACTTGTTGTGTTTAAGCACGTGTTGCCCCATCTCCTGCTTACCCCCGGCAGCAGTGGAGGCTGCTCTGTGCCACACTGAGGAGGCAGGAGCAGCCAAGGAGCCTCGTCCAGCTCAGGGACTGACGGCAGCGCCTTCAACTCGGCTTTGGGGGAAGCAGAGCAACTCTGCTGAGGCTGCAGCTCTGGCACCACGGGTGGATTTCTATGGAATGTCTCCAGAGCCAGCTGCAGCCCAGTGCAGGGCTCCCCTCATTCCCCCCTGCACCCAGTGAAGGACTTCTGCCCTGGTGTGTCCATGGTCCTGATGCCTTTCCTCTCTGGAAGCTACATTCGTATTTTTTCTTTCAGTCTTTCACATCTCTCTTGCTCTCCTAGTAGGTCATCACAAATAGTGATTAGCTGCTACTTACGAGCTTTCCAGAACATATGTGTTCTGTTCATTTGTGTCAAAACATTTCACTTCACCAAGGAGATTGGCATTTATGACATTTGTCATTCTGTGGTCAGCTTTGAGATGTAGGCGTAAGGAAAAAACCTGTTTGGTTTGTGCTTGTTTTATATGCTTTTACATATAAAAAGTATAAATTCCAGTGCCAGTCCACTGCTGAGGTCCACGTGCTCGTGGTGCACTGAAGCCAGGAAGCTCCATAATGCTGACCTGCTTGGTGACAGGCTGTGAAAAATACAGCTTACCTGAGAGGAAGGCTGAAGCACCTGCAGAGCTGCCACATCACCCAGTGCTGTGTCCTTGCTCCCTTCTTTGAAACTTCCCCGGGAGCAAGAGGTGTATTTGCATGAAATCTCTGAAGCATATTACTTTTTATTACTTCATCATCTAGATCACTAATGATGTTAAATTAGCTGATGGAGACTATTTGGGTGTATGGGTAATCATTTTTACTATCTGAACCTCTTCTGAATTACGCACAGGAACTGTGGTGTTTCAGACCTCCCCTTTGTAGAATGAGAGGCTGTGATGGTTTTCTGTGTCCTCTGTCTGGGCAGATGTGCCTGTGAAAAGGAAGGTTTTGAACCCCTCACAGCTGAACACAAAAGGTCCAGTTGTTTGTCTCAGAAGATGTCTTGGTTTGAAAAGACAGGTGTCTGCTGAGGAAGGCAGGAGCCTCTCTTGAAATGGAAAATGTAAATCTCCTCTTTCTGAATTATTTTAATTTTGACATTAAGAGGCTCTCAGGCAAAGATATGGGAGTAGGAATAACGGATTTTTATTAGGAAATATAAAAAATAAAAATTAAAAATAAAAATGCAGTCATACAAATCAACACTGGCAGACTCAGACAGGCCCTGTCAGGCTGTGGGTCAGGGAGGTGGCTCAGCCCCATGCCAGGGTGGCTCAGCCCTCCTGCAGTGCCAGCTGTGCTTCTGCTGGAGCAGGGATCCTGCACAAGGGGGGAGTTTTCCTCTGGAGCTCCAGGGCTGGGGGAGATGGGCCTGGGCTCCTCTGGGAATGCAGTGGAAGAAAGCTGCTCCTCTGGGAATGCAGTGGGGAAGAAAGCTGCTCCTCTGGGAATGCAGGGGGAAGAAAGCTGCTCCTCTGGGAATGCAGGGGGAAGAAAGCTGCTCCTCTGGGAATGCAGGGGGAAGAAAGCTGCTCCTCTGGGAATGCAGGGGGAAGAAAGCTGCTCCTCTGGGAATGCAGGGGGAAGAAAGCTGCTCCTCTGGGAATGCAGGGGGAAGAAAGCTGCTCTGGAAATGCAGTGGGCAAAGGCTGCTGTGCTGTTCCCAAAGTCAGATTGTATCCAGGTAGGAATGCTCGGCTCCTCCCCTGGGCAGAGCATCTCCCCATGGATGATGGAATTTTCTCAGCCATGCAGGGACACTCAGTTGCCACAAACAGATCTCCTGGAGGGAGGCTGGGTCATGGAAGAGATAAATAAAAACTGCCCCACCTGGTTCTAACAGATGGAAATAGAACACACACCCCCGGCCACATCTTGCATTTGCAACCTAAGACAGAAGACTCTTGGGAATAGAAGAGCCAACAGTTTTCTTTGCTTTAGCACTTGCCCAAACCGTTCTGAAATAAATTCTTAGCTGTTCCTTACAAGGTTTCTTTGCCTCTTCCCTCAGTGCAGTACAACTCTTTTAGCACTGGCTGCAAGAATTCAATACTGCCAGCACCTTGGTAGCCAGCCTGGAGGAGCTGGAGACATGAGCAGCCCTCCCTGACCCTGGGGAGGTGCAGGATGCTCCTGTGTGCGGGGTGCAGGACAGGGTCACGGTCACCCCACACACAGAGCGGTGCTGGGTGCCCCCTGCCCCTGTCCTGGGCTGCTCCGGGGGCAGCTCCAGCATGCTGGGCTCCAGTGCTGTGCTTTGCCCACCAGAAGTCCTCTCCTCACGTCTCCTTGGGGAAGGTGTCCCTGTCCTGCTCCCGCTCTCCCCTGGTTTCATAAGCAGGTGCTCCCATCAGCACAACCTGTGCAAGTGGATGATGGGTTGTGTTCCCACTCCCCCTTGGAACGGGGCTCTAACAACATTAATGAAACATTAGAGTTTTAATTACACCATTATCCTATTTATTTTTATAAATAATTCCAAAGCAGTCATTAAAGTTTGCGAACTTAGGAGTAAATGACTTAAGGGAAAGAAATCATCTCCTCAATCTTGTTATTATCTATTGAACAATCTCCCTGGGACGCTGTTGGGGAACTGGCGGAGTTGTTGCTGCTGCTGTTAAGATGATTCATGGACTCGCAGGGTGGTAACAGAGCCGAGCTCCTGCTCCAGTGTCGGTGGGACGGCACCGCAGTGCGACAGAGCGGGGTCCGGGCCCGCAGCCGCGGAGGGAGAGGGGGGGGGGGCAGCTGTGGGGGCAGCTGTGGGGTCACCTGTGGGATCTGCTGTGGGATCTGCTGTGGGATCAGCTGTGGGATCTGTCTGTGGGGACAGCTGTGAGATCTGTCTGTGGGGTCAGCTGTGGGATCAGCTGTGGGGTCACCTGTGGGATCTGCTGTGGAGTCAGGTGTGGGATCAGCTCTGGTGGCAGCTGTGGGATCAGCTGTGGGATCTGTGGGATCAGCTGTGGGGGCAGCTGTGGGATCAGCTGTGGGATCTGTGGGATCTGCTGTGGGATCTGCTGTGGGGGCAGCTGTGGGATCAGCTCTGGTGGCAGCTGTGGGATCTGCTGTGGGATCAGCTGTGGGGGCAGCTGTGGGATCTGCTGTGGGATCAGCTGTGGGATCACCTGTGGTGGCAGCTGTGGGGGCAGCTGTGGGATCTGCTGTGGGATCAGCTCTGGGGGCAGCTGTGGGGTCAGCTGTGGGATCTGCTGTGGGATCTGTGGATCTGCTGTGGGGGCAGCTGTGGGATCTGCTGTGGGATCCACTGTGGGATCAGCTGTGGGGGCAGCTGTGGGATCAGCTGTGGGGTCAGCTGTGGGATCTGCTGTGGGATCACCTGTGGGGGCAGCTGTGGGGTCACCTCTGGGATCTGCTGTGGGATCTGTGGGATCTGTCTGTGGGGTCAGCTGTGGGATCTGTGGGATCTGCTGTGGGATCTGTCTGTGGGGTCAGCTGTGGGATCAGCTGTGGGGTCAGCTGCGGGGTCACCTGTGGGACCTGCTGTGGGGTCAGCTGTGGGATCTGCTGTGGGATCTGCTGTGGGATCTGCTGTGGGGTCAGCTGTGGGGTCACCTGTGGGATCTGCTGTGGGATCTGCTGTGGGATCTGCTGTGGGGTCACCTGTGGGGTCACCTGTGGGGTCAGCTGTGGGATCCATGTGCAGATCACCTGAGGGATCAGCTGTGGGGAGCCAGCACCTCTGTCCTCCTGCAGCTGTCCTGCAAGGGGCTTTTCCAGTCCCAGCCCTCTGCAGTTGTCAAACATCTCCAAAAGGCCAGGAATCACAGGCTTGTCTGCAAAGAGCCCATGTTTGGGGTGCTCTGTGAGCCTCCTCGGCTCTTCCCTCCTGTTTTCTGTCACTGCATGGAGAGTGAGGCTGTTCTGATGTTCTCAGGTGACTTTCTCCATATTCAAAAAAGACTGGTGTGGACCAGAACTGATGGAAGCATTGTCTCAAATGAACAAAAGGTCCCTCAAACCAAAGCATATTACCTGGAGTTCATTGTCAGTGATGTTCATAGGAATATTCCAGGGATTTGGTGTTGCAAGGGCTGGAAAAGAGGTTCATGTTGAACATACCAGTGGAGCAGGAGAGATGCAAGCAGAGAGCCCTCAGGATGGGGGAAGCCATGTGCAAACTGTCAGCCGCTCCTCTTTTGAAGAGCAGCTCTTATCTCAGGGAAATCCAGTGCAGTCTGGGGTCATGATTGCTGTCACAGTTTTAATTAGGAAGTTAAACGCAGAGAGTGCTGGCCCCAGCAAGATAACTCTTGCTCTGCTGTCCCTGCAGAACCCAGACATCGTGTTGGTGCACTACCTGAACGTCCCGGCCATCGAGGACTGCGGGAAACCGTGCGGCCCCATCCTGTGCTCAATAAACACCGACAAGAAGGAATGGGCAAAGTGGACAAAAGAGGAGCTCATCGGGCAGCTCAAACCCATGTGTGAGTATCTGGAGCTGGTTTTGCTTCTTTGCTGTATATTTAGAGTCAACAACCGTCCTGGGAAGGAGTCGTTTGTCCATCCAGCCCAGCTTGTGTCTGCACGCCCTTTCTTTCAGTATTAAACACTTCTGGGGGGCATGGTGTGAGAGCTGCTCAGACTGTCCCCAAAGAGGTCTCCTCTGCACACCAGGGGAAACTGTACCCATGTTCTTGCATGTTCTAGGGCTGTTTGTAGGCACCTGCTCACCTGCAAAGAGCCTGTGTGGTGCTGGCAGGTGGATTCCCCCAGGGGCACTCCGTGTTTGGGTGGTCATTGTCAGGTCACAGTGGGTTGCTGTAGCTTACAGGTGGCCCCATGGAACTGAGTGTTTTGAACTGAGCATCATTTTCTACAGTTTTAAACTTTGCAGCCTAACGAGAAGGCTGCTTAGAGAAGGTTTGCAGAGTGATGGGGAAGTTTGCCCTCAGACAGGCAGTTCTTTGAACCCCTCTGCATCTGCCTTGATGTATAATATTTTCCTTTGCATCACAGTTATATTGTATGCCTTCCCCTGGAGAGCTCGTTCCAATGTGCACACAAACAGCTTTTTGCAATGAAAGAAAAATTAGACACAAAGCAGGCCTTATAACCAAGAAAAAAATTAACTGCAAAAGCCACAACACCAGACTCAACAAATACCAGGTCTTCTGTTCCTGCCCCCTGCCCCTGCCTGCATGCTGGTGTCATGCCCAGCCTCCTGTAATTGGAGGTCACAGCCACGGAGTGCATCCTGATGTGTCTGCCATCCGTGAAAGATCAGTCTCGTGCTGACCACAGTGCTGGTAATCTGAGCTTGCAGTCCTTTGTTGCATCCTGAACTCTGCAGGCCCATGCATTCCTTTTCCACACAAAGCTGCAGGGCAGAGGAGGGTAGAGAAAATGACACGTTTGCCCCTGGGGCTGATAAACTTAGACAGAAATCCAGGATGTTGCTACAGCTGAGACTGGACAAGTACTTTAACATTAAACAGGAAAGGAAGCAGCAGCCTGTTAAAAAATCTGCAGTGCATCAAGAAAATTATGTGAAAACTACAACGAACTCGCCGTAAATTTAATAACACTTGGCTCTTTTATGTCTCAGGAGGGAAGAGTGAAATTCTGCGCAATTATTCAGAGTATATATGCATGTACACGTCTCTTTTTATGGGTACATATCCTGGGAAACACATCCTTAGAAATGTAGCTACCATAAAAGCTTTGTATTCTGATCAGACCTAGAAAACAAAGAGGACACGGATAACCCTGTTTGGGGAACAGAGGGGCACCACTCGCCAAGAAGCCATCAGATTTGGTTCCAATGCCATGAAATTCTGGAGCCAGGCACATTAGTTTCATCACATTTTTGCATTAATCACATTCTTTCACAGACTTCACAGTTTGATTGCCTGATGTTTCCAAATTTCTCTGCCCTAAAGCAGATTTGTCAATGGCTTAATCAAAGCGCTGTGCATGGTGTTGCTGGTGCAGTGACATTCTCACCCTTTTACCCGCTCTGTGCTGGGGTTTGCTGTGTTTTATTCCTCTGGGTTTTGTTGATTATTTTGCTTTCTCGGCTGCTGTTTTCCATGAGAGTGTCTCATTTAAGGTGCCTTAGTGATGATTACAGCCAAGGCCTCTGTAGCTGTGGGTGGGTTCCCGTTTCAGACCACTGATGTCACTCAGGATTGAGGAGGAGAAGCTGATACTGGTCCTTTGGGGAACATGCTTCCTCCAGGTCAGAGCTTGGTGGCAGTGTCCAGCTCTTGGCTCACTGACAAGCGCTCTTTAAGTCCTGCTCAGCCTGGGCTGAAGTCAGGTGCTGAAGCTGTTGACCTCTGTCAGGTATTGAAGCTGTTCTGTCAGAACTGAGGGTAGCAGGCAGTCACTGGTGTGGCAGCCAGTGGTGTGGGAGCGTGTTCTGTTGGCCTGCAGAACCAAAAGCAATGTGGCAGATGGCTGGCAGGGTGAGCAGCATCGGTCCTGGAGTCCAAGCTGGACAAATACATCAAACTGTTTTTCCTGAAATGCAGAGCGACCCTGGCTGGGGTGATCAGGGAGTTTGTTTACATTTCTTGCATCCGTAATTTGCTCAGCTCCCTTTTCCTTCCCTGCTGCATCATCCCAAAGTCTTCAGCAGCACCAGGGGCAGGCACCAGCTCCTGGTGCCAGCCTGGTCAGCCTCGGGAGCAGAGCAGGGTGCTGAAGTCTGGGTGCTGAGAGGTGCCTCTGCCCTGCTCCTTCTCGGCTGGCTGCAGGGGTGGTGTTTGCTCATTCTGTCACTGTGCTTGCACTGGTGTTATGGATTAAAATCCCACCTTTTCACAGTGGCCGTAGAGCTCTGAGAGCTTTGTGGAAAGAGCATTAACTTCTTCTAACATAGCTGGTGTGGGAACTAATTAAGAGACTGAAATGAACCCATCTGAACATCCATGAAAGGTAAATGCTGCAGATGCTCTAAGGATTTGAGGTTTTTTCAACACCTCCAGCTGAGTTGAGACTGTAAATAATTCATTAATCAGCCTGACTTCAGCTTTCATGGCTTTGGATCTTTGCTTTAGTTCTGATCTGTTGGTCAACTGCCTTCACACTGGAATGTCTATGACCTCCTGATTGCCTTCTCTGGACCATCACTGTTGGCTTGTCAGACCTCAGTTTGGCAGCCCTCAAGACTGAAGCATGTGAGCCTGGAAGGCCTCATACACATTCCTGACCTCCCACAGGATGATTCCTTCCTCCTTGCAGATTTGGAGAGGGGGCCCCTTGTCCCAGCAAGGTCAGGGAGCCCAAGGAAGGCTGTGACACCTCCACTGATGCCAGACCTGGGAAAATCCAACTGTTGGGAGCATCTCAAGTGGGTGTCTCAAGCAAAAGGGCCGTTGTGTGTGTGTGTTGCTTTGGTATGAATGCAACTTTTGGGTACGTTTGTGTAAAGTGAATAGCTATAATCCATGAAAATTCTGCAGGAATGTGGTCCGAGACACCTGTAAGTCATTTCAGGATGCCTGGTGTGAAGAATGAGCCTCAATTTGGCATAACTTTCAATTTCCCTCCTCCCTTGTGCCCCATTACAGTCTTGCTTTGAGATTTCTCTGAATAGATTAGCAGATGTCCTTAGAGGCATCTGGTGGTAAAAGCAAATTCAGTGGCAGAATCCATCACAGCAGAATTCTGTATATAAACTCCATATGATCAGCAAATTGTGGGCCAGCTCATGTTGGGGGTTTCTCCAAATCATCCCCTTTTGGCTCTCTCATCCTTCAGCTGGCGAAGTATGACTTAAAAGCTCACAGCTGGTGCTACGTTGCAATCCTTGTTCCAGGTCCACTATAATTAAGAGCTATCTTCCTTTCAGAGGAAAAGCTTTTTGCATTTCTCTGCTGCACAGGAACCGAGGGCTCCTGTTTGTGCCGCCTGCACGCAGCCACAGCTGGGCAAGCTGCAAGTTCCATGTGTGCTCATCAGTGCAGGGGCAAGGGCTGCTCTTGCCTTTTCCCAGAGTCCCTAATTCTGTGTCAGTGAAGCCACCAGGCCTCCTGGAGGTGACCTCAACCTGCATCCCTGCGCTGTCATCACTGGAGAAGGCATCAAACGCCTGTGGCTCAGAACAAAACTCAGCAGCAATTGGAATTAATGCAGTTTGAAGAACTGAGTTGTTGGGAGTTTTACCTTGGCTTGAATTTATATTTAATTTCAGTAACTCTATTTAAGGATTGGGGTTATATTTCATCTTAAAAGATCAGTTGTACAAAAATGCTACATGGGATGAATTTCACAATTCCCCAAGCAGTTTGTCTCAGCTCCAAGGTACCCCTCAATGGAAACTGAAGCTTGCCAGCTTAGCTCAGCTGACCACATAGAAAGCAGCGTGGATTCTTTAAAAAAACATTGAGTTTAGGAATGCTGACATCCAGTTTTACTGCAATAGACTGCGTTTTTATTAAAAAGAGAACAGGATAGAAGGTGCTAGATAGGTTCTTTATCCACCCACCACTTGGACTTTACCCCTGTTCACATTGTGTGGCCAGCATTGGCCTCCTGCTCATCAGCACCTGCTCAGCTTCTCACCTTCCCCTTCACTCCTGCAGGTGTGCAGCTCATGCAGGAAAACACTTTTCCTCTCCTCTGAGATCTGCGGTGGCCTTCATGTCCCCAGAGGAAGTTTGATCCCATGCCTAAATGGGTCACTCTGTGGGGAAACAGTTTCCCTTGTGGTCGAATTTCACCTACCGTAGACAGTCCTACTTTGCCAAAAGAAAAAAAATGAGGAGCTGTGTTTCACCTGGTGCCTTTCAGCTGCGTTTGGAGACACCAAAGTGAAATGATCCCACTGAGTGCTGACAGCAGTCCAGTAGGAACCCACCATTATCAGTAATAGAAACTAACTTGAGGAAACCTAAACCAAATAGTTTCCTGACCCCCTCAAACTTGGGTATTAAACCAGATGCAGCAATTGCCGAATCTCTCTGAGGAGGTTACAGGCACACCAGCCTTTGTTTCCTGTTCTTCCTTAGTATTTTATCTCCTCTGTTAAGACTTGGCAGACTCAGTCCTAGAGCATCTGCAAAGGTGTCAAATCTTCCTGGCAGAGCCACCGAGACGTGGTCTGGGAAGGAGGGCTGGGACCCTCGGGAAGAGCCCTGGGGAGAAGGTCTGGGAGCCTTGGGAAAGGCTCAAAGCCCTCTTTGTGCGGGCTGTGCTTATGGAGGAATTTTTTTATCCCCAAAGAAGCCAAACAATATTTTTGTTAAAATTAAAAAAAAATTTTAAAAATAAAATTAAAAAAAGGCAAATAAAATATTAAAAAAAAAAAAAATCTTAGAGAAACGGGGAGGCGTTGCTGGGCTTGGTGTGGGTCCGGGACATGCGGTCCCGCTCCCGGTGCTGATCCCGGTGCTGATCCCGGTGCCGATCCCGGTGCTGATCCCGGTCCCTTTCCCGGTGCTGATCCCGGTGCTGATCCCGATGCTGATCCCGGTCCCGCTCCCGGTTCCACTCCCGGTGCTGATCCTGGTTCGGCGCCCGGTGCTGATCCCGGTTCGGCTCCCGGTGCCGATCCCGGTGCTGATCCCGGTCCCGCTCCCGGTTCCGCTCCCGGTGCTGATCCCGGTGCTGATCCCGGTCCCTCTCCCGGTCCCGATCCCGGTCCCGCTCCCGGTGCCGATCCCGGTCCCTCTCCCGGT
>QUSF01000077.1:184914-225876 GCA_003676055.1 Chloebia gouldiae
TGATGGGGCCGCGCCCGGACATTGCCGGCCCTCGCCGGGCGGCTGCCAGCGGGGCGAGCTCGGCAGGCCCGGGCCGGTACCGGGAGGGGCGGCACCGGGCTGGGCAGCACCGGGCTGGGGCAGCATCAGGCTGGGGCAGCACCGGGCTGGGGCAGCACCGGGCTGGGGCAGCATCGGGCTGGGGCAGCACCGGGCTGGGCAGCACCGGGCTGGGGCAGAATCGGGCTGGGGCAGCACCGGGCTGGGGCAGCATCGGGCGAGGAGCGGCACTGGGCTGGGCAGCACCGGGCTGGGGCAGCATCGGGCGAGGAGAGGCACCGGCTGGCCCCGTGCCCCGGGACCGGGAGAGGCACCGGGCTGGGGCAGCATCGGGCTGGGGCAGCACCGGACGGGAAGCGGCACCGGGCCGGGGCAGGACCGGACGGGGAGCGGCACCGGGCTAGGGCAGCACCGGGCTGGGGCAGCACCGGGCTGGGGCAGCACCGGCCGGGGAGCGGCACGGCCGGCCCCGTGCCCCCGGGCTAGGGCAGCACCGGGCGGGGAGCGGTACCGGGAGGGGAGCGGCCGCAGCCCCTGCCCGGCCGTGCCGCTGCCGGCGGCGGCCGCCCGAGGGCAGCACGGCCGCGGGGAAGGGGCGGCGGGCGCGTCCGGCCGCGCTCCTCCCCGCCGTGGCTTCTCCTGTCACGCTTGGGTCTCTCCCTTTTTTCCTCACAGGGAGGAGTAAAAGTCCTGATAACCGGCCCGTGGCAGGAAGCCAGCAATAATTACAGCTGTCTGTTTGATCAGATCTCAGTGCCTGCATCCTTAATTCAGCCAGGGGTACTGCGCTGCTACTGCCCAGGTAAGGAGCTCTCCTGCATCGGGGGGTTTCGGAGCCTCATCGTGCCATATACATGTACAAAATTGCATTGGCATCGAGAAGATTTTCCTTTTTCTTTGACCAGTTTAGTGTGAGAACAGCAATTTGGCATCTTGATACATCACAACAGATCACAACAAATACTATTTAGAATCTCTGAATTAACTTTAAAATAATTATTTGAAGTAATTTTAAATAATCCTAAGCATTCCTTTTGTTTTGAAAGAGCAAATTAAAGAGTCGCTGCTATTCAGGAGTGCACTCACTGATCTGCTGACTCTATTTGCCTACATTTTGCCCTTTGCTACTTACAGCATGAGAACACCTCTAAACCTCTCCAAAGAGATTTTCACTAGTGATGGCCCTCAGTATATGACTTCAAGTGGATGCAGAGTAACTTGGTTTCATTGCTAGGCCCCAGCTTTCCACAGTGAGGCTGCTCAGTCTTTAGAAACATGTGATTCTGCCTTTTGCCAGAATAACACATTAGGTGACACTTAAGCGTAAAATCTCCATGTTTGAATATACCAACTGGTATTTGGGACTTCTGAATTGTCTAGTCACAAAAATACTGTTCAGCACCCCATCTCTTCACCTGCTGTCTGCCCAATATTTAGAACATGGGTACATGGGTAGCACGTGGGGTCTCTGCAGGGTAATTCCTAACTGGGGGGTTTCTGTGGGGAGTTCTCTGTCTTACAAGATGTACTTTCCTTTTAGCTCATGACACTGGGCTTGTGACTTTGCAAGTTGCCTTCAACAATCAGATCATCTCCAATTCTGTGGTATTTGAATACAAAGCCAGAGCTCTGCCAACCCTGCCTTCCTCCCAGCATGACTGGCTGTCCTTGGATGGTAAGAAACGTGGGATATTCCTTCAGAAAGCAGACCAAGTGTAGAACTGTGAATGGCAGAGCAGCTCCTGGTGGGGAGGGACGTAAAGGGGCAAGTTTGTCCTGACAGGAAGGGCTGTGGCAACGTTAATCAAAGTCCTCTCACTGAAAAGTCTTATCAGCTCTGTTGGTGTGAACAAAATGTTGCTGCCTTTTATAAAGGGGGTGTTTTTTTTTTTTGTCTGAATAGAAAGCTGATCATACAGCCGAATTTTTAGGAGAGAAGCATCTACACTGGAATTGTCTTTCCTGAGAACTCTGAAACTTGAGCTTGTCTAGAAAAAAAGTGTGTTTATTTAAGCAGAAAATGGGGAGATAGTAAGGCATGTACAAGAGGGACATGCTAAAGAAGTTGGGATGGTACCACTTGCAAAGAGCAGCATGGAGACAGAGCACAGAGTGAAGAGAGGTTTGTGATGTAGCAGCAGAAGCAAGGTTGCAGACAGAACTGGCTCTTAATGAGGAGGTGCACAAAGTCTTACATTCAGCATCAAAATCGAGCTTGCTTGACTTAAGAGGATTGTAAGAATCTGTAGGTGCTTTTCATCTGCTCCTGTGGAGTGCAGCTGATCGCGTGTGATGGTGATTGATACTCAGTTGTTGGCAATCTCTCCAGGGCTGACACACCAGGTGGGTAGGTTTTGAATCCCTTGTTTGACAGTTCCCTCAGTGCTGCTGAACTCGGAGGAGCTGAGAAGGTGGCTGTGAGTGCTGTCTCTGGTGTCCCTGCAGTTTCTCTGGGTGCTCTTGGTTAGCAGCCCAGCTCTCAATTAGAGGTTGTTATGCCGTGGTGGTGGTGGAAGGGAGGGGGACTGCAGCAGTGAACAAACTAGGGCATTGCTAACAGGGAGGGGAAAAAAAAAGTAAGAGGACCGCTGCATTGCAGAGGCCCTTCAGGGAAAAAGACTGAATAATTATACTAACCATGATTTATCAGAAGCCTCTGCCTTGATACACAGTGCTCCAAAGGGAGCAAATTACGCTGTTATTTAAAGGACCAGCTACATCTTCTCATTTACTGCTAGAGAACAAATGTTAGCTTAGCTAGCCAAGGTGAAAACTAATGTGAGCTGATTCTATCAATTGAATAAATACACAAATCCCTGACTTCTCTGTTTGCTTTAATTTCCCTGCTTAAAATCCTTGCCCTACTGACTGTTACATAGTCTTGAGGGAAGATTTTCGAGGAATATTTGTGGTCACAAAATATTGACAAGAATTTTAATTTTTTTTTTAATTAACTCAGTGGAACACTCTGAGTTCCTTTGAACTGCATTGTTAAAACACAGTTCATTATTTCAGCTGGAATGACCATTGCCAGAGTTAACAGTCACACCCCAGGAGCACCCTAGGGAAAGAACAAACAACTTCCATCTTATCTAAGTTTAGATAAACAATTCCCTTCCACAAATTTCTTGAAAATAAAGTCAGAATTGCTCTATATGTGAACCCTATGTTTTCAGTTACATTAAGACAAAAATAACTATTTTTTTTGAGCACAGCACAAGTACTGGCCTTTGGGATCAGGGAGCAGTCCTGCTAATGACTGGGAAGGGTTGTGAGACCATCTCCAACCACGCTTCTGCTTCTAGGAATTGAGCCAGTGGGCAGAGAAGGAGTTTGAAGGCAGTGTGTTCTGTGCCATCCTCTGAAGGGCTCCTTCCTTCATCAGTGTCTGCTGTGCCATGAAGGATTGTGCACCCTCTTCTGAACTGTACAGAGATATTTGTTTTATTCTGAGTTTTCCTTATTTCACACCATGAATGAGTTAGGTCTTTCACAAATGCACAGCTGACACCAGCTGCTGATGTTCTTGCATTTTTTCTAGTTAATTTGAATAGTGGTATTTTTACTTTTCAAAGCAAACTTTTTCTCATAAAGGAAGCACTCTCATGTGATCCTGATCTCTGCTGATAAACTTAGTAGCCTTTTCTGTTTTCTATGTAAAACTCAGTTCTCACAAGCCATTGTGTGCTTTTATAGCCATTTGATCTCATTTCCCATTCACTGTCCGTAGAGTGGTTCTTTTAAGAAAAAAAACAAAAAGCAAATGAGGCTTGAAGAACTGAAAGCTGAACTGAAGGGCAGAGATGATCTCATGGCAGATGCATAACAAGTTATAAAGGCATTTCAGTACAGATTCCCAATGGAAAGCACGTTGTGTTTGCCCTCTGCAGAAGCCTTTGCTGCTTTCATAAAGTGTCCGTAGAGATGGTGTTTCCTTGGCACGGGATGTGATCAGAAATTCCAGGGTAATGGCTATGAGTGCTGCATTACACTTATGCATCTGCAGGAAAGAGGACAGAACCTAAAAATAGGGGCAGGCCATGTGTGTAGTGATGAGTCAAGTGTGTATGGGTTGGACAAGGGTGTGACGGGTGCTGAATGTAAATGGCACTGACGCAGGAGCACCTGACAGGCAGCCTTTCAGCTCCTGCTGGGTTCTCAGTTTATGATCCAGCTGTCTTTCCCAGCTGGAGAACATAAAAAGATTCAGGGCGGGTGGGGCTTGGTGGGTCACTTGTGTTAGCATGATGTGGCCATACCAGTGGTATCTAAACTCTTACTTTAGCATGGAATCATCTGTGAGCAAACAGCATGTGTGTGCTACCTGTGAATTGCACAGTTTGACAGGTACATGATTCCTGTACAGTGGTAATGTTATCACCAAAACCCATGGCATGTGTCTGTTTGGTGGTACCAGATGCCCTTCTCAGTGTGGATGAGATGCAGGACACCAGAGTCAGGTAGGAGAGATGTGTTCAGTATCAGTGAATGTTTTGTAGCTTTCAGAGACCTTCCATAGGGAAAAAAGTCTGTGTTGATAAACAATATCACTGTTTCTCACTCCTCTTTCCATCTGGGTAAAGGTGACTGGTGTTTACACCTTGGATTTACCATAAAAGATTATCTGTTTGGGTTCTCTCTGGGAAGAGGGATGAATGTTTTGTACCATGTTAAAAGGCTGTGGTGCAGCTTGCAGGGATGTGTGAGCATTGGTAGAGGACACACATAACTTGTCCCTTGATAGGAGCTATCCAGTAAACTTCTTGAGTTTCTATATATATTATATTTATATCCTCCCCTGTAGTGATTCCTCTGTAGTGTGGAGCCTTTGTCGCTTCTGTTTGTATTCCTGCTGAGATGTGTTTAGCGGCTTTTTCCTTTCAAGGACTGTTTCAGGGAGCCACTCTCCTACTGTTCTGACTGCATTTCCCAGACTGTCCTTTTCAATTTTGATCATAATGTGACAGAATTAAGGCAAGGAGTATTGAATTTCTTATGCTGAGTGTCGTCTTTGAGCCAGCCCGACTTCATGGTCAGACACTGGATTCCTCTGGGAAGCCGCGTCTGTTGTCGGGCCGATGACTGAACGTTCCCTGCTGCCCCGAGGAGTCTGCCCGGGGGCTCGTTCTTGCTCCGTGCATCGCGGGACCGCACAGCTCCGAAAGTGTCAGGTTCTAACAGATCCGCCTTACTAGAGCAATAAGCAAAAGTACAAACGCTGTGCGTGTAGCGAAAGGAGCACCGTGCGTACGGGCGGGAAGGTGACCCAGGGCGGCGTGCGGGGCGCTCCGGGGGCGGCGGCGGCGGCCGGTGCCCGCCGCGGGGCCGCTGTAAACACGGCGGCGCCGCCACCGGGGCCCGCTGACGTCAGGGCGGGGCGGGCCCGGCGGCGGAGCGGAGCCGGGAGCGGGGCAGGGCCCGCCCGGCCGCGCCGCGCAGACAATGGGAGGCGGCGGCCGCCGCCGCCCGCCCGCAGCCGCAGCCGGCCGGCGCTGAGCGCGGCGCGGAGCCCGTCGGACGCGGAGCCCGTCGGACGCGGCCGGCGTCCCGCGATGGGGGCGGCGGGCGGCCCCGGCGTGGGCTGAGGGCGGCGGCGGGACCCAGCGCCGCTGCTCTCCGCCAGAGCCGGCTCGGCGCTCCCCCCCTTGCGAAGCGCCCGGCCGCCCGGGACTTGGCGGTGTCAGACGGTGTCGGCGCGGCGATGGCTCCGGGGGCGCGCCCGGGGTGACCGGGGCTGCCGCCGATTCCCGGCCGCCGGCTGCGGGCTGTGTGTCTCGGCGCAGGACGAGCCGGGCGGCGGGCGGCAGCCGTGGACCGGCCGCGAGCAGCCGCGGGCTCTCGCCGCTCGGAGCGGCCCGCCGGCCCCGCATGCCGGCCCCTGCCCCCCGGAGCCCGCTGCCGACCGCGGCCCCAGCGCTCGGGCCGCGATGCTCGCGGCCGCTGAACGGCGCCCGGGCTCGTTCTCCGCCGGCCGGGCCGCCCCGAGCCCCAGCTATGCCGGCCAGCATTAGCCCGGCCCGCATTCGCCCGTCCGCTGCGGCCGCCGGGGCGCGGGGGTGGCACCGCTGAGAGCCGCCGGCGCTGCGACAGGACGGTGGGGCTCCGGCTGGCTGCGAGGATGCGAGAGACGACCAGCAGGTCTGGGGGGAGCCTGCTCTGCCCGCCCCTGCTGCGGGGTCTGCGCCAGATGCTGGCTGGAGCCTCCGCCGATGCCTTGTAGACTCCCAGGTCAGTCCTCTGGTGCCAGGTGTTGTCACATTATTTACCTGGAAGCAGGTAGAGGGACTGCAGAGGGGTCCGGGACCCCCGGCCGTTGCAGGTGGATGCGCACATGTGACAAAGTACTGCTTTCAGTAAGTATTGCAGGATGAAGTGTTGCGCAGTGCTTGTTTGGGTTTAAATGTGCATGCTTCTGTGTTGTGCCTCACTCTGCTGCACTTCCACGACGATTGCACGCCTCGCTGCTCGCTGTGGCCCCAGCCGTGGGACGCGGTCCTGTTTTCGTGTCCTCAGCCCCTCCCGAGTGATGTTTCGATGCAGGCTCGGAGTTGTGACAGCACTCTAATTGTAGCATCACGTGTGCAGCAGGACACATTACATCGCAGCGCCTCCAGCTACAGCCTCGTGTTCTGAGCTGGTACGGCACAGAAGGAGGTCGGTAGCCCAGACCTTTCCTGGGAATTTTAGGGATGCTGGAAACACGCGCCTGCTCCGCACCACGGTATTGGAAAACTTGTTTTGCAGCGTGCTTTGCCAGAAAGAGCGGGACTAGCAAGAGGACTTCAGGAGACTGTGGACTGCTCGCAGTTTAGATGGGGTAAACATGACTGACGTCAGACTTCATGAAAGCTTCCAGCACAGGAGATCTCTGTCTCACTTGCTGACCTGTTCCAGGGCTTCACTTTTGTAGCTTGCAGCAGTTCCTATTTATCTAGCTGTGCAGCAAATAGAGGCCATTTTATAGCATGCTGCTTTTCAGTCTGGTGATTTCGGAGTGAGTATTTTGACTCTTGAGGTTGCAGATTTAATGAGAGAAAGCTTGGGTCAGAATTGTTACCATATGCATACATAAATATACACGGTACTGTAAGCACAAATACTGCATGTCTGGCATGAGATGCTTTTTTCCTGTTTGTAATCCTTTAGCATGTAGCACTAGGAGGAGGAAATCTCCAGGAGCCCTGGGTAGTAGCACTGGGCAGGTGAGCATCAGCACAGCAAGTTCTCCTAGGCTGTTGCTCTTGCATACATCCAAGAGCATTTTTCCTGTAGATTTTTCATAGTATTGGCACCCATCAGGTCGGTTTCTGACCTGAAATGCAGAGACTGACCTTAGGCAGACAAGTTTTTGTAGAAATTACAAAACAGCACAAAAAGCGATGTCGTTGGCAGTGTGCTCTACCTTTAAAATATATAAGTACACATGGCACGTTTAAAACTTTCCTTTGTTTCCTGAAGCAGCTGTTCCTGGATAGCATTAAGATCTTGCCCTCCCTAAGCCCTGGGGAAGAGAAGCCTGAAAAATAGGACAGCAAGTGCTTTATTGCTGTAGGTATAGAGAATCCCACTTGGGGAAGAAGTCAGCCTGAGCAACCCTCTTGCTTCTGTTTTCTAGTAATGGTGTGATAAAGTAGAGCAGTGCCCTGTTTTGAGGGAGCACTGGCTACTGGGGGTTACAGAGAGGAACAGAGTAATCCCAGATGGCACGGGTGTAATAGCTGAAGTTCTACAGCACAGGAAGAACTATGAGAAAAGTGTTGACAGTAAGAAATCATGCCTTGGCAGGTGAATTAATGGCTTAAAATCACTGACAGTACCTGTGTGTGCAGGTCTGGATGACTTCATCATTCCTGCCCATGTCCAGTAGTGTTCATTTATTGGGTGAAAGCATGGAGTTTCTTCAGCTGCTGCCTAGGCTCAGTGTGTACAATATAGTGTTTTCCTCATCTCATACCTCAGTAGTTGTGGCCTTTCTTGCTGATCAAAAGCCCTGGAAATGACCTGCCTCATTAACATAGATATACATTCGTCCTATAATATGAATTTTAAATGCTTTAATTTGCTGGTAGAGACTGTGACCTGTAACAACTTACTGCTAAAGAGAGGTTGTCATAAGGGGCATTGAGGATGTAACTGCAGTTTAATTTCAGAAATAGGTGTTCCTTGCAACAATGCCACCTCAGAAATCAGCATTAAATTATCAAATTGTTACTGCAACACGAAAGATGTTCAGGATTTGTACTGTACAGAAGAATTGAGCAAGATTTTGTAGATCAGTGACAGATGATTTGCAAAATAGAAACAGAGCAATGGCACTGTGAGTGACGTGGCCTTAGACTGCTTCCATCCCCACCCACAGCTTGTGCTGTATGAGAGAATCTGGTGAGAGAATTCTGGCTTGCTCTGCAAAACAGAAAAATGTCTTCATGCTGCATGGCTTTTTTTACATTGCTCAGCTGTCACACTTGTTCAGTTCAGTCTGTGTGTGTGCTCATGCAGGGAATAATTTAACACAGAAATTGCTGGTAAAGAAACCAGCACAGGCTGGGAAGACAAAGCCCTCAGAGTGGCTCCTCCACACCAGAGTATCCAAGCACAGTGCTTGGGAGCACCCAGATCTTGCACACCACTGTTAGCTCAGTGTTCAGAATTCTGGGAGCAGTATTTATATGCTGGGCAGATGCAGCTCCAGTGGAATGTGCAGGAGATCATGGACCCTCATGTGGCAAGCACATTTCTCTCACTCTTAGGATTTTTCCTAGAGGTGCACAGAGAGAAATCCTGCATCCACAGCACCCTCATCCTTTAGTTTTTCCAGCCAGAACTGTCTGTCATTTTGGTTGGGCAGCATGGTAAAAACCTCCAGCCCTCCAGGGCAGAGTGTGAAAAAAGAGCAAGTGTTGTTAACAACGCTTGCTATTGAGAACTGCCCATTACTTTTTCATCTGTATTTTCAGCAGTATTTCCCCTGAATTGTTCTGGCTGCACTGCCAAATGATGTGTGGCTCAGACAGTTTCTTGCTGTTTGAAGCTTGCTTGGCAAAGGGACCAAAGATCCTTTGGGATGTATTCTTGTCTGGTACAGCAGTGTGCAGAGATTACAAAATCAGCTCTCTGTGCTCATTTCTTAAACTTGGCCTGTTAAGCAGAGGAGGGCTTGCCACTTACTGCAGTGCATGCCATTCTCTTAGCTCCATGCCCTGGGTGGTGTTTTGGGTGGCACACAGAGGAAGTGCAGAACTGATGTTTGGTGGTGTGCCTTTACTACCTGTTGTAATGAAGTGTGGGCAGAGGCAATGCTCTGAGCTGTGCCTGCCCATGTGGGACACTGTGTGCACTGCTCCAAACCAGAAATCCTGCTGTTGGAAGAGGCAGTGGGGAGGGCTGTGCAGAGATGGGGCTCTCGTGGGGGCGTGGGTGAAGTGTTTGCAAGTGAAGCTCCCCTGTCAGTGCAGGGTCTGTGCAGTCAGGAGCTGTCACCAGGCTGCACGAGGCACGTGCTTCTGCAGCCTCCAGTAAAACTTGTGTCACGTAAATGCCTGGCATCTGTTCAGATTCTTACTGAGGAAATTCAGTGTTTATTGGAGAGCACTGAGGGAGAAAATGGAGTTGTGGCTTCCAGAGTCTTGGGGATCAAATGAACTCCTCTGCTCCCTGCATTTTCCACTCTCAGTGCCTGCTGTGGTGGCTGATTGAGCTGTTGGTACAGATGTGCTTTAAATTCATTCTGAAGGGACCTGGCTTAAGAAAACACCAGTGAATTAAACCAACCCTGGGGGAAAAAAAAAAAGGTAAAAAAAGTAATGTTAAATAACATCCAGGTTGTCTGCATTTAACTGTGCAAGCATACAGGCTGTTACTCTGTAAGATGCTAGCTGATGTAAACAACCATGTATCCTTAGAGGATTTGTACCAGGATTGTTCTGCATCTTTAGATGGATTCAGTACCTAACCTGCTCTCATTACTGTGATCAGTAGTAGTCTTTCTCACAATGCAGATGAAAATGAAGCTTGTTCTGCACTTGAAAGATGGGTCGTGTTTTAGGGAAATGATTATTAAACTCAAACCAATTGCTTAGTACTGGTCAAAATGTGACCAGGCAGCTCCTCTCTGTCCCTCCCTGCTGGGTCAGCTCAGCTCCCACCTCTCCTTGTTATGCTGGGGAAAGACAGCAAGAAGTAATTTCTGTGTTACATTGATACTGTTGAATTTGAAGAAGATAATTTCCATTAAAGATACACTGTTTATAATATTTTCTGTGAAATTTTATCCCTTGGAGATACAGAAATGTGGTTATTTTCATCACCTTTGGTGGAGGAAGCCTTGAAGAACGCCTTGAGAAACACTCTCTGTAGTTTTCCTAAAGAACATTAAAACGTTTATTAGATTGATATGTAGTGGAAAAAACTCAATAAATGCACATATTTGCATGTCTAACTTTTTAGCTCGCTAGAAGATTTTAAATTCTATCATCAAAAGCAGGATTTTTTGGCAAAACCTTAAATATATGAATATGTTTGTATCCATGTAAGATCTTTGTTGCCTTTGGACAGAGTGAGGGTGCTTCCAGTGCAAGACATTTCCTTGGGCTCAGGCTGTTTAGATTTCCTGTACAATGTAGCAGGAGAAAAGCTTATTTGGACAGTGATCTTTATGTAGTTGAGCTCTCACCTTTAGTGCACTGCAAGAGACTTGCTTGTCATGAGATCTGCTGGCTGTAAAAGACAAGAATTGTGGGAACTGCTCCTGTAACTTCAGTGCCTGTTAAGCAGGTGGCCCTGCAGAGTGAGCAAAGAAAAAGAAGCAAACGAGAGAAAAGACTGTGAGTAGAAAAATGAGAAATAACAGAGGGTAAAAGGTCTTGGCCTTCTCAGAGTGCTAGCTGTAATGTTCAGCCCTGTGGTGGTTGTAGCCCTTCTCTCAGGCATTGCAAGGTGCATCTGTTGGCTCATCAGCACCGTGTGAAACAGCTGGGCATGGTCCAAAACGCTGCTAGGCTGGTCTGTGTTCAGGGCTGGGGTGGGAGAGAAGTGTTTTGCCTCATTGCTGAGCTCAGGAAAGGCCTTGGGGGAAGGTGTTCTCTCTCCCACTCCCTCCCTGCCTGCCCCCAACCACTCTTTTCTTTTTTGTGGCTTGGTTAGGATTTGTTTGGGCTTTTTTCTTACTTTGTTGGGGAGTTTTGTGTGGTTTTTTTGGTAGACTAGTGCAGTGCACGCACTTCAAATGACCAGGGTTCCTTTTAAAAGGGACATCTTGGTGTAATTGCTACTACAAAATAATGAAAACACCATACATAAATAATTTTGGAATTGCCATCAGTTGTGGCTTGCTTAGGCACCAGTTTTGGTCACCTGGAAAATGGGCAGCATAGGAGCACCTTCCCTGCAGTGCTGCCCCACTTACCTCATTCACTGCCTGGAGCTTTCTCATCTGGGGGCACACCCTGATCTGGGTGAATTCTGGTGGTCTCTTCTAGGCACAGGGAGGGCTCTGGCTCTGGCCATGCTGTGCTGACACTCCACAATGTTTGTTTCTCCTTCCCATTTTACCAATAGCAGCATATTTTTAAAATGCCTGCTCTGGTCAGAACCACTTAGTCCTGCCCTTGGTATTTTTTCCAGGAGCACTGCCAGGTGTCTGAATAGCACCAGATGCTGTTTTGAATTCTGTTCCCTAAGAAAAATTGCCTGCTTTCATTTCTTTGGTGTAGTGTTTTGTTTAGTATCTGGGGACATTGGTAGGTGACAGGTGTCTTTGCTAACTTCAGTCTTCTGACAAAAACTGACAGGAAGTTCTAAATATCTTTACCTTGTGATCACGAAAGGTGGACGCTTCACTCATTACAGATCATAAAGCCCAGAGAGAAGAGCCTGAAAAATAGTCACAAACATAGGGTTGTCCATTTCTGTTCCAGAGTGGTTTTGCATTGAAAAAAAAAAAAATGGGGAGAAAATAGTAATCTGTACTTCTGTGTTTCACTGGAATTGTTTTCTCCTTTTGTTTCCAGGTGTACAGAATTACTCTCTCTGGACCCCTAAATGAGTAGTAGCAAATCCCAGAATCTTGCAGCCCTGAGCTTGTTGGTTTACTACTCCTGTTCAAGCCAAATTTCTTCTTTTAAAAAGATGCTGCTTCTGCCTGTACAAGGCTTGAGGGCTCAGATGTGATACCCAGCGTGGCTTGCTGCTCTCAGCTCTAATAAATGCAAGTGCTGGTACCCAGCTAGGGAGAGTGGCATTACCTGTGTGGAGCAGAGCTGTTCCTGCAGGGCAAGTGTGGCCACTTCTGCAGGAGCTGTCGCAGCTGTGCTCGCACAGGGAGGAGCCAGGTCTCTGCCAGTCTCTGCAGCAGACGTGCTCCGCCTGGCAATGGGCAGGGAGGAGACAGCGGTGTGGACTGCACTGCAGCACACTGCAGCACTCCTGGAACAAAGATCTGCTGGGCAGGCAGGGCTCTGCTGGTGAGGCCCTGACAGACTCATCAGTAACAGGAGGGTTTGGTGATGCAGCTGCCAGCCCTTCCCCGGGGGCTTTGCAGTTAACAGGGTTAGTAAGGCGCTAATAATAAATCTTTTGGACTAGTGAGCTCACCTCTGACATGAGGCTGGATGGGAGGTGCTGGCCACAGTCCTTTGTCCTGGCTCTCGAGCAGCCCGAGTGGGATGCTGAAGCTGGCCAGAAGGGAGTGGAGCTCTTGCCTGCTGTCAGACCACAGCAGCCTTGTGGTGAGGAGGGGATGTCTCCAGCCAGTGGAGCCGAGCTGTCTTCTACCAGTGGTCTGCAATATTGTCCTTGCAGAGATCCACATCTCTCCAATACCCTCTGCTGAGAGCTGTGCCTCGGAGTGTAGCATAGGAGTACTCCTGCAGCCTTCCAGGGAGGGCTCTGTGCTCTTCTTGCAGAAGACTGATGTGTTTAAAACTTCATCAGAGCTTGTCTATTTTGGTGCACATACTCCTTTTGCTGTCACTGGGAGTGGTTCTGGGTTTATGAGTGTTCTGCACCACCACGCCATCTCTATGGATGCATGAAACTAAATAGTATGAGGGCTGTCTCTCCCTTACAGTTTAATACCTATGCTGTGCATGATATCAAGATCCATTTAATGTTCCCTATCCACAAAGGAGTCCTGCCCAGCTTCACATGAGCTGGGTGAAACTTATCCCTTATGGGTCACAGGACAGAAGGAGCTCTGCATGTGCAGCCATTCCCTCTGCACTGGGTGGCCCTATCCAGAGAATCATTGCCTCAGTTGATCTCTACGGCATCGGTTCAGCAGTGATCTGTTAATCTGAGCCTCCCTGCTCCCCTTCAAGCCTTAGTAGCTGTAGGATAGTGACAAAGGAAAAAAGCAGTAACACAGCCCTGAGACTTCTGCAGGGACCAGAGGGCTCCAGGGTTGCGTGGCTTTCCAGAGTGGTGTTACAGGATTGTCAGTGCCCATACACCAAATTCTGGTAGTTCTGTTTCTGGCGCTTGGCTGAAGCTGTTTTCCAAGAAAGGGAGCCTGCCAGGGAAGGAGCAAGTGCCCTGTTAAAGGCTCCTTTTCCTAAGCACAGAAGGAAGCAGAGGAGTCTTTTCCTTCCAGGTACCATTATTGCATGATTCCAGGATGCAAGCCAAGCTGAATTCAGGACTCTTTTAAAGTAGGGGGGTGACTCTAAAATGGCAGATGTGATCCTACTGAAATTCTCAGTAAATAGAGTTTGTGTTTTGAAAGACTGCTTTACCCCTAGTATTGTGTGCATACAGCTGGACTCTCAAGGAAAGGGATTTGTCATCTGCCTGCATTTTTCAATTTTCTGTCTGTTTTCTGTAAGGAGGTTCTGTGGAATTGCAGTCAAAGGGTGGCAGCAGGCAGTTGAAGAGCTAGGGTACTGCAGGGCAAGCGTGTGTGCATTTCCAAGCAGAGCAGATTTCCTCTATCACTTCCAGGATAGCTGTTTGTGACTTCCTGTAGTTGGCTGTCGAAACCTGAGCTTCCTTTTCATGGAAATGTCCTTATTCTGGCTTTTTCCAACCTAGATAACCAGTTCAGGATGTCCATATTGGAGCGACTTGAGCAGATGGAGAGGAGAATGGCTGAAATGACAGGCTCCCAGCAACACAAACAAGGAGTAGGAGGCGGGAGCAATGGGAATGGGAACAGTGGAACACAGGTGCAGGTATGAACCCATCTGTGTCCAGACACAGCTTTATGCTTTCTTACCAGAGGTTTCTTTGGGTCCTGGGGTTAGGACCCCAGGAAAGCCCTTTGGAAAGGGTTATAGTTTGTCCTAAGTAACACGTCTGGTTTGTGGGTGTCTAACAGCAGCTGGTTTTTGGTCATGTTTGCCACTGTCTCAGTACTTGTAGAAGTGGAAGGCTGCCTGTTCAGGGCGAGCTGCAGCTCCTCCCCGTGGTTAACTGGGATGTGTGTGGTGTTTCAGTGCGTTTCTGGGACTGGGACCCTGGGCAGCTGCTTTGAGAGCCGCGTGGTGGTGGTGTGTGAGAAGATGATGAGTCGTGCGTGCTGGGCGAAGTCCAAACACTTGATCCATTCGAAGACTTTCCGGGGAATGACTCTGCTCCATCTGGCTGCTGCCCAGGGCTATGCTACTCTCATCCAGACCCTCATCAAATGGCGGTAAGTCCCAGCCTGCAGGATCTGGGCTGTCAGCACAGACTTTGCAGGAGCATATATAAACTCTGCTCAGTCCACATTTCTGGTTGCCTTATACAAAGAGCCTGAACTTGTTCCCATGCCCTGATCGGAGGGGACCTGTCTCTTGAGAGCGAGTCCAGTCACTGGATGTATCATGCTCTTCTTATCTGTGGTGGGGACACTGTCTGTAGTAAATACACGTGTTGTGGGCACATGTGTGGCCTTTTCTCTGTGGTACAGTGCTTGGATAAATCTGTGCTTAGACAATGATCCTGACGTGGCTACAGAGCATCATTCCTTCTCTTGTTTCCCCTGCAGCACCAAACATGCAGACAGCATTGATCTGGAGCTGGAAGTTGACCCTTTGAATGTGGATCATTTCTCCTGCACTCCTCTGGTAAGAGCAGGGTCTGAAACTTCTGAGAGAGTCTGAGGGCACTTTGGGGAGTTATTTCTCATGTGACATTTTCCTAAAGTGTTTCACTCTTTGGTGAGTGGATGTTCCTGTGTGTTCCTGCTTATACATGGTAAGATTTGGTTCCTGGCATTTTGTTGAGAGAGAACACACAGAACAAAACTTTGTCATTGAGAATTATGAGGAAAGGGGACAGGCAGATGGTTCTGGTTAGTGTTTTACACAGAATCTAGTCTCCACTATCATGGTGTGTAAAGGACTTTACATGCCTTCTTTCACATTGTCCTCTGTGACTATTTAACTGTAGAGGTTGTGAAGCTATAAACTGTCTTGGTCACTGGAGACCTGAAATCATGACTGAGGACTTAGACAAGCAAAAAACCGAAACAGATGGAACCAGAACTGCCAGTTTGCAACTCATAGTATTGATTTTATTGTTCCCAACCTTTGGACCTGTCTGCATGTTTCTGACCTTGGAGATTCCTTTGTGTATGAAGCTGTTCTGTCTCTGCAGTGTTGTCAGTGTCACAAAAAACCCCAAATCAGAAAACAAACAAGCTTTGTTTGTCAATTGGAGGTTTCTCTGTTGTAGGAGAGAGTAGCATATATTCAGTCCCCTATGTTGAGTTGGGTTGATTTTGTTGGGTTGGGACATTTATAAATGCAATCTGCTAGCCTTGAGCGTGTCGTGTTTTGCTTATCAGAAGAGTTTTTCCTTGAGCTGGGACCAGTCTCCAGTGCATTCATAAGAAAGAAGGCAGGTCTCCCAGTGGGTCAGTTACCTTTTTTTCTTTAGATGTGGGCATGTGCCCTGGGCCACATGGATGCAGCTGTCGTGCTGTACAAGTGGGACCGCCGAGCCATCTCCATTCCGGACTCCCTCGGCAGATTGCCTCTGGCCATCGCTCGCTCTCGGGGCCACGTGAAGTTGGCTGAGTGCTTGGAGCAGCTACAGCGAGATGAGCAAACTCAGCTTGGGCAAAACCCCAGGATTCAGTGCCCCTCGAGCACAGACTCCAACACAGAGAGCTGGGTGTCCCAATGGCACAGCGAGCTTGTTGCCTCTCAGGAGCCTCAGAAGGGAGTCACAGTGATTTCCAGTACAAACACAGGTAAAGCATCCTGGAGGGCGTACTCTGTTTTGCTGACTTTAACCCGTGAAAATGTGGGGGCAAGGAGCTCACCTGGGCAGCAGGTTCCACCTGTAGCCTTGCTGTCCATGCCTAATTCTTTTCTTGTGCTACATACACTTACACAAGCATCAGGAAGAGGAGTGAGTGCCTGCTTTGGAAAGATTTGTGTATCTTAGGATGGCTGAGACAATATTTTTCCTGGGTGGTTGTTACTCCCTTTGCACATCCTCTCAGGTGTCCATAGAGCACAGCATGCACTTCGGCCTGAGGCAGAAGCTGTTGATGTTCCTGTAGCAGTCATGAGTTGTGTGTTTAGTTTTGACCATTGATCTGTTTGTTTACAGAGCTGAGGCGGCCAAGATCAGAACCTTCCAGCTATTACAGTAGTGAGACTCAGAAAGATTACCCTGCACCCAAAAAGCATAAGCTGAGCCCTGAGTATTTTCAAGCCCGGCAAGAGAAGCTGCTTTCCACTGCACTGAGCCTGGAACAGCCAAGCATTAGGAAGCAGAACTCCAGCTCCAAGCAATCCTCCACTGAGACAATCAGCCCCAGTGAAGGGCTGAGGGACTATGGCCGGGAGCTCTCCCAGCACATCCCAGAAGTTACTGGGTACCGGGGCTCTGGCAGCCAAGCAGGCATCAAATGGAACCCAAAAGACATTTATATTGGTGTGTCTGCAGTGCAGGTGGCAGGGAGCCAGAAGGGCACTGCCCTGGGGAAGGATGCTGTGGCCCATCGGCTCCGCCAGCGGGAGCAGATGAATGTGTTGATGATGGCCGACAGGGAGATGGTGGATGCAGAACTCTTGTCCTACAGGGACAGCGCAGGGGATGAGGACTGTTTACACCACATGGATGAGCTGCAGGTAAACACACCCACAGCACCGAGATCAGCAGCCTCATAGAGCACAGAGGCTGCACAGAGGATCCTGGCCATGAGACATTCCCGTGGAGGCCTGTAGAGACTCTGAGTTGTGCTTTGAGGAAGGAGGTGGTCACGCAGTCAATGTGTGACCACACACTGGTCATTTTCTTCCAATTCCATTGCAGACATAAAGGCTAATGGTTAGCATTTAGGGTTGTACACTTCAACAGCGTACAGAATACACAAAATTGTTTGCAGTTGTGCAAGGGAAAAGGAAAAAGCAGAGCCTGATCACAGCAGTGCATGTGACTCAGGTGGCCTAATAATTCCATGGGAACTGGGCAGCAGTCACTGCAAAGACAAGATGTGAGAGAGGCAGTGCTGTGGTTGCAGGCCAGGCCTCTGCACTTCAGAGGGAAGGAGGTAGGAAAGAGTGGAGAATGGAAGAGACAGTGGGTTTGGGGAAGGAAGAATCCCACTACATATGGAATAGAGGAAATAAAAATGTAACAGAAGCAGGAGAGACATGAGAAGTAGTCACTCTGAGAAAGCTACAGTGGTTGTCTGAGCAAATGGGTAATGGGAGCACAGCCTTTCCTGTTCTGCCTTGGCATTTCTGAATGTTCTCCTCTGGCTGGTGTAACACCGGTGAAGCAGAACATTGCAAAACAAGAGTTTTCTGTTCCCTGAGTTGAAAATTCCTGTTCTGTTCTGTGACTTGAAAATTCCTGTGAAACTTGCTGAGCTGAGGGACACCATTCAGAAAGATTCCTGATAATGTTCTATCCGAAGATTTTTTGCTGCTCTTGTTGTGTCTTTATTGTCCTGTTGCACTCTGCTGCACATCTCAGCAAAAGAGTGGCAAAGTCACTTTTCCTTTGGAAATAACATACTAGTGACAGCTGTAGAGGGAGGGCCCAGAGACCTTTCTCCAGATCGCTTGGGCTCTCCATAAAGGGAAAAAAGAGGTCCAGGGAATATGAAACCCTGCAGTGCTTGGTCTGAAGAGTCAGAAAATCAAATTAACACTGGTTAATAGATTTCTCTTCACTGCTGAAACAAGCAGTAGACACCAGCTTACACAGGTTTGGGCAAAATGGGGAATTCTGTCTAAAGCTGGGCTACAACACAGAAGCACAAGGCACCTTCTTCCAGGCAGCTCAAGTTTGCTGTTCTTTCCCCCTTGACAGGTGAACATGATGACACTTGCAGAGCACATTATTGAAGCTACGCCTGACAGGATCAAGCGAGAGAATTTTGTGCCAATGGAGTCGCTGCTGGTGGAGAGGACAGACAGTGCTGCCATGAGCACCACCATGAGCTGGCTGGCCAGTTACCTTGCTGATGTCGATCACTTGCCCAGTGCTGCACAGATCAGGTCAGTGAGAGCTGTGAGGTTGCTCTGGGTTTTAGTGTGGTGTGAGTGCTGGGCTGTTCTGACTCTTCAGCCTGCAGTTCTCAGTGAGAGTCTGTTCTGGTCTTGCTGGCCCAGGCACACTCTTGTGCTCAGATGTATTGTTGCTAGCACAGCTACAAATTAATGGAATGGGGTTTTCACTGCAGCACCACATCTGTGCTGTGCAGGACAGGCAGGCTCAGGGATGTGGGATGTTGCTTGGAGAGAAGCATCAGCTTCTGTCTTGAACTCAGAAATGTTGTTGTCTTTATCTGTGATACCAGCCCAAGTGCTTTGTAAGCCAATAATTCCTACTGTGATTGGTATTTCAGAAGTCTGTATAGTGAACCCCTGACCCCTTCTTCGAACACCAGCTTGAGCCCTGCAGGCTCACCAATCAGTGAAATAGCTTTTGAGAAACCCAGCCTTCCCTCGGCAGCAGACTGGTCTGAATTTCTGAGTGCATCCACCAGCGAGAAGGTAGAAAATGAGTTTGCACAGTTAACTCTGTCTGATCATGAGCAGAGAGAACTCTATGAAGCTGCCAAACTCGTCCAGACAGTATTCAGGAAATACAAGGTATGTGGCTCAAATGCCCAGTGTCTTCCTTGATGGGTGTGTGAGAGAGAGTATAATTTGTTATAAACCAAAATGTGGGTAATACCCACTACAGGGACAAAAATACAGTTTGTATCATAACCTTTTCAATGCTTCTGACATTTGTTTGTTGATGTTTGCCCAACAAGTACTGTTTAGGAAGTGCATGCCATTCCATGCTGTGGCAGAGCAGCACTCACAAAGCACACCCTCAGAAGTACCCCAGAGTTCTGCTTAGTTGCCCATTGGGTGTAAAGGTGCATTTTGAAGGCTTGTTCCTTATGTGAGTTGACAGCAGAGGCATCTCCAGGAAATGCCTAGGCCTGGGTTGAGCAGGCAGCATTGACAGGAGAGGTTTGCCCTGCCAGCAGCTGAGAGCCAGAGAGTTTTGGTGCACTCTCACTGATGCTGCTCCTTCCTTTGTCCACACAGGGTCGTCCTCTCCGGGAGCAGCAGGAGGTGGCCGCTGCTGTTATTCAGCGTTGCTACCGAAAGTACAAACAGGTAATCACAAAAATGAAATTTTATGAAGCACACGTAAGTGCCATCAATGCACCCTTTTGTAGTGGGCATTGTCCTGCTGTTCCTCTCCTGTGCTTTGCAGCGTGCAGTAATGAAATACCTTGCTCAGGCAAAACTGAAAAGGGGAGAAGATTTGTGTTCTGAATCTTGGTTTTGGAGGGAATCCTTGAAATGTGTTTGTGATTATGTCTGTGGTTTTGCTCTGAGGTGGAGGGCTGTGATGTATTCCATATTGGCCTTTATGCATGCTGCAGCCTAAGGAGGCAGTTCTCTGACTAGTTGCTTGCCAAATTTCATTGTGAAATTGAAGTTGGTTTTGCCTTTGATAAAGGTGAAGATCAAAAATAGGTTGTTTTATTTTCCGTATATTAAACTTTTAAACTATGAGAAGTCGCATGTTGTAGGTTGATGCAAGTTTTTCCAGGACTGAGACTGTTCTCCAGACTCTGGTTGGAGATATGTTTTCAGGCTGAGTTCTCAACCCCAGAAAAAGAAGATACCTTTCCTTTCTGGGTTTTGGTTAAATTTTTTTTGGTTTTGGTGGTTATTCTTTGTTTGGTTTGGGTTTTTTTGTTTTGTTTCTTTTTTTGTTTGTTTGGGGTTTTTTTGTTTGTTTTGTTTGTTTGTTTGTTTTTTTGGTGAGGACTAGAGCCCACATCCTTCTTCACACTTTACCCTGCTAGACACAGTTTGTCTAATGCCTGGCAGCATGGTAACAGAAAGTGAGGCAAGGCACCTGTGCTCTTTTACAACTCTCAAAAACATTTATTTGGAAAGTCTTTCTAGTGTTAGGTGATCTTTCATTCTGGATGCTTCCTGTAGTAGGGAAGCTTAATTCCATTCAAAAACTGCTTGACAAATTGCTTTGTCTTGGATCCTGGAATTGCTTCTTTTTGAAAGAAGATTGTTTGGGTCTTTTTGTTTTGCATTCTTTATTTGCAGAACTAACATTAACTATGTATTTTTCTGTTTCTCCCCAAGCTTACTTGGATAGCCTTGAAGGTAATACATACACAAACACTATTTTGGAAACAGTTCCCTATGGCTCACTAACTTTCAGTATAAACAAGGAGAACGTGGCATTTTGGAGAAACATTTTAATAGTATCCACTAATAAATGCTTGTGGTTAAGAAATCAGTGACAAACCAGACTTTCTGGGAGTTGTGTAGGGATTTCTGTGCCACAGTTGCATCAGCTCCCACGAGCAGGGATGGGCTGAGCTGCTGGGAGGGTTTTGCAGCCAATTTCCAGAGGACTGGCTTTCCTTTAGTGCTCCTGATCACCTGTCACCTTGTGACCTTTGCCTTGGCATTTGGGGAGCACAGAACATTTATCCCACCTGTGAGCCAATGTCTCTGCATTCTACTTGCCTGCTGAAGGTTTTGACCATGCATCTTTGAAATACCTGTGTGCTGAATTCCTAAGACCAACATCTCAGTATGCTGCTGCTCATGCTGGAGGCACAACTGTTGGTGCCACTCTTAGAACTGTTCACAGTCAATAATTCTCTGCTGTAAAAATGGGTTTCCCAGCTGTGCAACATCTTGATCTCATCAGATTCTAGAATTAAATAAGCTTTTCTCAGGGCTACCAGGAGGCAAGGTGTGCTTTTCCTGGAGAGAATGTGTGCATCCACAGCTTCCCCCTGCCCTGTGGTTTTGTGTCAGGCTGAGAACTGTTTGTCACCACAAGTGGGCTGAGCTCTGGGACACTGAGCTCACCAAGGCTTTCCTCTTTGGGGAGGAGTTTAGGAGACATCTCCACTGATCCCCTTTCCAGAAAGAAGAAGGGAACAAGGGGAGGACAGGGCGCAGCTACTTGGGTCTTAGAGTTGCATGCAGGCAATGTGGGGTCTGGTCTGTGCAGTGACTGCTAATTTCTCTTGTGCCTCATTCCTCTGATGTGTTACTGCACTGATCAGCAAAGGTTTGTGACTGGATTGGAACAGTCACAGCTCATGGCATGGTTTTGTATTTGAACCCTTCTGTTCAGGGGTTTGTAACTCAGCCACAGAGGTCCCATCTGGGCTAAAACTTGGAAGGAAAACAATTACCAGCCCATGAGTGGACTTATTTAAAACAGGAAATTTAAAATCACAATCTGATCCATTAATTAAAAAATGTTAAAAAGAAAAAAGAATAAAACAAAACAAAAAAATTAATAATGGCAAAATATGACTGCTCCTAATGACTGCTTCAATTCCAAAAAGTGAAATTTGGTAAATGGTGCTCTGTGATGATATTGGAGGATTTTTTGTTTTGGGATTATATTGGGAGGGTTGTTTGTTTCCTTTTGGGGTTTTTGTTCCCAGTAGAATGGAAAATACTGAAAAACGTTAGGACATGACCCTGTATGTGGCAGTAGCTGCTACTCATCTGTCTGATAAAGTGAGCAGAAATCAAAGCTGATAAAATATCCAGGAACAATAGACATCAGTTTTGAAAGTATTAAACCTATTAAAACTTATCAAAACAAGATCAGCAAACACTGAAAACCTCTGTTACAGTAGTATAAGTACAACTTCTATACATTAGTCTACATTTCCATCTCAGAAAGGCTTTAAAAATATGCATGAATGCACAGAGTTTCTGTTAAGTGATCATCACCTTGCATGCTGTCAGAGGAAAAGGATGTGGAATAAAGATCTTCTTTTTAAGAATTTGTATCTGCTTTACTGGGAATCACATGGCTAGAAATAATACAGTGCTAGATGGAATTTGGGAAGTGTGTGACTGCTCATGCAAATCTGTGAGTTCATTGGATGCTTGTTACAGATTTCTAATGAGATTTAGTTTTGCCTGTGTCTTAGGCTCAGTATTAGACTTATAACTGTTGTGGTTTTAGGGGTTTGTTGATGTTGTTTGGTTTTTGAGAAAGATGGGGACAGACATTTGCAATGGGACAAGGGGTAATGGTTTCAAACTAAAAAAGGGTAGATTCAGATTAGATAAAAGGAAGAAAGTTTTTATACTGGGGCTGGTGAGTCACTGGCACAGGTTGCCCAGAGATGTGGCAGATACCCTGACCCTGGAAACATTCAAGAGCAGGCTGGATGGGGCTCTGAGCAGCCTGATCTCCTTGAAGATGTCCCTGTCCATGTTGGGGGAGCTGGACCAGATGACCTTTAAAGATTCCTCCCAGTGCAAACTATTCTATGATTCTGTTAATCCAGTCAAACTATTCCACAGGCAATAGTTGTTTCCCTGATGCAGACCAAGTTCTGCCCCTGATCTTACAGTTGTTCCAGCTTGCTGTCACCGTTTTCTTACACCATTCCCAGTCAGGGAATATCTACTTCATTTACTTCTCCTCCCATCTTAGTGGCTCACGAGTCTTTCACTGTAGGAACCTGCTTCTCACTGGTCCTACCGGGATGCCTCAGCTTCTCTTTGTTTCTGTTGTAGTATGCACTTTATAAAAAGATGACGCAAGCTGCCATTCTTATCCAGAGCAAATTCCGAAGTTACTATGAGCAGAAAAAATTCCAGCAGAGCCGACGAGCCGCGATGCTGATCCAGCAGTACTACCGCAGCTACAAGGAGTGTGGCAAGAGGAGGCAAAACCGCCGGGCAGCCACCATCGTGCAGCAGAAACTCAGGTGAGCCCCGGGGCATTGCTGCTCTTGGGATCTTTATAAATTGGTTTTGTGCTCTTCAAGGCTGCGCTGTGCTTCACAGACAAAGGCCAGTGGGAAAAGGACTGTGGTTCGTAGGAGAATTATTCTTGCATTTAGTAGTGTTCTCCCCAGTTGTGCCTACACTTCAGTGTTGGGGTTTTTTGTGTTTAGAAGCAGTCTGCTTACCAAGAAGCAGGATCAAGCTGCTCGCAAGATTATGCGGTTTTTACGACGCTGCCGCCACAGGTATGACGCTATCTTTTGGTATCTGCCCTTCCCTAGATCAATGTGACAATATCCAGGTGTGTCTGCAATGAGTGCAATGTAGATATGACAGAACCAGCTCACTACAGATCTGTTAATCAAAGAACAAAGCTGAGCTGTTTTTCCAAGATGCGCTGTCGAAAATGAAATCTTTAACTTAGGACTGTTGATGAAAGAGAATTGTGTACATTGCTTATAATGTAAAACAGCCCAGGTTGTTTGACTTTAAAAGCTGGACTTGAGGAAATCTTAAAAAAAAAACTTTGTTAAATCATAGCTACAGCTTCTGAGTGCCGTCCAAAACATTCATGGTATGTAGGAAAGTGCAAAAAGTGATGACAACTGGTGTGTGCTGGAAATGCCTTTAGTTTGGTCAGGGAATCATTTGGTTGGCTCTCCTCAAGTGTGTGTTCTCTTCAGTGTGGGTAGGTGGGATGTGGCAGAGGAGCAGCACAGGTTAGGTCACGTCAGCCACTCCACAGACATGAAGATGAGCCAGCGTGGGAGCAGCACAGGCTTGCCAGAGTGCTCCCCCGTGGCAGCCAGCACTGCTGTACCAGCAGTGTGTTTGCTGTGGTTTTTAGCTGAAAGGATCCCCTACATGATCAAGTTGCAAACTGGGACTTTGCCTAGACAGTGGTGAATCCTGATGTTTCTGACTGCCCCCTCCATTCTCACTACCCATGCATTTCATCCACTCAGGAGCTGGTCACACCTGATGCGTTTTGAAGCATTTAGTTCAGTCCAGTGACATTTAACAAGGAGAGCTCTTAGACACATGTGATAGACTCCTGATTTTAGAAACAGGCTCAATCCTTATTGCAGGACTTCAAAGCTTCACTTTGCAGGAGGTCAGTGTGGCTCATGCTGTGGAAGTACGTCTTACCTGCAGGTTCAGTGGGAAGTTACATGTGTGGACAAGAAAGAGGGCTTTGTTGTTCCCAGGCTGCTTCCAAGTGCTCTTGAAACAGCCACAGCCATTGATGAAGAAGCACAAGTGACTTCCCTCTTTCAGCAAGGCATATGGAAGAGACCAAAGTGGTTGTTTTGTTGTGTTTGTTGTGCAGCATGCCCTGAAGGTTCAGAACTTCTGTATCCTCTCAGATCTGCTTGAGATCCATGCAGTCCCTGGGGGAACCACATGCCAAGTTTCCATCCATGGGGTCTCTGGGGTCAGCCTGAGAGGCTCTTAGAGCCAGCTCAGACACAGGCCCAGGGAATGCCTCTGGTCTGCCTGTGACCCTGGGGTTCCCACCAACACCCAGGATGTGCCATGCACTCCAAGCAGGGCTCAGTTAAGACTCCAGCTGTTGAGTAACACAGACTCTACAGAGCTTAAATTGCCCAGGATTCCAACAGTTCTTGACTTCAGCTTGTTGCCTTCCTCTTTCTCAGTGTCTCCTCTTCCCTTTGTAGAGAGACCTTGCTCATCTGCACCACTGAAGTTTGCAGGCCAGCCCCAGGGTCAGTCTCATCTCCAGCAGCACCATCACTGCTCTGGGCATCCCTGCAGCAGAGATTCAGCTCTTGGGGAGTTCCAGACAGAAATTCAGCAGCAGGGGGGGATTCTCTGTCATTAGGCTCTCTCTGGCTCACATCCCACTGTGCAGTGCTGGAACTTCTGCAGCAGTGCAGTCCTGTCCCTTGTCCACAGGCAGTTTTTTACTGGTTGTGCTTGCTCTGGAATTCAATCATGGTTCTTGGCTAGGATGCAACAAAAGGAAAAAGTGACTTGCCTCCCCAGAAAATATAAACCATGTTTCAAAACTGCCTTGTTTTACATTCTAAAATAGAAATGATCACAGGGTTATGGTTGCATATTTTCTCCAAGCAATCATAAGAGTTTAAAATTGCACTAATGTAACTATTATTAGTAATTGACAAATTTGAGCAGGAGCACTGTGGTAAATGCTAAAAGTGAAAGCAAGACTTACCAAAACAACAAAAACAGCATTCAGATTCTACTTGAAAAATACATACATTTAGCAGGTTCATTGAACTCCTTAGAAAGGTGGCAGGTTTGAGTCTCATTCCCTGTTTTCCTCGTGCTTGCTAAAAAGTTCTAGCAAGCAGAAAGGCATTTTCCAACAGTGTACACTTCATGCTCTGTACACTGGGCTCCTCTGTGTTCCTTTAGTGTCCCACAGACCCTTGGGCTCCTGTGGCTGCTGGAACCACACAGGCATCTGGTGCCTCTGCTCTCTGCAGTCAGTGACAAACACCTTGCAAATCAGGTTCTTGGAGCTTTATTACCACACAGGATTTTGAAGACAAATAAGAAGCCTTTTGCTTGTGTAAACAACTGTAAAGAAAAATACACTGATCATCTCTCCATAGAGCAGAGCTTCACTTGCTCCAGCATCTCAGCTGGCTCAGACTGACCTGTTTGTTTCTTTGCTCCCTGGCCTGAGGGGCAGATCCCTGCACTTACCCTGGCACAGCCACATCCTGGCAAGAGCAGCCACCTCCATTCCTTCCCAAACCTGGCTCTGCAGCCCTCTCTCTTAGCTGCCTTGTGCTGCAGCACACTGAGGTACCAGGTGGAATTGCTTCCTTCTCACCTGCTCTTCCTCAAGCTTTCTAATATTTTTTTTGTGTGTGTCTCAATAAGGACGTTGTTCTTCTCTGCTTGAATTTTCTTGCTTACCTCTTCCTAAGGATAGAGCAATAAAGCTTAGGATGCAAAGTTTCAGATCATCTCTGTGTAAGCTTCCTAATTATATCCCTTCAGTCTCCCATGTGACACTCACACAGGGTACAGCTGATGATGGGGCTGGTACTTGTGCTAAGAGCCCACAAACTCTTTCTGCTTGTTGAAATCTCGTTGCAGTCTCCTCCTGTATTATTCCAAATTAGCACACTGCTATAAACAAGAATTTAAGAATGCCCCAGTCTCCAGAAAGAAACACTTCAGCCATCCAAGCTCCTGAACATCCAGGGGTGAGCCATAACAGCTAGTACCTAATGTTAGTCAATGCTCTGTAGAATAAAAAATGGCACTGTGAAGCCACTTTTTAAACCACAGCAGCTTGTCAGTGCAAGGGATAGAAATGACAACTATTTTTGGAAAATCTGAGGGAGTGAGAGAAAAGAGAGCATGCACAGCAATGTCAAAGAAACAGGCTCTTGTAACAGATTTCTGCCAGTTGGTAGAGCTGGGGGAAGAGGCTGCAAAAGCCAGTTGCAGTCTGTTGTAAGGAGAGTGAGCTAAGTGAGAAGGCAGTAAATGCTTAAAGTTCAGAAATTCAACCTTTTAAAAATTGAATGGTTTAACCTAGGCTTTGGCCATAAGCAAATTCTGTTACTGAATCAAAATATTACTCTCAAGAGCTTATTCTGTAATCTTTAGGTGAAATTTATTCAGGGTTTCCCCAGGCAACTGTCTGCTTGTGGGTTTTTTTCCTGTTTAAAAGTTATCAAAGTCTACTTTAAGCCAATTATGAGAACTGTTTGTCTGCTTGCATTCAGAACAGCTTAAATGGTCATCTTGTCCTATTTTGTTTAATGACATTTTGGCACAAAGGCTTAATATCTCAAATGTGATTTTGATCAGCTTGAGGATCTGATCTCCTGAAATTAATGTTTGTTGCCTGACCAGAAGGTATTTCAGGTGTTTTGGGAGAGTTAATGAGAGGCTCTGCAGTTGGAGCTCTCAGTAGTGGATGCATAAATGTTGATGAAAATCAGAAAATACTTGAAAAATACATGAAAATCAGTAAGTTTTAGCTGAATATACTCTTAGAGAAGATACTGGAGCTCTGGTAGCTGAATGTCATGGAGACAAAAGGGATCATTCATCAGCAGGAGTCATTCTGATCGTCAGACATGTATTTTTTCCTTTTGACTTTGAACAAAACCCCCCATATTTATCCATCTCTTGTCATATTCTCAAAAATCTGGTGAAAAACATGCATCAGCATAACATGGTATCAACATGATCTGTCACAGAAGTGTTTGTTGAGAATGAGAAACAGAAACTTCCTGGCCTCCCAGGAGAGCTTCACCCATCTTCCCATGGTGCCCAAACCTGTCAGCTTGTACTTGACTAACCCAGCCTAAAGCTTGCCCCTGACACCTCCTGTGGGCTGAGCTGCCTCCAGGCTCGCTGTCCTGAGGCAGAGGCACAGCTTTTTATAGTTAATGATTTTGGAAAGACTCCACCTACTTGGTGATGCCCAGATGTGACACATGTAGAGCTGCAAGGAAACCCAGGAGCTCCGAATGGGTTTGGATTTGCTGAGCTGAATTCATGTATGGTACACTCAGCTTGCACTGGGAAGGTAACCTCCTATTTCCTGTTCTTTCTCTGATTTGTAGGAAACTTTTACTCTTCTGGGGGATATCTAAACCATTGCTAAGTTGGAATTATGACCTGCAGTGTTTTCTATGGAGTAGCACTTGGAGTGAGATAGAAGAGAGGTGATGGCTGCCAGGGAAGGCAGGATGCAGCTAGAAATGCCACGGGAATGACAGTGTTGGGTTTTTTCTACTTGCTGATAACTTTTTGCCCTAAAGCACTTAAACACAGGACTGCCCTTCCCTGGTAAAGAGTCCCTAGGCAGGAGTGGGAAGGGTTCTTTCTCTCCAGGCAAGCAGAAGTGCTGTCTCCTCCTCCCCGAAGTGAAGCTCTGGGTAAGGTATGGTTGTTGCCATGTGTGTCTAATGGCTCTTTGGTATTGTTTTGCACTCTTGAAGCCCTCTGGTGGACCATAGGCTGTACAAAAGGGTGAGTGTAGCTGCCTGCTAGCCAGTTCCTCTCTTCCATTTTAAATATATTTGCTTTCTGCTTGCTTGCATGGGGCTGCGGCCGAGATATGCCAGTGAGTTTCACCTCCATTAATTATATGAAAGAATCTTTAATAAACTAACCCTACTGCAATGACTAACACTGCTGCTTTTGTAACAGGTCAGAGCTCTGCAGTAGATGTTACCAGTGCATGAATGTGTGAAAAAGGACATGTATATTCATCATGGGCATGCTTAGATGGCATTGTTGGTGGGGTATTTTTTCAGTATCCAAAATGGCTGTGAGTAGATGTTGGAATTTGACAGTCTGCACTCACACACTTGGTGAACTCCGTTGTTTGTCATGGACTGCAGCAGCATTCAGGGTAGATCAGGAAGCTGCACTGCAGCTGCAGCCTACTCTAAATGGGTATTTATTTCTGCCTGAGCCAGATGGAAGCAGAAGAGCTCCTCACTCTGCTCTTTACTCCCAAAGGTGGTTAAGCACCAGTGTTTATCTTCTATAAGTTGGTGTTTGGTAAGTTACATATCTGGTTGCCTTATAGGGCCAGCTTTTTGACAGCTGTTTATCTCATTTATTAATCCACATTTGGGGAAGGAAAACAAAACAAAAAAGAAGTGAAGATTCTGTAGCTGTGTTATAGTGAGTGCCAAGAGAGCATCTGTTGGGAGTGTCATTCTCAGCATGAAGAGCCCACTCACCTGTGTGCTCAGTCACATCAGTGGCTGGTTGGGTGTGAGACAGCAGGCTGGCAAGAGGTGGTGTTGCCTGGAATCAAAAGAAGAGCTTTCCAAACAATATTAAAGTGCTAATATAAAGGGCAGTTCTTTAATAAAAGCATTCAGGTGCAGAAAACACAGGTATGAGCAGTGCGGTATGGGATTTCTAAAAGTTTTTTAAGGTTAGTTAATTAGTGTATTTAGCAGGTAGATCCAGTAGTTTCACCCTTGGGCCTGCCCCTTGAGGTGTCTCCAGGAGGTTCTTGCCCTAAATCTTGTTTTGATTCTCAAATGCTGGTGCAAAACAAGATGTCCTTGTTCTTATCTTGCAAATAAGACTAAAGAGAAATTCAAAAGTGTGACATAATGTATTTAAAAGGATTAGCTCTTCTTTTAAAGTGTGAAAAAGGGTATGAAAGTGCTAGGAACTATAAATCTATATATTAGAAACCTACAAAGTTACAAATACATGAAAAAGCTAAAAATCTTTAGCTGTCAGTGGGAGAATTCCTGTGACAGGTTTCTCAAGGCATGTGCCTCAACTGCCAGCAGGCTGCTCTGTTCCATCTTGCACCTGAGAGGTTGTTAGGGCAGCAGGGTTTTTTGTAAAAAACTGCCAGAAGCATCACCATTTGGGTGCTTTCTGCTCCTGTTGTCAGCAAGAGAGGGGTGGCCTGGACCCTTGCTTCCATGTAATGTTGTAAAAAGAAAACTGCATTGTTGATGACTAAGTTTTATTGACTTGGAAATGCAGAGATCAATTTCAAGACTCAAGAGTGAGAGAATTAATTGGGCCTGCTGGAGACACCATTATTTGTTTAACTATTTAGGCTAACAAAGGAGCACCAGCTATTGACATTTGTTTCCAAATTATTACTTCTGTGCTACCATTTTTTTGTTTTTTTATAAGTTAAAATTTGGAGGTTTTACTAATAACAGATGAAGTAGGAATTGGGTAAATGAGGGCAAAGGCCCAGATGTGCCCTGAGGGCAGGCTCTGCAGGGCTGCTGTCAGCAGAGGCCAGTTGTCAGTGTTGGAGGAGAAATGGTGCACTTTTAAGGCTTTGTGTGTGTGGCAGCATTTGAGAAATTAGCAGGAAGCAGATTCTGGAAGTTTGGTAGCGTTTGCAGGTTTTGCTTGGGGTGAGCAATGGTGTGTGATTGATGGGGAAATGGGGTGGCTCTCTGGAAAAAGTAAACTGTGAGCTGTCTCAGTGTGTACTGCCAAAGTAAGTCTGTAATGGCAAAATGTTCTGTGCTGCTTTGCATTCTGATAACACCCTGAGTGTGTCTGTTTGTTGCTGGAGTGCACAAACACCAGGAGTGTTCCCAGGCCTGCTGATGTGCACAGGCTGGCACAGCCCTTGTGCTGAGGGAACGTCTGCAAACCTGTCTGTAATGCACAAATTGGGTGCTTTCTGTACACGTGCTGTTGCAGTGTGCAGATAAATGATGGCAGCATTTGCTCCTGAGTTTCAGTTTGAAAACCTTTCCAAATTGAGTGATTTTTTTTTCCTGGGTTTATTTGGGTGACATTACACTAGGATCAGTAGAGAGGAAGAGGCAGGAGATTTTACTGGCTGGCTCTTGTGGAGATGAGACTTGTATCCTTCTGCAGTAGAAATTAAAATCCCCATCGAGTTGCTGTTGCTTTAATTAACATTTTTCATCTCAAGGAAAGCTGCTTCAGTAGAGGGATTTCAGCTACTCACCGTGCCCCCATGCACAAATGTTTGCTTTCATATTGGTCAAGCCATCCTCTGTAGCCTCCTGCAAAAGAGAGCTTTGCTCCCAGTCCGGGTGTAGAGGTGAACAAATTGCACAGCTGCCTGCAGTGTGACCCTCTCTGCCCTACCCTTGGCAGGAGATGATCTGGAGGAGATCACAAGGAGTGAGTCTTTCCCATCTCAAGGGGATGACAAGTCAGGCACCTTCTGCCTACAGCAAAACTTCTGTCTTCTCTGGGGCAGAAGAAATGCACTTGTTACCCGTGATCATGAGTAATAAAAACTGCCTTCATTCACCCTTCATGTAGAGATAAGCCCCCTTACCCCACCATGTTCTCAGTTTGATTAAATGCTGCTCTCCATTTTTGGGGAGTTAAGTGTGTAGCATCTGAAGTAATTTCTCTGGTAAGTACAGCTGCATTTCATACCTGAATAAACAACATCTGCTGTGTTTTGTTGTTCTCTGCATACTCTTCCCTCTTTTGGCATTTTAGCAACAAACCTTTTCCTACTCCTGTGCATCTAGGACTTGTATTTTTAATGTGGTTTTAATCTGAGCTGTGCAGCAGACATTTCATTGAAGTACCTGGTTTCTTGCCTCTGTTAGTAGGATAGAGAATAGAGGAACATTTCAAGGGGTAGGAAAGTCCCATTTGTTTGAGTCAGGCAGATGTGTGAAAATGTGTTATTGGGATATGCCTCACTATACCTACAACAAAAGTTTTCAAAGTAATTTCTTTTTTCATTTACCTCTTGCAGGGGCTGAATGTGTTTGGAGCTCAGATGTGTGTGTTAAAGTGCAGACCGCGTACTCTGGGGTGTCGTTCTTATTGGGCCTTTCTGTCTTTTTTGTTTTGCTGCCTAAATGAGGTATCTGGAAAAAGGCAAGATCTCCCTTGTCTTAAATATCCCACAGGCCATTTCAGCTCTCAGAGCAACAGGTAACTCACCAGCCAGCCTTCTCTGGCTCTTGCACCCTGTCCTGTAAACTGATCTTCAGCATTCGGCCTCATGCAGCATTTCCCTGGCTGGGCATTACAGAGTCACTCTGGTGGAGCAGCTTTGTGTTTTGCTTTACCCATGAAGCCATCGTTTGCTGTGACCTTTTCTGAGTAGGGCTGGTTCATTTGCTGGCACCCTGTACAGGACTGGGGAGGGAGCTGCCACTCGCTGGGGCTGTTGCTTATTACATTGCTTCAGCACATACTGATGCACTGCCCAAGTGAGCAACATGGTGTGAGGGGCAGGAACTTTGGCTGGCTGGAGCAGTTTGGGATCCAGGATGTATCTCCCAAGAGTCAGGGTTCAAAGCTCATGTTTGAAATCATCTTCTCTTTCCTTTGTGTATGTCAGCATCACGGCTGTGATTTCAGACACCTTAGCAGTGGTCATCTCTATTGCACGTGCTTTTTCCTTCCATCTGCTCTTCAGCACTTGCAGAGGGAATAACTTTGTACCTTAGACGTGCTTACTGTCTGGAGAATGTTATTTGGGGAGGTGTTCAAGGCTTCATCAGTGCAAAATCAGATGTACAGTCAAAAACCAGTTTTGTGCATGGTTTCAGAGCTGCTGGCATAGGATGGTGCTTTTTGTTTGGAGACCTGCAAAAGTCAGGACCTGTTTTCCATTCTGGGGTGCTCCACTCACTTGAGCTGTCCTCACTCCAGCCCCATTCAGCTCAGGGAGGCTCTCCCAGAAGTGATCCAAGCCAGTGTGGCAGAGCTTCTAGACTCTGGAGAGGTTTGCACACCATCCAGCAGCACCTGGCCTGCTGCTGTCACTTCCATTGCCCTCGTTTCATCTGTCGTTTAAAAAAATCATCTCACTGCAAGTCTACCAAACTGGGTTGAAACATCTTCTCTAAGAACATTCTTTCTGTTGCTTCATTCTGTAAATCCCAGTACTGTTCTTTTCCTTACAGCAGTTTACTAATGCTTGTAACTGCAAATGCTACACTTTGGTTCTCTTCCCTGCCTCAGTTTAAGACTGGAAAAATGTTAATGTAAGAAGATTGCCTTACAGCATGAAGGCAGTGCTATATTGTTCACTTAAAATCTCTCCTAGCAGCATTTACTCAGAGGATTTCTATTCTCAAGGGTCCTAATTTGTCCAAAGTTCTTTCCTAGTCAACCTGTATTTTTTAACTGCAGTTTAAAATTTTGAGTGTTTATTGCACTGGAAATACCAGTCCCTGCTATTACTGTAATCAAATCAAGTGCCACTGAGTGAGGAACTCAAGAAAAGTTAAGAAAATACTTCTAAGACACAGGAAAGGCTGCAGTGCAGGCTATCCAAGAAAGAATTGGTTGAAGATAATTATTTTTAGGTTCTCTTGACAAAGCATTTCAGATAATGATTACCTTGGTGCATGCACTGGTTCTGGTAGCTCCTGTTTGTCATGGTTTGAGGAAGCAGCATGATCTTCACAGTAACACCTCAGAGCTTCCCCAGGGACACTCTGGCCATGGACTGGTTCCAGTTTTGGTGGCATTTGGAGGTATTTCAGTTCACTCAGCTGTGCCTGCTGCAGAGCCCCTGGTGAGCAGGGCTGCCCTGTACCAGCTGCCAAGGAAAAGGAAGAACTTCCCTGGCATCAGGGCCAGCTCTGGAAAGAGGAGAGACTGACAGCTGCAGACTGCAAGTTTCCATATCTACCAGGCAGGGAATAAAGGACACACAGCACCTACCTGCACTCCCACCTGCAGTGGGACACACACACCATTGCATTGAACAAAGAGATTAGTTAATAAAAAATCTGGTAGCTTAGTGACTTTGGGTGGTTATCCTCTTGAGGCCTAAGTGTGTAAATGCTGTGGAATTCAGATTTGTTTTAAGCCATTACATGCTAAATAGCATCTTTCAGTAATGTACTGTGGCAGATTTCAGTTTATACCTTTAGGAAAATTCTGTACCATTTCCTGTATATCTATATATACTATACTATATATTCTGTTTTTCAGCAGTAGTTATTACACCTGCATGTAAATGATGTAAATCCCACCTGACCAAGGAAAGTGTAAATGCAAAGTGTATGATATCCTTGTCTCCAAATTGGAGGGATGTTCTGAGGATGGATCACTGGGTGGATGAAGAAGTGGCTGCTTGGCCACGTGCAGAGAGCTGTGGTCAGTGGTTTCTGCTCCCCGTGGAGGCCAGTGAGGAGTGGGGTCAGCAGTGGGGCTGATACTGTTCAACATCCTGGGCAGTGGCATCGAGGGCAGCCTCAGTGAGTTTGCTGTCACCACTGAGCTGTGTGGGAGGGAAAGGATGGATCCAGAGGGACCTGGAGAGGTGGGGCTGTGTGAACCTCAGGAAGCTGAACAAAGTGCAAGGTCCTACACCTGGGCCTGGAGGGTCCCACACACACCGACAGGTTGGGTGAAGTGATTGAAAACAGCCTCATGGAGAAAGGCCTGGGTCATGGCTGATGGAAACTCCCCATGAGCTGGCACTGAGGGCTCCCAGCCCAGAAACCAGTTGTGTCCTGGGCTGCATCCAAAGGAGCAGGGCCAGCAGGGGAGGGGGGGAATTCTCACCCTCTGCTCTGCTCCTGCCAGTCCTGCACACAGTTCTGGTGTCCCCAGCATAAGAAGGACATGGAACTGTTGGAGCAGGTCCAAAGGATGCCATGAAGTTGATAAGAGAGGACTGGAGCACCTCCCCTACAAAGACAGGCTGAGAAAGTTGGGGCTGCTCAGCCTGGATAGGAAAAGGTTGTGTGGAGACCTCACAGCACCTTCCAGTGTGTGGAGGGTGCTACAAGGAACCTGAAAAGGGACTCTTCATCCAGAACTGTAGTGATAGGGTGAGGAGTAATGGATACAAATTGAAAGAGGGGAATCTTAGGTTAGATATTAAGAATAATTTTTTTTTCTATGAGGATTATGAGACACTGGAATGAGTTACCCAGAGCAGCTGTGGCTGTCACATCCCTGGAAGTGTTCAAGGCCAGGTTGGATATGGCCTTGAGCAACCTGGGATAGTGGAAGGTGTCCCTGCCCACGGCAGGGGAGTTGGGGCTAGAAGATCTTTAAGGTCCCTTCCAACCCTTTACATTCTATGATTCTGTGATTCTCTGTTTCTGAACCAGGATCTGTTTTAGTGCAAATGCTGAGTGCTGCAGTAATTTAACTTCTGTTGGCATGTGTGTTCCAGGCAAACAGATGCAATAGTTGTGCACCAGTACAGATATTGCATGCTGTAGGTTGAAGTTTGCAGCAAAGCATGTCTTGCATTCTTCCAGTGAAAATGCTTCGTTAGTGTAGCCCTTGCATGTGAAGTGCTAAAGTAAGGAATAGCATGTCTCAGTAAAAGAGCCACCAGCTTATTTAATGTGCATGTTCTCAGTGAGAGATCTGTCATAACAGGTTAATTTTACATTACAGTACTGAAGTGCAACAGAAAACACTTGGAAGTTGCACTGCGAATCATGCATTAATTGATGGTACCTTAAACACAGCTAATCTAAGCTTTAAAAAGTGTCCCTTGCACAGAGGCACAACATCTTCTCTAGCACAGCACCAGGGATTCTGCCTCTCCTGCTTCTAAATGGTGCACCACTAGAAATACTAACTAAAAATTCAAGGGAGAGGCTGCTTTTCTACTCCAAGAAAATAAAACTAGATATAGGAGATTAATAACTTGTCATTTGTCACATTTGTCATGTGTCAGCCCTCCTGTGTTTCCTGCAATGAAGAGGGGATCTGGCTGTACCCAGCATGAAGAACCCCAGTGAATTTAGAACTCGGGCTGTCAGCCTGAGTGGAGGCTGCCTTCTGTGCAGTGCTGGAGCCTCTTGATGTCAGCTGGCTCTTTGGGAAACCAGCTGAAAATGCCCCTGTGCACTGCCAAAGTCTCCCTGAAGAAGATTTCTCTGTAAAGCTGTAGCAGGCAGTCAGGCTCAGCAGAGCAGTGTCCAAGCAGGAGCTGAGAACCCCTGGTGCTGTTGGCTGTCCCTTCCTCAGCCTGGGGACCAGAGCACTGCTTGGCACCTGGGAGAGCCTGCTGGGCTGCTCCACGGGGCTTGGATTTCAGGAATGTCAGGGTCCCTCCAGCAGTGACCTTCAGACTCTGAACACACCGTGTGCCCTTGGCCTAGCAGAGCCCTCTGTCTTTCCATACATGATATTCTCCAACAGTGGAATTAGGGTAATTAACAAAGGTCTAACCTGCATACAGGTTAGTCTGATTTGACCCCTGTTGGCCACATTTCACAAATACTGAGAATTCATTTGAGTGCTAGAGACTTTGAGTCAGCTAAAACAGAAGTAAAAGCAGCCAGCTCCCTTTTCACTGTGGTTCTGACTAATAGTACATGCAGAAAAATGAATAAATAAAACAGTGAAATGGAGGTGTATTTATAGAGATCAATTTATAGCCTTAAATCTGTCCTTATATTAGCAGGCTGGTGCAAGAGCCAAAAGATGTGTGGGTGTAAGTCTATGCACAGTAGCTACAAACTGTCACTGCTGCTGCTCAGCTCTCCTGACATGTTTTCTTACTTTTATTTACTTGGGCTTTGTTGCACTCTTTCACTTGTAGCTGGTTGCATTACACAGACTTGCATCTCTGATGCTGTTTTTTGTATTATACCTTTGTTACTTATCCTTTCAAGTTTTTGCAGCATCACATGAGCACTTGAGCCTAACAGGCTTAGCTAAATCACCTTTTTTTTGCTGTAATCTGCTCCATTTGCAGGGGACTTCCCCTTGCAGGAGCAGAGTGAAGATATGTGGAGGCAGGAGGCAAAGGGATTGCACAGCTGGGCACCTTTGGGATAGCACAGGAATGCCTTTGGATTTGGTCTGGCTCCTTTGCACTGCACACAGCCAGGTTCTCAGCCTGAGCAGAAAGTTTCCTGCTGCCCCAGCTCCAGTGCAGAGCTCTTTTTCACTTGATAGGATTAAATTATTCCCTTCTTTTCACCCTTTAATTCAATTTTTTAACTTTTTCAGCTTTCAGTGATGGTTTAGTTCTTGTGTTAATGAGTTAGAGGAGGTAATGTATGGCATGCATTTGGGAAAGCTGAGAACTGGCCACATCCAGGAAGAGTGACTTCCACACTGTAGGTTCATCTCCCTTGGCACACAGCATCCTGCACTGCTGGGACAGCACACAAACATTTAGTAAACAGCATGATGAAACACAGGGGCACAGCAGCTGCAGCGCTTGTGAAACAAAGCACCCTCCTTCACACCCATACCTGTTCTTGTGCTTGCACACAAACACTTTGTATGTGAGGTTCTCTGTAAACACCAGGCTGCCTTTCCAAGCTGGACAGAGATTTCCCCCACTGTGCTGTCACTGCCTCAGCACTGTGTGGAGAAAAGGGTCGGCCCCGAGCAGCCCCTTGGCCGTGAGCAGCTGCAGGTCAGGCAGGGAACAGCAGTCCAGGGAGCCCCGAGGAATCAGGCTGACACCACAGTGAAGCCCAGCTGGTTGCCAATACTGGGGAAAAGCAGAAGCTGGACCCAGGCGTGTCTCTCCAAAGGTGTTTTTGTCTGGGATCTCCAGTGGCCCGTTCTGCGCTTCCAACTGTTTGTGGTGTTGGGAAGGTGTTGCCTTCCTGTCAATGCCTCTTCTGCACGGGAGGTTGGAGTGATGAATCCTTTTGATTGTTCTGCCTTTGAGAGATACGTAGTAGAAGTGTTACATAGCTCCTCTTTGTTTTTTCAGAGTGAAAGAATTGAAAAAGGCCAAGGAACTTGAAGATACGCAGCAGCATCCCGTAGCAATGTGACATTGCTTTTCAGACTGTTTTCATTTTCTGTTTTTAGCAGAGACATGCAACAACAACAAAAATACCCACTGCAGTTCTGGAAATACCAGCTGCAGGATTTTAACAGTAATGTTTTGGTCATTGCATTTGCACTTTCATGGACAACTTTTAATTTGTTCAGCAAGACATCTTGGAACTCAATCTTCTGTTGGATCGTGGGGAAAACAAGACACCAGGAGGAAATCGTGAGTTGCTTCATTCTCCGAGGAGGAAGGAAGAAGCGATTAATTATCCTTTTCATATAGGGCTGTATTAAACAACATGTGGAACTGTACAAATATTATACCAAAAATATTGTTCAGAAAAGGTGGGAATGCACAAGCAACACAAGAATGCTGTTCCTGCACCTGTCAGTCATCTCCAAGAAACTGAAGCTTTGAGAGTCTCAGTGGAGGGGCTTAGATCAGTACATCTTTATTGGGTCCATGCATCCTCATTTCCTTCGCACTCCTGTCCTTTTGTGTTTTATTTAAACCTCTACAGCACACTTAATGCAACTTTTTAAATCTGCAGGTTTTTAATACATCCCGTGGGAACTTACAGGAGGGGTTTGGTGTACGAGAGACACGGGTATTGCATGAGGAATGGAGAGAGCAGCTTAAGCAAATTTTACACTTTTTTTTTTTGTATTTTGACTAGAACCTGCAAACATATCAACTGTCATGTACTTTCTCTCATATTCAGCACTTTATTTTCTAGCCTTACCTTCATGTACTATTGTTTTAATTAAGTTCTCAAATAATTTGTAAAACATGTAGCTTTTTCTCTTATGTACTTGTCAAACCTCTTGTCATTTTGCAGAGTCACGTACATATGTTGCCTGGACATTTTATGCCACCTAAAGATCAGTGGTGCTGCATTCTGGCCAGTAAATTTCTTATTTTGGCTACTTCATCAAAATCTGGGCAGTTTCTGTATATATAGAAGGTAGAAATGGAAAATGAGAAAAAATATTTGAAAGGGAATATATTGATTAATTACTAAATATTTTATTCACAAAGGGTCAATAACTTGGCAAGATAAAATTATTATTTGTATAGTTTTGTCTGAATGAACGAGAAGAGTGTGGATGTATTGTTTGTACATATTGTATATATTAAAGAGATATGTGCATGAACTCAAGAAAAAGAAATGAACAAAGCAAAGCATTAGTGGCTATGGTCTGTAAAATGAAACAAAAACTTTATTTCACTATAAGAAACTTTATTTTAAATGTTCTTTAGAAGAACATTTTTGCTAAAGCATGACTAAATGGCAAAAAAGAGCTACTGTATTTAGACTTAGGAAAAAAAAGGCAGAGCAACATTACTTTAAAAAAAAAAAAGAAAAAAAGGATATGTTTACATTTGATTTTGGCTACCAGGAGTTTGGTTCAGTTGGGTTAATTTATGTATTCCTTCCTTCTTTTTTTTACCCCCGACTTTTTTTTTCCTTTTTTTTTTTTTGCCAATGGTGCCAAGTAATGTGAATGCTAATATTGCTTAAGAAAATTAAGTTACTTTTGCAAAGCAGATAATCATAAGAGTACAAAAACCGTATCTAGCTTAACACCATACACTCACTCCAATAAAGAACACTTAGAATGAACATAAAATGAAAAAAAATAAATAAATAGTACGAAAGTAGAAAATATGTTTCACATTTTCATATCTCCTGCTGGAAGTCAGAAAATGTAATAAAAATTGCACAAAAAATTTTAAAAAACTAAGTAAAACTTAAAAAAAAAGATGCAAACTGATCCTGTAGGGGTGTCATGGTATATTGCTATTTCCACATAGTGAGGAGCCAAAGAAATTAGATTTTTTTTAAATTGAGCTACTAATTTAAAACTGTCACAGATTCTCAACAATGGGAACCAGTTCTGATCTTCATTACACAGGAATGTAAGGGAAGAAACTCCTGAAGTCCGTGTCATTACTTGTGGGTCACGTACATGTGTCTGAGATCAGAAACTGCTCCTGTCTGTTTGTCTCGCTCGTGGCAGTTTAAAATTTCTGAATGAACTTGTGTAAATTTGAGATTGTTAGTTTTGGAATAGTTGTTCTTGCTTGATCCCGGCCACCAACTGCAATGTTTAAACGCAAGGCTTGTTGTGAAGCCAAAAAATATTCACACATAGGAAGCTTTGAAACTGGTGTCTTTAAAAGAAGAGTAAAAACAAAGATTGTGGCAAAAAAAAACTGGGGTCAGTGCTCTTGGTGCCTTTTCTATAATTGTACCTGTTTTTAATTACTTCTTTTCACTGCCAGCATTGAATTACAGTAGATGTGCTATAGCTCATTATCAGAATTCTCTTGTACATTTCTGAACTGCTGCTTTATGACCTGATTCAATTTTAAAAAAAGGGAAAAAAGCAAAACAAATGGCCTGGCGCTCACACTGTGCCTGTGGGCAGCCTCGTGGCCTCAATTTACTGTCTGCAATTGGAACATTAACCATTCAATTTTCTTCTCACACCAAAACAGAACAGGAGACGCTGAAGAATCTCCTTTGGAATGAATTGGAAATGCTCTGTATTAGTACTGGAAGGAACTCTTGACATTTTGAAACTGAAATATTGCACCCATTAACCAATACGTGACAATATAGAATTGATCTGTTCCAAACAAGAGTAGTGACCTCAGTGGAAATGTTTTAACTCCTCGTCTTTACAGACAACGATTCAGTAATATACAGAGCTATTTCAAATTACTCTTCCAGATCCATGGGCCTGGTGGTGTATCTATTAATCTAGATCCTGCTTCAGCCAAACGTTTAAGCCTGTCCTGGCTGTGAAGCATGCAGGCAGTTCTGCAGCACAGCTCCAGGACTCCCGGCATGCTTGAAGCCAGCTCAGCTCCCAAGTGCTTTGTTGTGTCGGGCCGTAACCCTTCAGTGTGTCACTGGGGAGGGAGCAGCTCTCCCCCGCAGTGAAGTGATTCTTCGAACCCTCTTCTTGGTTGTGGAACTTAACATTTTCACCTAAGATAAGTAAGTGCAGCTTTCTAGGAAAATTTCGAATTCCCAAGTGCCAGGAGCCAGATCTTCTGTCTTCTGATAATAGAATCGCTCCTTTGTGAAACACATTCGACAGCAGTAATACTGTGTGAAAGAAATACAGAATATAACATGAACCCCCTCTCTGGTTGCACGCTTATGGCAGTTCCACACAATAGCTGGTGCCCAATGGGGGGTCCCCAAGACTTGCATGTAAAACTAGTATAGATGTCTTCTCTTTTGTAAGTTTTATTTTTGTAACTGTGCATGTAAAGCATCACTGAATCAATGGATCTGTTGAAGAACTCAGCTGCTGGAACCATGCAAAATGTTTTGAATTGCCCTTAAAATATGGAAAATGTTTTCTGAATGCTTTATATTCTTTCTGCTGTAAATTAAAAAAGAAAATTTCCCCATACAAAGTGTGTGCCTTCTTCTGAACACGTCTCTTCTTCTGAACACATCTCTTCCATCCTTTGAGAACAAAGTAGTCCTTTAGTCACTCTGTGAGACCACACAAA
>QUSF01000077.1:250876-280262 GCA_003676055.1 Chloebia gouldiae
AAGCCTTGGAGAGATGAAGAATCAGCATTTATTAATTATTTTAATACCTGTGTTATTTAGAAAATCTAGACTAAACATCATCTTATTTTTAGTTGCTAGGCATCTTAGCAGGCTGAGTGGTTTCAGTGTGACTTTGCCATCCATGATACTGGAGCTGAGAAGGAGGGATGTAGAGGTGAAAAACTTGAATTGCAAAGAAGTGAGAAAGATACAACAGGAAATTTAGTGGATGAGCATTAGGACATTCCTGGATATTACATGACTCTGCAGCCATTCCCATAGTATGTTAATTTAGGGAGTAATTTTAATTGGGTGGTAGTAGAAAATCAACACCAGTATTCCTTGGTGGAGTTTTATCCCTGTTTTACAGCGAGCAGCTGAATTGGAGCCAGTCACACAAAGATATGATGATGATGATCCAAGAGATGAAAAGGTGTTTGCCTGAAGAAAAAAGGAATTCTAACAAGCCCAGTACCATCAGTGCTCTCAACTACGCCTTGCAGTGCGTCCAGCAGGTCCAAGGTACGTGTGCAGAAAACCTGGGAGAATAACATGATTTGCATAGATGGGAACAAGTAGCATCAAAAGAATGCATTCCAGTTATCCTGCAAAGAGTTGAGTTTCTGAAGCACTCTGGTTTTGTTGCCAGTTTTTTGGTTAAACAACTGTGTTACCCCCTACTGCTTCTCTTTACTTCAGAGTCCCGTAGCTAAGAGGCCCCTAATAGTAACTATGTATTTAAGAGAATGGTATTCCCATCCCACTTTGAAAAATTATTGGTTAGATTGTGTTTTCCCACTGAACTAAGTAGCTAAAATTGTACTGCTTCTTCATGCTTGTATTCTGTAACAAAATGAGATTACTCCAGTAGTATAATCAGTGTTCCTTTTCCCTTTGTCACTACACAGACCTTCTCATCTCACCTTGGACTTCACCAAAAAGATGACAAAAGTACAAGGGCTGTAAGAAATACTTTCAAAGTAGTCTCCTTACTGACTTCCTTGTGTTTGTTTTGCTTTTTTCTGTTTTGTTTTTTTTTTCCGATTAGCAAACAATGACTTTTTCCAGGCTCTGAATGACCGAAGAGCATTTCAGGCAGATGTGGTGACATACAGCATAGAAGAGTTGGTGGCAGTTGCATCTGAACACACTCCAAAAAACACTGTAAGAATTCAGGCACACTCAAGGAGTTCATTCAGTTTCACTAAAATTAGTGTCCTAACATTGTTTTGTGGAAATAGAATGTGTAAAATTGAAAGAAGTGTTTCTTGAAATTCAGTACTGCTGGATGATGTGTCAAAAATACTGCTAATGCTTGAAAAAATGCAAAAAATATTAGAAAGCTCTCAAAATGTTTCTGTGTGTGGAATTGTGATGATTCCTCTGAAATTTCTGGAGTGTATGAAGTGATGACCAGTCATTCAGAGCAAAGACAAGCATTAATCTGTTTTGAGGCTAATGCAGCCTTACTAGCATTTGTAAATCTTGAGTACACTGCTGCAGCACTGGCGAGTGTAGTGGATCACACACTACCCAACACAATTTTGAACCTCAGCCTGAGGTTGTGGTGTGTGGTGATTTGGGGTTGGTTGGTTTGGTTTGGGGTGGTTTTCCTTTTTTATCCTTACCTTATCTTTGCCATGTTTCAGGCAATGATTGCCTTTAATGTTTGTTTTCCAGGACACGTTTGTGGCTGTATTTTCTTTGCTGTCTGGACGCATAGTGCATATTTCTGAGCAGGCAGCATCTATTCTGAACTGTAAGAAGAAGGTGTTGGATTCCTCCCGCTTTGTGGAGCTGCTTGTCCCTCAGGATGTGAGTGTGTTCTACACACACACTGATCAGTCTCACCTGCCCCTTTGGAACATGGAAAGTCAAACAGGTGGGACATGGCAATGCTCCTAAATGCTCTGTGTGTCTTTGCAGAATCAGGACAGAGTAGTTTATTTTGGGTGCTTATGCTAGCAATATGTATCAGCCTTATTTGTTCTTTTCCACTTTGAAAACGAGTGTCTGTGGGACCAGTCCTAGCTAATCTGACAGCTTAACTCTTACTTGGGGTAAATGAAAGGCACATACTTCATTGTTTCATGTATCATCTTACTCATTCCAAATACTGCTGCTTTTTGAAAAGGAAGTAAGTCTGATTGTGAACTTAAAGTTGTTTAATCTACACCTTATGGTTACTTAGGTGCTTTGTCTTTATGGTCCACTCACTGCCTGCTGTGAACACAGCTCATCAAGCCCAAGTTTTAAGCTGATTTGCTGTGTAGTGCTGGATGTATCTACACTGAGACTTTTGAGTGCTGTGTTATTTGTGAGCAGTTCACACATAGCTTGCAGGCCAAGGCTGTGTCTTTAGCCCACCTTGACATGGAGTTGTTCTGGCATCAGTTCTGAGAAGCCCAAAGTCCTTGTTATCAAAAGATAAGAGACATCTGGAGGTTTTGAATGCCAAGGATTCCACAACTTGGATGCCAGTGATGCACCTACCCAGTAGAGTAGTGGCACCCCAGTGGAGTTGTGGTTTTTTTGTCTGTATATAGTTTGTGGTACTTGGCTTATAAAGCCAGGAAATATCACCTTTCCTTTTTTTAGTGATGCACTGGGAAAAAAATTTTTAGTGCATTGATTGGTTGGTTGATTTGTTTGTTTCCTTTTTTTTTTTTTCTTTTTTTCATATGCATTTCTTCTGAATTTAGTTCCAGGTCAGCAATTTCTCTAAGAATGAGTGGACTAGAGAGAAGAGATAACATTTGAGGTGGGAGCAGACTGTTGAACAGACAATTCAGTAGCTAAAAGAGTAGGTTGTGAGACTTCAGTCTTGCTCAGAAAATCTGGAGGATGCAGAGTTTAACATACTTCTGATAGGTGTGACCTTTCAAAGGATATTAACTGATACTTTCAATGTGTTCATCTTATTAGCTTCTCCATATGAATATGCCCAGGTGAAATCCTTTTTCTGCAGGATCAAGTAAGTGCATTATTATAGTTTTATTTTTGTGTAGGCTGACAAGGGGTACAGTACTAGCAGAAACTGTTCTGTTGTTATAGCTGACCAGTGTGAGCTCATGGAACTCCATTACAAAATGGGCTTTCTGTCTTTAGTATTTCATCCAGTAGCACATTTTGGACATCTTGCCCAGAGTGATGCATAAACTTGCACTGGACAGAAGGAAAACTGCTTATACCTTTTTCTCTTGGACCTATTGGTTTCTTTAAGTAGTCATGCAGGAGAATGATCTTGTGAAAAATTGCTGCTTCCCTTTTTACTGCTTGAAAGTAGAGGCAAAGAGTGTTTTGCTTGAGAGATTGGAGCAGAAGCCTTAACAGAAGCTCACCTAAGTCCCTCTGTGCAGCCTGGCTCCTGAGGCTTGTGAAGCCTGACTTGCTGCTGCTGTGAATGCTGTTTGTTGCTTAGTACCTGACTAATAACAGAGCTAAAAGAGGGAAAAATTGAGATTGGCTTTCAGTCTTCAGTGCAGTTCTGTCCCAGACTCTCTGGGACATCTCAGACTCTCAGGGTGATCTCTGGATTTCAGTAAGAACTGTCTGTTTCTGAGCAGATTAGACACTTGCTCCATCTTTCTGTTGATCATTGATTCATTCATGAATAAGAAGGTTTCAACAACCTTAGTTCTTAAACCATCTTTGTCTCTTGAATTGTGTAAGGGCACCTGAAATGAATATAGCAGGACAGGATAGCAATGTTAGGTTGGGGGGAACTGTTCATTGGACACAAACATTTTACAACAGTTTTTCTCCATGTTTTTGTACAAGATCTGTCTCTGCTTCCCTTATGTAACAGGTCTTTTGATTATGTTGGCTTTATGAGTAAAAATATTTTTTCACAAGTATACTCTCTAGGCTTAAGTAAGGTCCTTTTTTGAGTTAGACTTCTGCTGTATCCAGTTTCTATTTGTATCTTTTGTTTTCCCAAAGGCAGAAGTGTCAGAAGTAGTTTCTGTGACACTCATTTCTCTTGCTTCTCTCTAGAAACAAAACAATTTTACAAAACTAAGTGTACAGTAAGGAAGTAACTTTTAGTGTAAACGATAATCTTCAGAAATGTAACTCAATTTTTTCTGTAAGAACTGGGTACAATATTGCAATTGGTGGAAGAGCAAGTGTCAGTTGTTACCTCAGCTGTTGCAAAGCTGTGGTTAAGATCTCATCAAGAATTTTGTGTGCTGCTACAGTTCAAAAACATTCTAGGAAGACAAATTCTTAAGGAAGATAGTTAAAGAACAACAGTGCACCAAGTCTGGAGTAGTCTTTCTAATGTAGGTCTGTGTAAACTAACCTTGAGGGAGACAGAGATTTGAAATTTTTTTTTTCCGAAAAATGGTGTTGAATAAACAACAAGCAGGAAAAAACTGTTTAGCTTGAAGGAGAGAACAAAACCAAATGAGTGGTTCTTGTGACTACTCTTGGACTGAGAATTAGAAGGTAGTCTTTAACAATTAGAGTAGGAGTATTTCTAGACAGTCTCTGAATGCAAGTGTTGGAGACAAAACATCTACTTGACTTCAGCAGGAGGGAGGTCAGTGTTGCCGAGTGTGTTGACCTTGGATCTCAAAGGAGTGTGCATAGGACCTGATTATTTGGGTTTGTGCTCAGCATAACTTCTCTGGGCAGGGCTCTGGCCCTGGCACACAGTATGTGAGCCTTGAAACCATGGTGTTAATCCCTTTTGCTTTTCCTCAGGGGTGGGAAAGATCAAGAACAAGAAGCACGTTGTTACCCCTTCCGAATCACCCCATACTTGGTCCACGTGTGCACTTCTGTCCATGTGGATGCAGAGTCCTGCTGCTTAGCTTTGGCTGAGAAAATCCACTCTGGATATGAAGGCAAGTCAGGAGGTTCCAGTGGAAAAATATCCAAGCCAATAGAAAAACGCAGTGTGTGAAAGTCTTCTTTTGTTTAGAACCTGTGCTTGGGTAGTCTCACCTGTGTAAGTTGCAGCTTGTGTGTGCATGCATGCAAATCCAGAATATCTGTGCTGCCTTTGCCAGGCCCCAAAGCATTTGACCTCTACTTGTTTTTATTTTTGAGGGAAGTCTGTAGTAGCTAAAAATATGTAACATTTCTATGAGTTACTGGTTAGAAAGCAGCAAACAATTATAAAGTTCAGGAACCAGTAAATATCATGAGCAACAGTAATGCCCAAGTTTTCTGTCTTAGTGCATATTTTGTTTCTATTAGCTCCTCGAATTCCTATGGATAAAAGAATATTCACCACCACACACACCCCTGGATGTGTTTTTCTGGACATAGATGACAGGTGAGAGATTTGAGTTTTTAAGACCTGTGAGGTATGTATGGAGAGTAGAAAAAATAATTTAGTGATGCATCTGGTGGAAACCCAAGTAAAGTAGCTGAACTGTGCAATTGCAATATGTAATTAAACAAAACAGTTTTTTGTTAGTCCACTCATGGAAAACATCTCATGCTCCACAGATGTAACCTCTTTTGTTGGTTTAAAACACATGTTAAACAGAACTGCAGTTTTCCTTATCCAGGGCAATAGGGAGCTATGGTAGCATCAACATAATTATTGACAATGTGCCTATTACCTGTTGTCTTCAAGATACATTTTTTTCCCCTTTGCATGTAAACAAGCACAAAACTGCCTGCAAATTGAATATCTGTTACATCTCCAGGCACAGAAATGTTTGTCATGGGTATTTATGTGTCAATATTACAGTGCAGGATTATGAGATGGGTTGGGAAATGTCTGTTGCTTTAGTTTATTTCACTGTAGATTGTACGTGGGCACTTCACTGATCAGCAAAGGGTTAAGGATGGAAATAGTCAAAATGTTAATATAACCTGTGATAATGTGTTTGGGTTTCAGAGCAGTGCCTTTGTTGGGTTACTTACCTCAGGATTTAATTGGAACATCCATACTGATGTATTTGCACCCAGAAGATCGTCCCTTGATGATCACTATTCACCGGAAAAGTAAGAGCTGCTTTTAGAGGAATTTCTGTTGGTTTTATGATTCTTTATCATACTGATTGACATGTGACTGATCTGCAATCTAGACAAAAATTAACTAATTAACTCATGCAGTCAGTTTGAGATCAAGGTAAATTCAATCCCAAAGTTCTAACAACCCCAGTCATTAGTGTTTGTGCTTGCACTACTGTCATAATTTAAGCTAAACCTTGTGTCTTGATTATGTTTTTCTTCCAGTACTGAAATTTGCTGGCCAGCCCCCTTTTGAACATTTACCTATTAGATTTTGTACTCAAAATGGGGATTATGTCATACTGGACACCAGCTGGTCCAGTTTTGTGAATCCTTGGAGCAGGAAAGTTGTGTTCATCATCGGCCGACACAAAGTCCGGACGTAAGTCATTTGTGGAATTGATCAAATAAATGCTTTTCGTTGATTACTCTGCAAAACAAAACAGTCTCAAGTACTGAATGAGGGACAGCATTTGCTGATGTGACAACAGCCTAACATCTGTCTTCAGACCATTCCTTCAGAACAGCATTAGACTTGTTTATTAGGTGTGAAAATAAATTACTTTGAAGTAAAAGACAAAGCCAGCTTTTTATTTTAGCAGGTTTTTGCATACAGCTGATGTCCAAATCAACGTACCAGTTTTAAATGAGCAAAATCTAAAAAGCAGCATAAAAGTAATCACTTTAACAAATAATTACCTAAAATTCATTCATGCTCAGCAGAAAAACCCAATAATTGACCTTCTTTTGGTATATTTACTTGATACAGTGTTTAAGCATTTACCAAGGGAAAGTCTTTTAAAAATGCAGTTAGTATTGAACATACAAATTAATTTTTCAGATGTTTCTCCTTAGTTTTCAAGAAATTTGAAAGTTTGATTGACTGCCTTTTTACCTGGTTTCTCTTGGAGGAAATGGCTTTTGTGAATGGCCTTGGGACTTTGCCAAGTGATCTTTTATACAAGATTTTATGGGCTATGAGTCTGCCTTAGGAGTGAAGGAGACAGAGGGGTAGATGCTTGTCAGCCTTAACTGGTGTCTCTGCTGGTGTATTGACCCCTGGAGCTTGCCTGCTCTCAGAGCACTGCCCCACTACCCCAGCAGAGCAGCTGTTGGAACAGATGACACTCCTCTGTGTTGACTCAGCAGAACAGTCAAAATAAAATAATCAGAATCAATTAAGAATCTGTTCTAAGTGTTTATAGCAGTCTTTTCTTCATCAAATGAAAATGAACAGTGAAATACTGTTGGCTCTCTCCAGAAGCCCTCTGAATGAAGATGTCTTTGCCCCAAGAAGTAAAGAAACGAGCAGCGTGGAGAAAGAGATAAGAGAATTACAAGGACAAATTTACAAACTGCTTCTGCAGGTAAAGAAGGCAAAAGAACTTCAGAACACAGGCTGGCCTTCTTAGTGAAGGCTAAAGAAACTTGAGTCTGATTAGTGGGCTGTTTTCAGAATGGTCTTTTAAAATGTCTGACTGGATAGAGGCTCACCTCATTACCAAAAAAAAAAAAAAACCTGACATTTTTGCCAAGTCTTTATGTTGAGAGGTACATCTGCATCTTGAAACAGCTGGATGCATGGTAGAGAATTCTTCATAAGCAAGTGGTAGAGCCCAGACAAATACTGACTTTTCACTTGATTGTTAATTTGAAGTTGTGTGTTGTAAAGTATGTTGTTTCTTTCATTTTGTTCTCTCAAAGGATGATTTTAAAATTTTTTTCCTCTCTCATACAGCCAGTTCATAGCAATGTTTCCAGTGGTTATGGAAGCCTTGGAAGCAGTGGCTCTTATGAGCACTACATCAGCATAGCCTCTTCAAGTGACTCCAATGGGAACTGTGCAGAGGAAACACAGGAACCAGTAAGTCTGTAAATATGTCACTGCCTGCAGAGTAGTGAAAATACACCTGTAAAAATGAAAATATTTACTGTGTACTTGTGTGCTTCTCATTGTGATTTTACTGAAGTGGGAAGAATAAAGCCATGTTCAAGCTAAGCCAGAGTGCTGGCTCTTGGTTTTTGCTCTTAATTTTGCTGACTGCTATAGAAGAGACTGGAAGTGGTACTGTCCTAAAACAAGCATTGCAAATACCCAATTTCCTTGTGAAGCTCCTGAGTAAGTCATCAGCTCATTCTCACTGCAAAATAAGAGCATGGGTATTAAAACATTGAAATGCTGAGGCTGTTTGAGCTTTATCATAGTTAATTTACTTAAATTAACCACGATAATTGGATTAATTCAGTTTACAAATGCCAATAGATACGAGGCTTAGGCTGATAGTCTGCTCCCTTCCAACTGGAAGAATACAAGATCTCAAGTCAGCTCCTATGGCCTCTTTGTACCCATTTTATTCTGACTTTGCATTTTTTGCGTGTCTCAAGATGACATTGCAACAAGTTTGTGCAGATGTCAACCGAATAAAGAACCTGGGGCAGCAGCTGTACATTGCATCGAGGAGCAAGCCACAGAATGCAAGTGACCAGGCTGTGAGCTCAGAAGATTTGGGAGGTAAGTTAATGTGGTTGTGATCCTTAAGGTGACATGAACTCCTGTAGATCTGTAGCCATGGATTTGGCTACCTGGTGTTACACTGAACTTTAGGTAGCATTTTTTAGCATGGCCTGGGCATAAGAAGAGGTTTGTTTTGTTTAAAATCCAAACAAACAAGTTGCCCATCCTCCCCCCAGTTCATCCCTAAAAATAACCTCAGCAGATGGAATAACTTTTTAACTCCTCCTTGAAATATGGAGGAACATGGCTCTTTCTAGATTAACAAACTCCTTTTTTATACTGTAATATTCCCTTGTGAAAATGCACTCGTGTTTTTAACAAGTAGTGTGGAAGCTCCCCTTAGTTACTTAAATGTGAACTCCTAGAAGTGATCATAGGCTAGACAAGATGGCCCTACTGCCCACTGAAATAGGGATTTATTTACAGTGTTTCATGTTATATTAATGCACATAATTTGCAGTTTGTTTGTAGCACAAATATATGGAGAAACCTGGATGCTCCCTCAAATATCATAGAAATCTGTATTAAAACATTTTGCTCTGTGATGCTTTCTATTAAAGTTAATTGCTGGTGCTATCCTAGAGGACAGTATTGATAGGACTCTGGCCAGTGTATCCATGAAAACTATGAATTACTCTTAAATAATGGGCTGGATTCTGTGATGTATAAATGAAAGAAGAGTACTATTAATTGCAGCCTTATTTGCAACTTAAATGCAAAGGGGTTTATATACTGCTTTCTTTGTGTTTGCTTGCTTTTTCAAACAGATGTTTAAGGTGGTGTGGGGGGGGTTGGCTTTTTTCAGGCATCTTTCCCCCTTTCCTTCCCATGCCTCAAAACTTATAAATTGAGATAAAAGTGCAAAATAACTTTGTAACAAGATCTATGCTGTCACAGGCCATATGTCCTTGGATCATTATGTGGATTCCAGTATATAGTTACCTGTGTGTGTGTATATATATATATTTATATATGTGTGAGGATAGTGTCTAGATGCCTTTGATAGGAATATTTAAAGGTTTCCTCTGTTCCAGGGAAGAGGCACCCTGCTTCCTGTTTTCTTCAGACACTGAGAGGGGATAGCACAGAACCAGGCAACACATTTTATGATGATCCAAAGAAGACTCCCCATGTTCCTTCCTATCAGCAGATCAATTGTGTTGATAGTATCATCAGGTAATAAACTATGAAACCATTTTAGTGATACAAATTTAAGATGAATTGGTAGAAAATAAATATCCAAACAGTTTGCATTGGCCTTAAACTGTCTGGCGTTTGAGCTATGAGATAAATTTGGGATTGTTTGTAAAGTTTTCTGCCTCTGAGCATTGGGATGGCTTGCCCAATGTGAATTACACAGTAATGAAAAGCTTAGGACCTAAGATTCTGTTTGCAACTATTTGTTGACATCTGTTGTTGGTGCAATAGGAATTTAAGTGAATTTTGATGGTCCTAATATGTCAGTGTCTTCTCATTGCGCACTGTGAGAACATCCATATAAAACAGGAAGTTGATATAACTTATAAAATGTCAATATTTTTTAACCCAGTGGATAATGTAATTTTTTTTTTCTTTTTTTTTTCCCCTCAAAGAGTGATAGATTTTATTTAAAATACTCATTGGAAAGCAGATATGTGTCCAGAACTCCCTGCAGTGAATTTACAATACTAGTTAACAACCTCTGGATCTCCAGTTTGGATTGTTCAAATGTTTGTCTCTCCAAATGGAGAAAAACATCCCCCAAAGTAGAGAGAGCTTCCTGTGATATGCTTTCATTTCAGATATCTAGAGAGCTGCAGTATTCCAGCATTGAAAAGGAAATGTAAATCTTCTGCAAATACATCATCGTCATCTTCAGAAGATGACAAACAAGTCCAGCAAAGTCAGCAGGAAGTCAGGGCATTGGAAGGTAACACAAAGTGTACTGACAATCATATTAGAACCACAAAAACTGATTTGGGTTTTCTTTATATGTCACTTTTGTGTGTTCCAGAGTTTGTCCACTTTTCAAACTGTTGTGTTGCTAACAATATTTTAGTAAATATTTGCCTAAATTTCCTAGATCTTCCAGTTAAATGTAAGCTAAAATGTTAAGTCTTTGAATGGATCAAAGGAACTCTTGTTTGTTGTTGTTAAATGAACCTTCTGTTGCTCACTCATTTTATGCCACATTTAGTATGTGCTGCCATTGCACTGGCATATAAATACTTTTTTTTTTGGTATATAAGACTGTCTTATTTAATATCCTGCATAGTTACTGGTTATTTCTGAACCAGTGAGACTTGATGAACTGGGAGCTTGGAACAGAATTCCATGTAGAAACTTTGTCATTTGCCAATAGATACTGCTATGCTGTCAGCAGTTGAGTCCCACACGCCAATTTCTGCTGGTCTGGAAGAGACGCTGAAAGACCAGACAACTGCAGGCATGGTGGGAGCTCCTCTGGCAGACCTGACCCTGTCCAACAAGGCTCCAAGTGTCATATCTGTCACCAGCCAGTGCAGCTACAGCAGCACTATAGTGCATGTCCCACACCCTGAATCAGGTACTGTTCACACTCAAAAACACTGACTGGTATTTCAATTTACACAATGTTTCCAGCCTGAAGTACACGGTGAGAGTTTTGTTCACTTAAGGTACGTCCGCAATGAATGTGAATCCTGAAATACTGTGGTACTTCTCAGGGTGCTGTGAATAAAAACTTGAGCCTGGAAGTTTTGAGGGTATTTTAGTAAAATAGTTTTAACAGACTACACTGTTTCCTTTCCCCTTGAACTTCATTGCATATGCCAAAAACACAACAATGTACTTTTGGTCATTGAGGATTCAAATAAAAATTATTATGGGGCCAATATTACTTCATTTTAATGCAGAAAGAAGCGAAAAAAAAAAAAGAGTATGTAGCTGCTGTAGTACTAAGAAAACATGAGGAAAGAAGCGCCTCTAACTTCAAAGTGAATTTGAAGTTTTCCAGACCATGCAAAATAATTTGCTCAGTTGATGTTAGTTGAGTTGAAAAGGGTGTTTTCTTCCCATGCCTCTGCTCAGTAGCTCAGATGAGGTTGTTTTCTCTTTAACACTCTGGGTTTTGTGGTAGTTGACACCAGAAGGGCAGAGCAAAGAGTGATTTGTTTTCTTCCTTCTTCAAAGAAGTGACCACAATGGAGGATGCTGCTGTTGGAAGTGAGCAGATTGAGCCGCCTGCTGTGAATGCCCAGAGTCTCACAGTGCTGCCTGAGGACCTAAAGCCAGTTGGGCTAACAAAAGAGACATTGTCAGCCCACACTCAAAAGGAGGAGCAGAACTATGTTGACAAGTTCCGACAGAGGGTCTTGCTCTCTCCATTTAGGACTTACCTTCAACAGGGAAGTGGAAGTAACAACAGACATTCCTGTGGCCAAGGTAGGCAGCAGCTTTGAGAAATAAAGACTTTGTTAGATGATTTACAAGACCAACCTGGCCATGAAGTCTGGTTCTCCTTTGTATAATTTAGTGAGTGTCTTATTGTGGCTGCTTACACAATCCTTCCTTTGGATTGCCAAGAATTGACAGCAGCAGTGCCCACACAAAAGGTCTGCTCAGTCTTGGATCTTGCTATCTTAGACTCTTCACAAAGCAGATAGTTATTGCAGTAAAGCCTGCAAATCCCAGGTAGTTTGTTGCCTCCTCTTGAAAGAACGTAAAAGATCTGATTGGGATAAGCCACAGTGATCAATAAGAAAATTGATGACTTGGAGAAAAATATTGTAGATATGTCAGCAAATCCATCACTGGTTTATGGAAGAATTATCCAGAGGAAAGTCAGCTCTCTGACTAAGCCACACTTATTTATCTCAGTGTTTTTATTTTTTTACCCTGGTTCTGTCATTTCAGTGAATATGTTTATTTTTCTTCCTCAGGTGATTCCCCGACAAATCAGATGAGCCCAGCTAGCTGTAAAAAAGGAAAACATGGAAAATTCAAGCGCCAGAAACCTCAGAGACAGTGCTTAGATAGCCACTCTTCTAGTAAAAATAGAAATAGTCTTCCATGTGAGAAGAGAAGAAATCAGAAACAGTTGTGCTCTCCTTCAGAAGTGTCCTGTCTGAGGTCCTCCAGTCTGAATGTCCATCCTCCTGTGGGATTTCCTGCCTATTCAAATCCAGTGTCTGCTTTTCCAGCCTCTTCTGGAGGAGAGCAGCTTGCCCTTCGCTCATTACAACCTCAGTCCATGTCCTCATCACAGCTCTGCTGTGGAACACAGTCATACCCAGTCTTTTATCCCCCAAGCATAGGCACATTTATGGCTGTATTTTTTCAGGGTTTCCCCATGTATGCTCAGATGCCTCAACATGTCTTTCTCCCTAGCCCTCAGTGTGTTTATCCCCCCTCTTCATATCCATGCACCACGCTACCTCCAGCACCCCCTCCTTGTGCTCCATCACCAGTAGCACCCCCCTCTGTGGATCAGCCCTTTCCAGCCTCTCCTCACTCATCTCTGGAGGACCAGCAAGAGGGCCAGTGTGACCAGGCCCTGCTGCTGAGCAGCTCACGGAGCAGCTCCCCACTTCAGCTGAATTTGCTTCAAGAAGAGCTGCCAAAACCTATGGAGCTTTCCATTAGTGCTGATGTTAAGCCACATGCAGAAGATAAACACGTAAGTAACAAAGGTTTTTGGTGTAGAAGAGAAACTGAATTTTACAGTGTTCTGTCACCAAACTGGTGGTGATGATCTGTGTGTCAGGGACACAGACTTTGTTAGCTGCTTTTTCTCTTGGCTGTGCTATGTAGGCTGCAGGTCACAAATAGCACAGGAGGTGGAGAAAGCAGTTTATACTTGTACTTGTGGGAACTTGCCCCAGTACAGTTCGGGCACTTAGTAAATGACAGAAATGTGAGATCTTCTGGCCTAGGCTGCCACAAGCTGCTCCTGCTCAGCATTCTGGCAGCAGCCTTTTCAAAGCTAGAATTTGGGGTTTGGGGCTTTTATGCATGTGGAACTTGGTTAGTGCTGCGCAATTTGCATCCGTTTTCACCCAGTCCCACAGTCTCTGTGGAGAACCAAAACAAAGGGAAGATACTCTTCTAATTACTCCCTCTGTCTCCCAGGGATGCAGCTAATGAAAGAAGAACAGGGATCCGTGTGGGTCGGTTTCCATACATGGGCATAGAAAAGGCCTCTCCAACTTCCGCGGTAAACTCAGAGGCAGGAATCTGAGCTCTGAAGGCAAGGAAAAAATGTTGCCTCCTGAATCCAGATTGGGCTGGAAAGGCTGGATCAGCTGAAACTGCAGGGTAGGGTCCTGAAAGGGGAGCTGGTGTACCTGGAGCTGCTGAAGCCGTTGCTTCGCATAGTGAATCAGGGGAAGACTCTCATTTTCCCTGAAGTGCACCTTTGCTTGATGTGTATGGCTGCTTCATGCCATCTAACAGGATGTGAAGGGAACTGACTCCTCTCTTGTCAGCAGAAATTGGTAACTTTATGCAGCCATACAATATCCTGACAAATTGGGGAAGGATCTACAGCAGAAACCAGTAAACTTAGAGTTCAGATGCTTGTTGATTTTCACCCATGGAGAGTGTTATCCTGAGTTCTAAACTGCCACTCATTTTCAGAGCTAAAACCTCCAAACCTGTTGAATTGATATGAGAACTTGGTCAACATGTGACAAATGCAGTAACTGCATGAATTTCCTTTTGCATACTTCAATGTAACTTCTGTGGATGTGTTGGATCTGCTTTTGTCTCCAGGATAATGATCCAGAAGATAGTGGTAACAGTGCTGCTCTTGAATTTCCTGACCGCTCGTTGTACGAGGACTCTCAGTTGGGTTCAGGCTCAGCAGCATCAGGCAGTGGATCAGCTTTGTCTGCTTCTTTAGGCTCTAGCTTCAACGAGACTTCTGGTCATGGCACAGGTAGGGAGGCCCAAGATTTAGGTATTTAGTGTGAGATGGCTTGCTAACATACAATTAATAGCAGGATACTGTAGTGGGGATGGGAAATCCATGCAAGAAGATCTGTGGCCTTTACTTTTGACCAGCTTTCAGTGTTTGAAGCAAGTTTCAGTCGCTGTAGTAGGAAATGTGAGTCTAAGAAGGTATTCCTTTGATCTAGAACTCCCTCTTCATTTTTCTCATTATCACTTTTCTCTTAGATACTGCTTTACATCTTAGTTGACAGAAGGTGAATCTAACTATAGCAGGATCTCTCAGAAGCAGAGATGATGAGCCAATTAATTTTGAGAAAAATGAATAGAGCTTTGGAGATCTTTAATAATTTGGGACAATGCACTTTATATTTGAATTCTCAATAGGTAGTAATTGCTAGAGCAATCATCTGGGAATACCTGTGTTTGTATTACAGAACTAACCTGCAAGAATACACTGGGAGTGGTGTGCTTTTTGTGCTGAATTACTGGGATTTTCCAGGCATCTGCTTTTTTTCTTTTTCCTTCCATGGTCATTTTCAGCAGGTAGTGGGAAAAGCAGCAAGTATTTTGCCAGTAATTATTCTCCTGAAGCTTCCAAAGAAGAGGAGAATCAGGAAGCAGAAGAAAAAGGGACAGCTTATAAATCGAAACATGAGTCAGCCTGGGTGATGATGGATCACACACCTGAGAGATTTCTAATGAATTACCAAATGCCAAACAGGTTGGAAAACATCAACAATTTCTGACATATAGATTGCACTTGTGCATGGAGCTATAGGATTAAAGTGAGACTGTGGAAACAGCACACATATCAATGCAACTTCAAGAAGGTGTTTTAGATTATTTTTGTGCAGTTTAGGACTGGTTACTAACTTATTTTTGTCTACTTTTTTCCCATTCCCCTGTCTGTTAAAACAAGGTAACATGTAACCCTTTTTGCTGAAGTAATGGGATTGGTTATTGTCCTGTACTTTGAATGCATAAAGGGGTAAAACTGCATGTTATTTGCAAGTTGCTTACGATTAGCTTATATATGTATATAAGATTTATAATTGGATTCCATATTTTAAAAAGCACTACATAAAGCCATAATAATAAAAAAAAACACCAAAAAATCCACAACAAGCAACCAAAAACTTCCAACAAAACCAACAGCAAACAAACCCCAGGCTGTTAGCCTAGTGCTGAAAGCAGCCTTACAAAGCAAATAAGGTATGAGGTACAGTTCCCTCTCAACAGCTGATGCTGTCTCAGCTTCTGCCATAGATTGTGCCTTGCTTGTGTAGTACAGCTGTGCTCACAGGTGTCCCTTCCCTGCAGAATCAAAGAGGAGGTTCTAAAGCAGGATCTGGAGAAGCTGGCAGTCATGCAAAAGCAGCAGCCTTGGTTTACAGATGGGCAGAAGAAGGAGCTTGCAGAGGTGCACTCGTGGATCCGGACCCAGACTGTCCCCCTGCAAATCAGCACCCAGGTAAAGGTGGGAAAGGAGCTGCAGGTCACCCCTGCCTTGGCCAGCCCAGGCATTTCCAGCCAGGGCCATCTTGCAGTGCTGGCTTGTGGGTGTCATGATCTCATGTAAGGCATTTGGGGTTGGTTTTTACTCTTGGTATTAAGTTCTTTGCTCTTTTTCTTATAAAATTATTGCTGTAATTGAATAGCATGTAATGCTGGGATATCAGTAAAAATTAGATCAGGTGTGTTCAGGAAGCTGAAAAATGTTCAGTCACAGAGGAGGGTCAGGTGTATTGTAAGAAACACAAAAATAGCCAGTTTTTTGTATGTGTACTCATTCATTCAATCTTCTACTTCATTATTTGAGCTGGTATAACTCTTGGGCACTCTGCTGAACTGCTTCTGGTTTGCACTGATGTATGTTAGAGAATGCCCTCATCAGTTTAAAGGGCTCCCAGGTGCTATGGAGAATGGCAAGACAGATCTAGTCCCACAAAGACCTAGAGCTTCAGTGTTGAGTTGTACAGAAAACTTTAAGGCTGTGTTAATGAATTTTTCACCAGAAAAATCTCTTGTCTGTTTTAGCACTGCGTGTTGGGCTGGGGTTGTGAAGAGTGGTGTTCTGAGATGTGGTATTTATTCTTAGAGAAAAAACTAAGACATGTATGTCCTTGGCTATGGAACAAGAGCAGAAAACTAGTCTTTGTTTTTCTAATACCTCACTGATAACATGTGTCCTGTTGTGGTTAAGAACATTGTGTTTGATTCAGATAGTAAAATTATGTCCAGTGATCGTGTAGAAAATTCTGTTGACTGTTTATAATCTCAAATGTTAGGAAATGTATGCAAATATCACTATTTTCTAAGGTCCTGAAACTGTTCCTAAGCAGAAAGTTGTCTTTTCCAATGCAGATTGTCATTTTGCAAATACAACCAGGCTTCTGACAGTAGCAAGAAATACAGAACTTCTATTTGGAGACTTTGTTTCAATATTGTACCATTTCTCAAGAACAAGAAAAATATCAATACACTCAGGAACTTCAGTTGTTTGTTAGTGTTGTTGCAGTCCAAATCTTCAATAAGGATCTTGCTTATAAAGCTAAATTATAAGGTCTTCAAATTCAAGCAAGTCACATGCCTTTTTATCTCAAAGGTATGTTGCACTAACCAAATTAACTGATCTCTGAGGCAAGGTGCAAGTATCTGCAGAATACCTGTATAATGAATCTCTGCTTTTAGGGAGGTCTCACCCCTCTCAAGCCTCTTGAGAGGTTTCAAGAGATTGCAATGTATCATCCCATAGGATTTGACCCTTTGAAATATACTCCTAAAAAGAATTTAAACTGCTATTTCTTGCTCCTTTACAAAGGGCTGTGTTACGTGTGACAGCAGGGAAGCAAGTTGTGAGGCTGCAGTGGCTGATGACAGCATGGAGAACAAGGGAGAGCCACCTGCAGTCCTGCCACGCTGAGGACATCAGCACCTGTGTCAGTGCAATGCTTGGTGTCATTCCCACCCTCTTCCCTCTGCCTTTTCCCTCTGCCTTTGCTCCATACCAGCAGCCAGGCTCCGTGGCCCTCCCTTACCAACACGAGCAGTCACACGTGCAACTCCATCTTCCTCCACTGCCCCTCCACTCCTGGCATGACTCTGAAGACAACCTTTGTGGGAGGCTGTTTCACCTTCTGACCTCACAGACTGGACACAGAATGGGTTATGTTTGTAACCTTCAACTGCTCAGTGATGAGCAAAATACAAAGATTTTTTTTTTTTTTTGTTTGGGTGTTCTTTTGAGGTTAGCAAGTAAGTGTGAGAAGATGCAGTGTTTAAGAACCTGTGGTGATGAACCTGCTAATCAGAGCATGTTTACTCTCCAAGTAAGGTGGATGTATTGAAGCCAGGCTACAGTACTCTTCATTTTTGTTCAATATTTAAAGGTCTAAATTAAAGATCCAAATATTCTGAGGCTCTGAAATTGCTGTAGCTGGTTTGAGAATCCAGTAGGCTTTTTAAAGAGCAGCTAAAACTGGCTGGGTTATTCTACATCAAATGCCTTTTGCCAGCTTGTGCCCATCAAAAAGAAGTAAACAGAAGTGAAAAAAAGCAAATTATTCCCTATGTTCTTTGTGATTTGTGTTTTGGAGTCAAGTTGCTTAGCTTTTGATTTTAAAGCTGTGTTTATCAAGGAAGATATACAATTAAGGATAACTGGTTTGCAAATACGCCAGAGATTAAATTACATACAGCAATTAAAAATACCCAACCAACCCAAAAGTATCAATTCACAGGCTCTGCTTTTTAAAAACAGACCCATGGAAAATTTTCTCTGTCAAGGCAAGTAGTTATCAATTAAAGTAGTTACATGCAATCTTTTATCTTAACCTTGGTAGTGCTTGGGAAGGTGAGTTTGTATTTTAATGTTCTCTTTGTTGAGTGGTTAGAGAAGTTGATTCCAGACATAACAAATAGGAAATTATGTAAGCAGTTTCTCTGATTTGTTTTTTTTTTTTTTTTTTGTGGTGATGCCAAAACCAAAAAGAATTCATTTCATTTCTCCTGCTTTCCAAACTCACATGTTGTGGAGCTAAATTTAAGCATCAAACCACATATTCATTATTTCTTAGCACTGTTGACTTCCTGCATAAAATTTAACCTCTTTCATTGTAATGGAGTCTCTGGCTGTTGAAATCCATGGATGAAAAAGGAGGTTGTAGTTCAGAAGGTGGTAACCACTTTCAGTATGTAAAAGGACTTGTTTTTATTAATGTCTCAAAGTGCTCTTCAAACAGGACATGCTTGGCTAAAAACCTGGTAAATTCTGTCTGATTTCCCCTCTGTTTATCAAAAGCTGGATGTAATCAGATTTTCCTTGTCATGTTATTAATCACCTTAGCTTTCCCAGCAAAGAGTTTTAGAATGTAACACATTATTTACCCTTTTGTTCTGTGTAATCCTTTTGCTGCTGTGTGAAATATTTTCATTTCTCTAGTTTCAGTTACTGGTAAGCTTCAAGTAAGATACTGTGATCTGAGGTCATTGAAGGAAAAATATATTTATCTAAAGGTTTCTTTACTTGTAAAAGTCAATCCAGTGACAATCTTTTTTGTTAAAGTTTATTTTAAGGAAAGTTATTTTTACAGAATTTTGAGTTTTCAAGGCTAATTTGACCCGGGCAGCATTCTTTTTATGGGTTTGAGGGTTTTTTTTCAGTGTTTTTGCCTGTTCTGTTTATACCTGTTGGTTTCTATTTATTCTTCAGCTACACTTCTTTGTCTTTCAGTTTTTTCAGCTTGAACTTGTTTTTTTCCTTGTGTTGTAAATCAGCAGACGTCCACACATCCTCAGTACTGCTTGTGTTCAAACTTCAAACACCTCTTAAAATAAGAGACTTTGGTAGGTGTTTACATGTAGCAGATCATGTATTCAAGTAGGAAGATGTGGGCAATATCTTATACCTTTCCTAGTCTTTTTACAGCATTTTCCAAACATGGTATTCTGCTTTATAAGCACACTGCCTAAAATATTTGCTCTAAAATATGTAACCAGATACTTTGTGTAAAGGTTCTTTCTTGATTGGGAAGCTTAATTAATTTATCTGTTAAATTAGACTTATTCACTAGAATCCATTCTACTTAGCTGTGCTTAAATTAAAATGATTGCTTCGATGCATTTTGAGATTTAGTGAAATAGATTAAATTGAATATTTCAGGTAAGGACAGCTGTCTATTTCAAAATAACTTGGAACCCTAAGCCAGAAGGAATGTTAGGAAAACAGTAGACTCTTTTGTGTACATTATTTTTATTTCCTGAGTTTGAAAGTTTTGTTTATTTCCCAAGTATGAAAATGAGCTGATTTGCAATGTCTTAGCAGGCAGAGATGTCATTCCTTTTGTAAAACAGTAAGACTTGGTTCAGGAGAATGGCAATATGTACCTAAAACTTGAATAATGCTTTTGATCCATGGGTCCATGAACATGTCAAAAAGATGACCATTATTATCCCAGCTGTTTAAAAAGAGGCAGAGACACAAAGGTGCATACCCACAGTCTGTTCCAAACTCGGGAGTAAAATCTGGGAGTCTTCACTTGCTGTCTTTGCTACAAGTGATCAAGAATCTGTATGTGGAAACCTGATCATGTTACCTGTGTCTTGTCTGGAGATGTTAACCCTTCTTCTACCCCCCACTCCTCTGAATTTCTGCCCAGTAGAATCATTGAACAACAGCCCAGACAGTTTTTGAATTGCTGGCCTCTGGCCATATTTAATGAAAATTCATGTGCCTAGGAGTTTGAATTCCAAGTTTGTAATCCTGGCTAAATCTTAAGTGCAGCATCCCTTCTCTGGGGTTACACATTTCCTGGGTTATGGAAAAATTATGGTGTAGGAGAATAATGTAAGAGGAGTAAACAGATGAATGAGTGCCCTGTGTGATTATGAGAAAATTATTTGCCCAAAAATCAAACAGTCTTGCAAAATCAGCAGGTTTTACCCCCCTACAAGAAAAAAAAAAAACCCCAGACTTTCCCAAAGTCCTCTTTACCCTGCTAGAACCACAACTTCATCTTGCAATGAAATGCCTTATCAAGCCTTTGACCTCATTTCCATAAGTTTTCAGGAACTGGCAGTTTTTACTTCAGCTTGTACTAATCTTTCAGCCTCTGTAGTGTGCTGGAGTGATCACAGCAAGATGCAGTTCTGATCAGAAAGGCCAATGGAGTGAGTGCTGCAGCTGGATTTGCACCTGCTGTTTTGTTTCTGTGGCTTTGTTTTGCCTGGCAAAATGTTGCAGACAGTTTAGAGCTGCTTGGAAAATCACTTATTTAGTGGTCAGAGGGAAAACATGCTAGTACAGCACTGATGCAGTTACTACCCCCTGTGGGGGTGTCAGCAGTTTGAAAACCCTCAGAGGATTTCGCTGGCAATTTTTTTGTTGTTGTTGTTGTATTCATAAATGTAGAATTATGTTTTTAAAAGATGAACTGTTGTGCAGATATTTTCATGGCATTGCTATGAACAGAAGGGACCCTCATGTATTTTTACAGTGTGGTAAATACTTGCTGAATGAGTAATGTATTGGTAAGTTTATCTTCCAGCTGAATCGAGTTTTGAATCACAATTGAATGAATTTTTACATCAGTTGGTAGGAGTATTTTATTGAAACAATATTCAGCTGTGGTTGAATTTACAGTTGTGATTTTAACTGTACACTTTAAAGGAGCATCTGATTTTATAAATAAAACTGAAAAATATGCTGCAAAGAACTGTCCAAATGTGTGTTTATTTTGTTCTTGGTAATGTAGAAAATATACTTTTAGCAGAACCCTCAATACCTTTTTTGCTTGTACATGGGCTGGGGTACAGGGTCCATGGGGTTGTGGGTACAGTGAAAATGGCCATGTGGCCATTTAAGCTGTTTTGTTGAGGGGTCTTGTGGTTGTTTTGTTTTTTCAGTCACACTCCACACTCCACCTTGCCAACTCCAGGATATGCTCTTTCTTTTCTGACTGTATCCCACAAGGGCAAACATTTTTTGTGTGTGAAATATTATATCTGTATTTTTAAACTGCTGGGGTTTGGCATGCAGGACTTAAAGCTTCTGTCTGTGACTTCTCTAAATTTTTTTGTTCTAGATGAAGTGCAGAGAAAGAATTCATAAGTTTAATTCATTAGTGTGTCTCATAGAGCAAGGAAGTTCTTAACAAATTCCAGAGCAACAATTTGTTCATCTTTTTCTGCTTTAAGGGACTTAACAGAGATATGATTGATAGTGCTTGAAGAAGCCTGCAGGAGAAAGGCAAAATCACTGCAGGGAGTCCAAGGTACAGAACAAAAGTAGCATCACACTGAATTGGAAAAGAAAGAAGTAATTTTAGATGAGTAGGTAACTGAACTGCTTCTGATAAGGTAAGTGATACAGTGCCTTGAAATACAGGCATCTTGAAAGTAACATTAGATGTATCATTGCTGAGGGTTAATTGATTTTTTTTTAAAGGGTTATTTGGTCATTTTAAGCATTCTTAAAAATGTGAGTCAAATTACCTGCGTATTCCAAAAAATTAGGATAAATGAATAGGCTTGTGAAATGAAAAACGTTTAGGGCAGATGTGTGTTCTTATTCAGAGATCTAGGCTCTTTCAGCCTATCCACATTTCTGCTTTGTCAACAGCAGTGATCCTCCTGCCAGCTCAAGTTCTGGCTCACAGCTGCAAACCTGCAGTTACACATTTGTGTGGCTGTCAGAGGTGAGCTGCATGATGTACTGCTGTATTTTTGGCAGGTGCTGAGAAATTGGATCTGTGATGCTTCATCATCCCATTCTCAGAAGTAATGGGCTGTGTTTGCTGTAGTGGATTTGCTTTCCCAGCAGCCTGATCCTGTCAGGGTATCCATCACACCCTGCTGCTGTGAGCTCTGCCTGCTTGGCTCCCCGCTGCAGCTCCTGTTTGCCCTCTGCCACCTCTGCCCTGGGCTCAGAAAGCTGCTGGCTCCACCAGCTGCACCTTCCCATGGAAAGGCAAAGCTGCCTGGCTTCCAGACTCTGTCTGCAGTTCTCTGTGACAGTCCAGCCCTGCCTGTGGCCTGCAGGAGCCAGGAAAAGCTCTGAGCTGAAAGCTGGCAGGAGCTGCATGTCCCAGCAGCATGGGGGAGAAGTGGAGGTTGCCCTCCTGTGCCACCACTGGCCAGGCTCTGCCCTTGGAGCTGCACCTGAGTTTATCTGGCAGCTGCCAGGGATGTCCTTTTGGAAGGAAGCACTTGGTGCTCCACAGTGTCTCAAACAGTTCTCTTTGAGAACTACCAGTGATGTCCTGCTTCCTTTTCAGAGGCAAGGACTGTGACTGACAAAGCTTCAGGCTCTGCTGAAATTCTGGTGTAATAGAATTAGCTGAATTCCCCCTCAGCGCTTGCTGCTGTGAGCTGGCCTGGCTTAATAATAAATTGATTTGCTATTGCTTCTTTAGATGCCAGAAATGCTAGCAAATATTCTGCAGTTTTAAAAGCTAAGGTTTCACTATTTATAGCTCAATTACCTTGTCTCAACCCCATCTTCAACACCTGACAGCTTTCCAGTTCTTTCTCAAGTAGATGGCCAGTGAACTTTTTAATACTTGTAATATTTTTTCTGATATCACTCACTCTGGTTTTATTTATTTAGCTTTATGCTTGCAGTTTATGAAAATATTTTCCCCCAGTCTTTTTAGGCTCTACGCTTCTCCCTGTCTGTGTGTCTGTCTTAGCTGGTTATTCATTTAGATAAATTTGAAGTCTTTTCTGAGAAGTTTTTATTGGATGATTAGGTAGCAGAAAAGGAGTAATTTCCAGAGAGCCACTGACTTGCTCCAGTATGTAAGAGAAGGATTAATGTTTAGAAGATTTCAGATGGCTGCTCAGTGCATCCCACTGCTCTGACTTTGAGGACATTTTTCTCTGTTACAGCTGGCATCATCTGTCTTTTAATTTATGTGAAGTGAACAAGCTGTTTTAAACCTGTAGGCTTTGTTTAAACAGCACAGTCAGAGATTTATGATGTATACTCTGGAGATCAATGTAACCTGGGTATCACTATTACGTGTTTACCTCAAGCTTTCCATGAGCCTTGGCTGGAGTGAGGTTTAGCAATGTATCTATTGAGCAGGGGGTCACAGCTCTGATATTTTGTGGATATTATCAAAAATGCCATCTCCCAGAGATAATTCCTGCCTGTTTAGCTCTATCTCTTGCAGTTATTAGAAGGTAAGCATGACTGAGAGAGTCTGGAGGTACTCTGTGTGTAGAGGAGTCGGGCTAGAAGATGTTTTGTAGCTGCTGTTTTGTCCTCTCCTTTATTTATGTTACATGCCAAGATACAGCAACATTATCAGTGTTGAGTGGCACCTGAATGTCCAAGCAGGAGGTGGCTTGCCCTGGTAACACAGATTATCTATGGCCATGTATCACCTTCCTGCACCTCTCTGTGCAGGAATCTTTCACATGGTGCCATTCCTGCCTCCACTGAATGTCCAGATCTGGGTGTAAATTCTTGACATTGACAACCATGTTTACATTCCATACTGTGCTTGATAATAATCACACAATTCTTAACCCATGATATGTACAGCCCTGTTAAGGGTAGCTGGGAGCTGGGCAGAGAAATAGATTTGTGGGTCTTTTTACAAGTGCCTGAGAGAAACAGTCATCTCCAGCAGCAGTGGGAGCTTGATCCTGACATGTGCTGATTGTTTTTGTGCTGCCTGGGGCATGGCAGGAGGGGACTGGGCATTGTTAAGCTGCCATCCCTTACCTGCTCAACATCTTCAGGGAATGCAGCAATGACCCTTCTTCCTGGCACACCAATCTGCATCAGGTGACAAAGGAGAAAGTCCCCTTGCCTCTGGACTTAGACACAGCTGAGCTCTTCTGGGAGTTTTCACAGAACCCCATGGGTATTTTGCTTCCCCTGCCCAAGTTCTCTTTGTGTTGTGTATTTGTCTCTTTCTCCCATTACTTCCTGCTGTGCTGGGCTCTATAAAATTACTACATTGGTCACAGCATAATTGCAAAACATCAAGAATTTATTAATTTCCAAGTAGCAGAGAGTCTAAAGTTAGGCGCTGTCTTCGTGTTCCTTCCATTCTCATTTTAAATCAAGCGAATCTATATACATGTTTTCAGACATCTGTATAAATTATGCAGCCACTCAGGGAGTTCCCTGTTTACACACAATATTTCCAGAAGCACTCAGAAAGATTCCCACGTTTCTTGTACTGTTTCCTGTCCTTGATCAAGAAGCGTCCCAGGAAAGCGTTTCGAGGCTGATTCCCATAGAAAGTCTGAAATCAAACAGCATTGGAGAGGTTTTTGCATTGCTGCTGGGTGGTTCCCAGTGGGAAAGTACATTCTCCACTGCCCCCACCCTTCCTGATGCTCTGTGCTCGGGCTGGGGGAAGGAAGGGACTGCCCAGTGTAACCTCTGTTTTGCATGTCCCACCAAAACTCATCCCCGTGTTCTGCATTTACATTTAATTCAGCAGGAAGTGAACAGGGATGGTGTTCCCCATGTACATTATGGTTCATAACAAATCTGATAGTACTGTGTAACCTGTGCTGGGGGTGGTGGTGGTGGATATGCTGGTGCCTGGGCTGATGAAGCTGGCAATTGGCCTTTATTTAGCTGTTTTTCTAGGGGGGAAAAAAAAGTGGATGGTTTAGAATTAAATAATTAAATTATATGGATTACTTTATCTTTTTTTTTTCTTTTCCATTTCCCCCCCTCCCCTGCCTATCTAACTGCTAAGTGATTCCAGCTTCAAGAACACTACTTTAGTCTATACTGTTCGTGAAGTCTGTTGATCTGAAAGGATTTCTTGGTAACAATTCTGTGTAGTTTAGCCTTATTTTTCTTGTTTCAGTGACAGATGGTAATTTACTTACCTCTTTGATATTTTCCCCTGGGTTGTAGTTGCTGGGGGTGAGACCTGTTAAAGGAGAGACACAATGAAATGTTTTGCCATTTAGAAATCATGAATTAGACAAGTAATTCTCCTGTGCCATAATGCTACAGCTGACAGAGGCCTCAGACTGGAATGTCCAAGGGTAACACCTATTGCTTCCCAAACCATCCACTGCCACTGATTCTGCACTTTCTGCAAGTACTGCTGTTTTGTCAGACTGCATTTTTATTCTGTCTGCCAGCTCCTCTTAGGCCAATCTCCTCCTTGCCCTGGTTTTGCTCTCTGGAGGTTTTGCAGCACTCATTTGGAGATTTCATGAGGTGGTGTTGATCTGCAGGCATGGCTGCTCAGCAGGTTTCCCCAGAATCCCAGTTAACTGAAAGACAGCTGTTTATTGCTGACACATAAGGTTGTATTTTAGCAAATACCTGGGAGCTGGAGGTGTGAACCACGGGCACCCTCCCCTTGCTGTGGTACCTCCTCACCTGCTTTGTTGTGCTCAGTCAGTGTGCCCAGGAGCTCTGGCAGGAGCTGGAGCAGGGAGGTGCTGCCCAACCTCTCCAGGTTTAACCTCGAATCTTCATCAGCTGCCAAGGGAAGAGGGCAGAAACAGGCACAGGGTGAGTCTTTTGCTTTGCATCCCTGTTTCAGTCTCAGGTGATTTCTGATCAGGTTTGCTGGCCTCACCTGTCCAAGGTTTCATAAAAGCACCAACCATCCATCCTTATTTAATTATTATAATAGGGTATAGTTGGTTTTGTATTCCTTTTCTTCCAAAGCTTTGAGAAAAGGTATCTTCCTGATGTTAATTTCAGATTCTTGTTTCTCTGGCAGAAGTTTTGTTACAAAATTTTTTGACCAAAAGCAGTCCCTCCTGTCATTTGAGGTACTCAGCCTCTTTCTTCCACTACACAGCCCAGACTTGTATGTAACTTAAAAAATTATACTTTAGCTCATTTCTTTATCTGCTAGTTCCTATGCTGCAGCTTTCCTATAAATAAGACAAAACTTCCTGTTCAAGACCTATTAACCTGCTCAGTTTTGCAATTACTAAATGCAGAAGAAGTTGTGGAAGGGCAGGAACAAAAGTAGGAAAACTTACAACTTATTTTGGCAGCTGGGCTTCTTGGTGTGTTTCAGTCATCTCTCTTTTAATATGTGTATCAGTACAGATGTTACTAGCTTTTCCAACACAACAGCTTGCTGGTAGCTGATAGAATTAATTTATTTATGCATAAAGAATTCAGAATTATATGGCTGCCCTGAGGCAAGTTACCAAGAGAATCCCTTAACAGTGCAATATTCCAGGTACCTTGTGTTTTTGTAATCTGAGCAGTAAATTTCACCTTTGCTAACACACAGCAAACATCCAAACTTGTGGGCATCCAGAGGGTGTCATTAGCAAACACTATTTGTGTAGATGAATATAATTTTGTAATTGTACTTGTAGGTGACCCTTTGGAGTTTCAGTTGCTCTGACCTGTGGAGCTCCTCACATGGATTTGTAAGAAAATAAAGTGAAAATAATCTCCCAACATTTCAAAAACTTGAACAAAGATCAGGAATTTGAAGAGTTGGGACCTGCCTGTTATTAGTTCATTCTCTGCAAAAAAGGACTTTTGCAAAGGACAGCAGGGATTTCATTACAGGACTCAAAATAAGAATACAAAAACTTCCCAGTGCTATGTGGAGAAAACCTGTATATTTGGCCATGGATTATTCTTTAAATCCGAGCTGTGCTAGCAGGTAAATTTGCTTTGAGATTTAAAAAAGGAAAAACCTAACCCAAAACCAACCCTCTTTAAGACAGTTCCTTTTCTGTCTTCTCCCTCCTAGAGACTCTTTGTATTAGCAAGGAAGATCTAAGAAGCACAGTGACTTGAACTTAATGCAATAATGGTTAGAGCCAGCTATGATGTGACAGATATTACTCATATTGAGTCAGGGGTACCTGTAAATGCAAATTACATTGTGAAAGGCTTGAGGAGATCCTGGCTTAGAGAGTCCAAGATTTTCAAAGCAGCCTGGGGACTGCTGATACCTATAAAGCAGCACAACAGCTGTTGCAAAGCAGGTAAGAACAGCCACTTTTATTAGTCAGCTTTATGCAATAACTTCTGGGTTGGTTTGCCTGTTCTTTCAGAACTCATTTCAGAAAGTGTTCCAGTACCAGTCAGGTCTGACGATAGTAACCTTCCAGATTCTGCTGTGCATTTTTTCTGAGCCATTTCAAACATTGAGCATTGCCTTACTCAAGCAAAGATTTATTTTTTCCTGGGTTGAATGGAATCTGAATTAGTGCAAACATTCTCAATACATAGAAGTGTAAGAGAGATTTGCCTGTTCTTGATGTTTGCAATAAGTTCCCCCCTTTTTAAACACAAACCAGCTTATTTCAAAGGCTGTACAGCCAAGTTTCTTTAAGTTACCCAAAGCCTGTGAGTGCTCAGACACTGGATACCAGCTCACATTCAGTGCTGCAAGGCTCAGACACCTTTTTCTCCTCAAAGCATCTTTTTGTTTCCTGGATCTCAAAGCAGCAGGGGTAAATATTTGGGACGCCTAACCTCCAGCACCCACTGCTATGTCCCTTGTGCTGCTGGTGTCCTCCAGCTTCTCCTAGAGCTGAGCAGCACAGGCAGGCCCCTTGCACAGCACTCCTGCTGCTTTTCTGGTCTGATGCTCCAACCCCTGCGTGATAACCACTGCAATCAAAAAATTCTTACCTGAGTGTTGATAAGACATCTCACTGGCATTGATGATGGGGAGAGACAAGAGAGGGCAGGAGCAGCTGACGATAATGAGACAGCAAAGTATCAGTTTCTGCATCGTTGCTGTGTTGGATGTTTCGTTGTGTCTGACCCTGTCACTCAGAACTCCTGTCTAGCTGTAGCCTCAGCTCCCAGTTTCTCCCATTATATAGCCACTCATGACCTCATAAACACCATCATGTTCTCTCCCCCCTTCAAAAAAATACCCAATGAATTTATTGCCCATTGATTCTAAATGGAAACCACTTTGCATTGATGTAATTTTTCAAGGTAACAGTTCATAGACAATAAATTTACTGTCTTATAGCTTGGTGTACAAAATGGATATTATATCAAACCAAGCACAGTAAAGTTTATAAATCTGGCATTTAAAAAAAAGTAACTTTCAGTTATAAATCATGAGTTAACAAAGGGTCAGACGTTGGTTGAAATGACCAGGGCAATAGACAGCTGATTTATGAGCCTTAGCAGTCTTGACGCAAAGCATCTGATATGAAATGCACTTTTTTTTTTTCCCCTTCTCTTTTGTGAGATGGATGAATGTGTTGTGTTGTATTTGTTGTGCCAGAAAAAAAGTAAAAAAAGAGAGAGAGTTAAAAAAGCTTGTTAACTTACAAAGATAATACTAGGATAATTTTTTTTTTTTTTTCATTTGTTTTGCTCCTCCTTGCAGAATTTCACATCTACTTATTTGGGTAGACCTCATCCAATGGTGCCCTAGAGAATTGTCTTGGCAGAGGAAGTACAGCTTCCATCTGGAGACTTCTTGGTACATATAAACTACTTTGGTTGATGTTCAACACAGGTCCCTCTGTAGACTGGAAGACTGTTTTCCATTTCACTTATATTCTCTTTCAGTTGGAACTAACTACTTAATTCTGAGTATGTTAGCAAGGTTTTTCCCCTGTCTGCCTAATGCTACCACAGGAGTTGCCTCATGTCATCTCATCACTTTAGTCCTTGTTTCCCTCCATCTAGCATATTTTGTCTCCTTTACTTACTAATTTGATTTATCTCACAGAGCAAGAGATGACTGGACTGACACCTCCATTCTCTGTGCAGTGTCATAGCCAACTCTATAACAGAGTCTTGAAAATAACAAAAAAGGTAAATTTATGGCAATATTCTTTCCTTTTAATGGTAAGAATATAATGCCTGTTTGTAATAAATTGAGGTTTGTTGCTTTTCTGCCTCTCTACTCAACTGTTTTTGTCTCCAAATGCTCTTCAAAATATTACAAAATCCAACTAATGTTAAAGTTGTTTCCTTATGCTGTATTTTGTGATACCTTTAATTTGCAAAAGGTGTCAACTTACCTGCTTTTCATATTTTTTTTT
>QUSF01000077.1:282422-319692 GCA_003676055.1 Chloebia gouldiae
GGGGGTGTTGGTGTGTTTGTGTTTGGGGTGTCAGAGTGTGCGTGTTTGGGTTGGGTTTGTGAGGGGTCAGGGTGTGTTTGGTTGGTTTTGGTGTTTGGGTTTGTGGGAGCTGGTGTGTGTTTGGGTTTAGGGGACTCTGTTTTTGGTTGGATTTGAGGACAGTGGCTGTGTTTCTGTTTGGTTGGGTTTGGGTTTTTCTTCATTTTTCTCTTCTGCAAAAGGTTTTATCTCTGTTGCCTTCTTGCATACACACATTTTCAGCTAAGTGACTCTTATTTGGTTTTTTAAAGAATGATTTTGTATAATCAGGAGGCTTCTTACTGTGGAGGAAGTACCCATACCATGTATTCCTTAGGCATTGTTTTTCCTTGGGTAGCTTCACTGGCAGGAGTCAGCATCACTGCAGGCCCTGGGAGTGTATTGGAGGCTCAGCCTGCCAAGGAGCAGCCCAGCAGTGAGTGCATCAAAGCAAAGAGGTCAGGCCAGAGCTGTTATCCAGGAGTGATTCTTGCATCAGGGGTGTGATCTGCTCTGCTCTCTCCTTTGCTGCCACCGTCTGCCTTCTGCTGTCACCGCTGCTCTCTTGGGTTTTCTAGAAGCAATCAGGGCTTGTTCTCACCATAAGAAGCTTGGAAGACCTGTCTTTTTATGTCATTTAAATCTCTGAAATCAGAGCTAAAGCACTTTGTGCAGGCTTTTGGCCTTCACAGGGCTTTTATGTAGCAGCCCTTTTGTTAGTCCTTTCTTATGCCCTGTTCCATTTCATGTTCTAATTTACCTTTTCTCTCTCTTGCCCCTGAGCTCCTGTCTCATCTCTGGCTGTCTGGGCACATTCACCACAGCTGCCAAGAGCTTCGCTGCCTCTTGCCTTGGCTCCCTGTGCAGAGCTCAGAGCCTGCAGCTCACACTGCAGCTGCACACCAAGCTGGCTGCACTAAATGTATTCCTCAACAGTTTTGTCAGCAGTCCATGGTGTATTTTTCTTTTTAAAACAATAGCACAGTCTTCCTGAGGTTTAATTTTGGTTGTAATAAAAAAGTTATCAAGCTAATCCTGCTGCAGAAATAGGTGTGATTGCTGCATGCTATGACATTTTTCACTCCTGTTTTGTTCTTAAACTTACAGTATTTATTATTTTTTTAAGTAGAGTATTGAGAAGTTTTCCAAACAAATTATTTTCTGGAGGCTGCCTACACAGACATGTATTCAGCTGAGGATTTAAAGGAATAAATTCCAGCTTAAGATTTCTATCTCCTCGGGCTACAAATGCAATTTTTCAAAAACTGGTACTACTAATGTCAAAAAGGGAAGCAGCAATTCACTGCTGATTCTTTTCTTAGTACTTTGGATGATGGAGTGGGCAGGCCAGGCTGTTGTCTTGTACTTTCTCTGGCCCAGAGTGAAGAAGTATAGAAACAGAAAAGTAGCAAATTGCAATAAATGAACGAGGCATAAAAATCATGTTCCAGATTTCCCTGCCTGAGACTACTTCATACTCTGTTAATTGCATGGTGCTCTGACTCATTTAGTTTCTTACTACAAATCATTTAACTGGAGACTTAGTAATATTTTACTATCTGTTCGTTGTTTTACTATCCGCCCTACTTCATTTTCTAAAAGAGCTAGAGGATAAGGGCTTTAATCTGCAGTGGTGATAGAACAAAACAGTTTTGTCAGAGGTGTCCTTGTGCTTTTTTAAAATTTTTTTTTTTCTATCTAGCTTTTCACATTTGTGTACTCACGTTCTTCCTGTTTTTATCACAGAGGTTTAGGATTACTTATCACTCCAATATCCATAGCTGATATCAGAGGACAAATTTCAGGTAGTTCAGTGTGTGGGCAGGAGCCACTGACTAATTAAGAGGAATGCTAATAATCATTGGCATTTAGCTGTCGTCCACTTAGCGTAGGCAGTAAATGAATGGCGCACAAAAACAGACTTTAATTTTTTTACTTTGTTTTCTGGCTCCATAATCCCTTTAATCCTTTGCTATCAGAGTTTTTTCTTAATTAAATGGGATCTCTGCAGGCTCAGTGATTCACATTTCAGGGCAAATACGTGTATTTAACGGGGGAGGGTTGGCATAGGTCTCACTGGGCAACTTGAGGTTTAAAACAGTTCTTCCAAGGTTGTTTTGTAAATGAATGTGTTTTCCTTGGCAGTCAGCCGTGTAGGATCTTCACTGCTTAAGAGCTGTTTTCCAGTTTAGCAAAGAATTCCTGCTGCAAGCGTTAACTGATTTCCTTGTGGTCACTGACTGATCCTGACTGGGGTAGAAAACTGTCCCTGGGAATGGGAATGACCCACAGGAGCAGGAATTAACAGAGGTGAAGGAAGCAGATGTCAGATCTTTGCCTTTTGATGGGGCAAGTTGAATGCTTCTTGCTGTAATGGGATCAGAATCCTCTTTCCAATTCCCAAGGCATATTTATGATATAAGAGGGTTCTGAAGAGCAATGAGTCTTTAGTCGGATACTCTTATTCTTTTGCTATGTGTGCATTTTTATGAATCAGGATTGTTACAGACTGGACCAATTTACTTGGTTACTTCTGAGCAGTCTTCTACAGAAATTTGGAAACAAGGAAGATCCACCAGTGCTTGGAAGAGCTGGGATCTGTATCACCAGGAAAGGAAATATCTGATATGCTCGTTCTAGCACAGTCCTGTATTTTCTCTTTATGCTCCTGCCTTCTGCAGCCCCTGTCCTGTAATGTACAGAAGAACTACATTCTGGTGAAGGAGAAAAAAATGCTGCAGATCTTTGCAATGAACAACACTCCAGTACAACTTTTAGATGTAATTTATGATCTTAAAGGTCTTTTCCAACCAAAATGATTCAGTGGTTCCTGCTCATGACATCCATATCTCCACTAGTGCTTGTGACAATCCTGAAGAGGGTGATGGGGAGGTGTTTCTGGCTCTATTCTTGGCCTTTTCAGCTGAGGAAATGAGTTGATTTTACAAAGCCTAGACCCATCCCAGTGCCCAGGTAGCTTTTCTAAAAATCCTCTACAAGACAGGATTTATGCTTGCAAAGAAATAATCCATTGCCAACCTGTGGAAATAGGACAAAGTGGGAAGCCTCCAAAGCTACTCTCGTTTAGTGCTGGTTTCTGCCACCGTGTTTCATTTATCTGATGATCTCTTTATGTGTCCTTAGGAATGACTGGAAGAAGGTGCAGAAAGATCTACAGGGTCAGCTAACTAGTACTGCCACAGCGCAGTAAATCTTTTTGCTGTTCTGTAATTCCCTGAGGCAGATTTAATCACTGTGGAAAAGCACAGAGTGTTTGTTACGTATTACAGCCTCCCTGTTCCCTGTGAGGAGTTTTCTGATCATATCCCACCCTACTGAGGAGTGCACAGTGAGATGCAGTGACAAGAGGATATGTCACTGTCATACCCACTGGGTGCCTGAGCACTGTGTTCAGCTTCTGAAATCCTTCAACTCTCAAGCTGAAGAAGAGCAGCTTCCTTTTCTCTAATTAGAACTCTTAAGTTTGATGGAGTCCTCAAGAATTTCTTGTGCTTACACTTCTGCTTCTCTAAGGTAATACATGTACTGAGGTGTGTCACAGCAAGTCAAAAAATTGCATTATTAGGGATGACTGTAACACTCATAATGTTGATGGGGGTGTGGGATTTTGGATCTTTCTGCCCTTGTGATGAGATTGTAGCTTGATCAGACAACTGTGGTGTTAAACTGAAATGTGCAGCTTCTCTGAAGGCAATGCTGTATTTTCCCCACCATTCCTTTCAAATGCCTGTTCACTGTGTTTTCCATTCTAGTTTAAGAAAAATAGATTATCTTTCAGATACTCCAGTAAACACTGGTTTGGGCATGTACATACATCTATGTTAGAACTGTGTCCTTTTTCAAAGTTGCTCTAAAGTTTGTATGAAAGTGACTAAAAGTAGTGTGATACCCTGTTTTGTTTGTCTTTTTGCTTGTTACAGACCTGTTTAGTGTTCTCTCCAGATTAAATGGTTTGTTTTTTCTGAATGGACAGTATCAAAATATCAATGCTGTGAACACTAGAAGGATTATCTTTTAATATTTCTCAAGTCTATAGCATTGTAACTAAAGGTACATTGTCGCTTTTACCTCTCCACACACCTTGCTCTTCTTTTTTTTCCAAAATTTGGTTTATTTTAAACCTGCTGAAGTGTTTGTATGCAGGAGAAAAGTGAGGTGAAGTAGCCTAAGATTTGTTTTAAAACTGACTTAAATGGGTAACTCGGATATTTTATTTCAGTTTCGAGTGGCTTGCTTCAGTTTGGGTTATGTAAACTTGGATAGGTGTAACACTATGTACACTAAATGATAAATCATCCTTAAATTGAAGAAGGTGTGTGCAATTTTCCATTTGCTAAATCAAATAAAATTGTATTTATTTTCTTGAAGCAAATAGATTAGAACAGGAGAGATCTGCCCTGGTTTCAGGATGTGTTCAGGTGGTGGTTTTTGTTAAAGTACAATCCACTTTGGTTCAGTATAGTCTGATGCTTGACCTGGCAGGCACCCAGGAATCCAGAAGGTGAAAGGAAACACAGTAGGTGATACCACAACAAACTTCTGCCAAATTGATGTTAGAGGGAAATTCCATTTTTGTTGTAGATTGTATTAAAATTCGTTACTACAGTGAAGGCAGGGACAGCATCCAACAGCTGTTATGCTCAGCTGACACAGAACCTGTGGGGTAGAGAACCTCCTCCCTGAGGCTTCTCTGTATTAGGGAAGGCTTGTTCCTACCTGAGAGAGGAGCTGAGGTGACACTTGGTAATAAAATCAGACTTAGTGTAATTTTAAGAATTAAACTTACCTTGACTTTCAAACAGGTGACAAAAAGTCGAGTGGTACAAGTTGATATTTCCTGTGTGCCAAGTGTCTTTGGAGTGGACCATCTCCTACAAAGGTTTTTGCATCATTGTGTCAGCATCAGAACAACTGTCAGATGAGACTGTACTTCTGTCCTGTGAAGGATCTGATAGAAAGACTGAAAATAAGAAATCATATTCTGCTTTTAAGAAAATTACCTGAAGTTTACATGTTTTAGAGGAGCCACTACAGTCTCAGAGTATCATCCAGAAGCATTAGGCACAGAAACACCTGTTTCTACAGGAGGTGAGAAACAGAAACCCTTTTGCTATGAGCCTTCTACTTTCCTTAGCCACACAACTCTTGCAAGAAATTACAAAGCCAAGGCATGTGATGAATACAGTTTTAATTACTGATGCCTCTAACTATGCCAGGAAATGGTGCTGGTTCTGGAAGCAATACAAAAGCAGCAGGCTCCTCTCCTTATATTTAAAGAGAATTTTTCTCCTCCTTCCATGCCTTCAGAACTCTGCTGAGATCACTTGGGCCTCTGTACATGGTCTGGCTAAGAGGACACTTTGACTTCCAATAAAAACAGATGGAAATTCAAAAAGCTTGCACCTGGCCTGTTACCTCATCCTCGGCCACCTGGGCTGCTTGAGACTCATCAGGGCATTCCCAGTTACATTTTGCTTGTTATATAATAAATTAAATGACTCTTAAAAAAAGACACATGCACAGAAAGCAGAGAACACTTAAAACTCAAGGAGTTGCCATAGAATTACAGAATTATTTGGGCTGGAAGGGACCTTAATAATAATTTACTTCTACTCCCCTGTCAGGGGCAGGGATCTTACCCATAGATCAGGATGCTCCACGTCCTGTCTAACCTGGCCTTGAGCAATTCCAGGGATGGGGCAGCCACAGCTTCTCTGGGCAACCTCTTCCAGGGCCTCACCACTCTTTTAAGTAAAGAATTTCTGTCTTAGCACCTCACTGAAATTCCTTTTAATTTAAAACCATTCCACCTCGTTGTATCACTGTCAGTGTACAAAGTCCCTCTCCCTCTTCTTTATAAACTTCCCTTTAAGTACTGAAAGGCTTCAGTCTCCCTGGAGCTTGGAAGAATTAAACTCCAAATAAGCCACTCTCTTTCCTCTACCCCTTCTGGTAAAGGAGGGATAATAAAGGATAGATTATGGTTTGAAATAACAATTTCCCAACACCAGAAAGCAGTGGAATGAGACACACAATAACAACAGCTGTATTAATAGCAAAAAAATGTACAGAAGAGAAGGTGTTTTACCCACAAAAGGGCATTCACTATAGGGAACAAAAATAAAACCATGCTGGCAGATCCTTCCTGTAGCTGGTGCCTTTGTCCTGACTATTCCTCTGTCCTGCTCCATGTAGTACTTGGGAAACAAAGGCAATATGTGGAGGAGAGCTCCCATGGTGAGCATCCCCCTGAACCTGAAAACAACACAAACCAGGGACAGACAACCCCCAGAAGCTCCATTGTTCAAATCAGAGCTGTGCAGCCACTTCACTGAGCTTGGTTTTTCTGCAGATGCTTGTGCTGCCACTTCTCCACTGTTGGAGGGGGAAAAAATGTCCCTGCTGGGGACATTGCTGACCTCGTGCCCCCTGCCCTGCTGGCTCAGCAGCACCTCAAAGCTGTCCCTTCAGCCCCACAGTCTCAGGCCAGAGAAAATGGGAGGAGAAAGCAGCAGAGGAGCTAAGGTCACCCAGCAGAGCTGGCTGGGGACAGTCCCTCTGCTCTGGCCACTGAGGTAAGTGCTGAACTTCCAATTCCAGCCCCTCAGCTTTTCTTGCCCAAAAAGCCACACCCCAGTGTGATGTGTAGAATAAACACACATCTGGTCACCCCTAAACTCCCTTCTCTACAAGCATGACAGCCCACAACAAACCTGTTCTTCAGGTATTGAACAGCCTGGGTGGTCAGTAAAAGCTCCCTGTGCAGCCAGGATGCACATGGACTATCAACTATTTCTCATTGCCAAAAAATGCTTCTTCTTCACAGCTCTTCTTGTGACTTATGGACAGCCAGGCTTTACTGCTTCCTTCTGCTTTAATCACCAATAGTAAAAATGCAGTGCAGTTTTTTCCCGTTCACCCTTCCTGGATAAAAGATTTTTTTACATGCAGGCAGGAAGGCTGCTTATCCTCAGTGTTAAAAAACAGAAACATTCGACCACAAATTCTATTCAGGAAAGGTAGCAGAAATGTAATTGTGATGACAGTGTTTCTTTTAATCTAGTCACTGATGATCCCTAAATCTTACTTTGTAGCACTTTGTAAAAGCAAAGAACAGAGTATTTTAAAACATTGCATACTGACACCATTTCTGCTTCTGTGGTTTGCCACAGAAGTAGCAAAAATAATAACAGCAGCCCCTTGTCATATTATCTACCTTTGACTGAATTTTGCTACCTGCTATGGACTTTTTCTCAGAAGACAAAAGGATAACTTAAAAAGGAAGGTACAAGTGTTTTTTTTTTCTGCAGATGTGATCTTCCTGACAAACTTAATTGATGAGTCTGCTTAGTGCATTTTTATAGCTTGCTGCCAGAAGTGGTTTTACAGTGGTCTGCTACAAACATAACAAAAAGGAAGATTAGGCAAGTACTTTAATACTTTTTTTACTAAATATCTGTGTATGAGGGGTCTAGAATGGGAGCAAACTTCTCATAGATTTGTTCTATATGATCACATGAAGGTAAATTACACACCACACAAGAATGAATGATGTTCAAGGAAGTGCATGATTCTATGGCTGTAATTTGAATTTTTTACAGACAGCCATAATTCCAAGAATTTGAATATGGTATTAATCTGAAAATGGCTAAACACTCCAACTATCTTGGTATTTGTAGTGGTGCTCTTGTTATCAGTTGGAATGTCCTGCTTGGGTGCTTGGTGGCAAAACAGATGAATTCACCTGTATTTATTTTCAGTTCTGTGAGGACCATGTGAAATACAGCTGTGCTGCCAAAGTTTCTGGGGGGGGTGAGCACACTGTGAAGTACCCTGATCTTTCCTTTGCAATTGTACCATGATTTATTTCACTTTCCAAAATATGGCATCTTCCAGTCTCTCCTTGGTTCTTATTTATAAATGTTTTTGCTTTTAAATGTATTTGAAGTATTTCATAGAAGTACGAATTAGCCAATCTCTTGTGCTGCTTCTGTGGCCAGGTGATGTGCATCCTTGTGAAATGCAAATGTATCATCTGCACATATTTGACAAGAGATGTTTGTGCCAACAAAATCTGTTTATCATTAATTCAGGCCTCAGTACTCTCAAATGACACAAGTCACAGGTAAGATTATCCACATAATTCTTTGATTGAAAGGTTGTTTCTAACATTTTATTCAGAATGTACTTCTGTGAATGACTATTCTCTGAAACTCCAGAATTCCAGTTTTGGTGGAAATGTGTCCTCACTGGTCACTAAGCAGATTTATTTCTGCTTCAGCTATGGTACAGACAGGAAGGGGCTTGTGCTTTATTTAAAGCATTTAAAAATATATGCAGAATTTATTAGCAAGATGTAAAATTCCAGTTGTTACCTCTTTTTTTCTAAGGAGAAACCACCAGATGTTTTGAATTACAGGACTTGTACATTAATTCTCTATGTTATTTGGGCTAGAAATTAATGACAAGCAGAACTATTCTTTTTATCTTGTTCTAAGATATAATCAGTGGTGACTAGATATAGTCAATGATGCAAGGGTCACTCTTTGATTTATAAATAGATAACTTTATAAATATTTTGGGCTTTTCATGTGTCCTGTTCATGCCTTCAAGTTTGTGATTGTGTCATAATAGTCACTCAGTTCTTATGGTTTAAAGTACCAATAGAGAGAAGACTTGAGCTAGGGATAAAAATAAAAAGAGTTCACAATTCAGGCTTTTTATGGCACTTATTTTCTCATATAAAAATAAGATATAAAACTTACTACTTTATATTTACTTGTATGTAAGTTTATCAAAATGTTTAAGTGTGGCTTGGTGAAAATAATCTGCTATTGTAATCTGCTGAATGAAGAGATGGCTTGCTGTTGTTCAAATGCAAAATCATTTTCTCTTGCATTGAAATCAGAGAGGAGAAAATCACCCTTAACCCACATATTGGTGCATTTTCATTCTATTTTTTGAATCACATTTACTGAAGTAATAAAATATGTGAGGTTTGTAAATAGTTAAAAACAGTGTTGTGAATGTGGTGACTCAAACATGCATTTTCTTTTTTCTCAAGACCAAAGCTAAAAGTGTTTGATCAGAGAGACAGATACAGTGTCTGATGTTAAAAATCTTTCCAACCTCAGCTACAAAAATAGCTACCACAAAAGATATCACACTTCCAGCTGCAATGTACATAAAGTTTTACGTCACCTGGAAGATCAAAGCTGAATGATGTAGGGCTGAAGGTGCTGCACTCCAGCTGCAAAGTAACAGCTATTTCTACCTTCAAGTCAACCACAGCTCCTCTCAGTATTTCCACTGCCTCCCTCAAGCCAGTCAGTGTGACACAAGAGCAGATGCTGCTGTGGAGCACTTTGCAGCTCGAGATTTTCAGGGCTTCCTTTCCCCTGTGTAAGGATGGGTGCAGTGGTGAGGCCAGGGATCTTCTTCCAAGGGTGATGGGATCGACTGAGCTCCATCTGGATTTGCACACAAACCCCAGGACTGCTGGGTTGGGGCCAGACTTTGGGAGGAGCTGCAGCTCCAGCCTCAAGAGGATGGCTGGATGATTGTGAGTGTCACCAGTGACTCTACAATGTGTTACAAATCTCCTTTTCAGCTTCAGATGCTTTTGGAATGCAAGTAAATTGTCTCATGTAACATTAATGAGGGACCAGAAAACTATTCTGCACTTCTGTTAGAGCTTTTAAATGCAGTACTTCTTTCTGCATGTAGATCAAAAACCACTTCTTAGAAATATCCTTATTTCTAGAGGAAGAAAATCAGCAAACTGCTTTGGAGGGTTTTTTAATTATTTTTTAAGAAATATTTAAAAAGCATATTTTCCCCAGTGGCTGGGCTATTTACTGCTCAAACACTCAGGTGCTGACACCTGCTGTATTTACATAAACGATTCTTGTTCTGTGTTCCAAAAGAAAATTCAAATGTGGCTGACTTGGACAGTTCAATTTCTAGTTCATGAGAAGATCTCTCAATTCTGTGGACTTGCCAGGATTCTGATATTCACCTTGTTCTTCCTCAGGGAAGTGGCAGCTGCAGGCATCATCTTCTTGAACTGACTGTTCAAGTGTGTGCACTAGGAAAAAAAAACAGATTTACAGAATCAGCTGGGTTGGAAAAGACCTCTGAGACCATTTAGTCCAACCTTTGACCATACATGTTGTAAGCCAGACCAGAGCTCTGAGTGCCATGTCCAGTTGTTTCCTGAACACCTCCAGGGACAGTGACTCCACCACCTCCTGCATAGTCCATTCCAATCTTTAACAACCCTTTTTGGGAAGAAATTCCTCCTCATCTTCAACCTGAACCTCCCCTGGTGTAACTTAAGGCTATGTCCTCTTGTCCTGTCACTGGTTGCCAGGGAGAAAAGACTTCTCCCCCTCTGGCTACAGCTGCATTTCAGGGAGTTGTAGAGGGCAAGGTCTCCCCTGATCCTTCTTCTCTCTTGACTAAACAACCCCAGTTCCCTCAGCTGCTCCTCAAAGACTTTACCTTCTAGATTCTTCTCCAGCTTTGTTACCCTTCTCTGGACTCACTCCAGCACCTCAATGTTTCTTGAAGTGAGGGGCCCAGAACTGGACAAATGTCCCCTTTCTCTTTCATTTATTCAGCCATCTTATTTCACCATCCCTCAGTCACAAATGCAGGATGTCAGAAAGAAAAGAAGTCTTCCAAGTTATTCTCTAATCTGAAATTATTCCTTTACAGCATGTAAATCTGATAAAACTAATTTATCATACTTTGTTTTCCCTAATTTGGCAGGGCCTCTGGCTCTGTTTGTCATGGCAATGAAAGGAACACCAGCATGAGGGAAATAGATTTTTGGACTGCTATGGTCTTCTGTATTTAGAGGTACACTAGAAGATTCAGACCTTATCCTTAGAACAGAGGAAAAGAAGAGAGAGAGAACCCCCCCAAAAAACCAAACAAACTATAAACAACATGGAATGGAATCAGCTTCATCTTTGTGTGAACTCTTGGGCTTGCCTAGGATTTCCTAGCTCTCAGAGGGCAGTGCTGGATTCAGGCTGACTCTGCAGCTGTGTAGCAGCACACCCTGACTGATGTCCCTCTCCTACTGCAGCCAGAGCTCCGGGACACTCACCCCAGGCCATGTGTCCTCTCTGTGGGCACAGAGAACTCCCAGGTGTACAGCCACACAGGCCGAGGATGATGCTTGGAAGTCAGAAACTGAACTGAGTTTTAACTGGAGCAGCTGAGTTTTTTCATCTCTCACAAATAGTCCACTTCTAAGGATAAGCATGCACTTGACCTAACACCCACAGTGCTTTCTGCAATAAAAATTCCAAAACCATTTCCCTTCCAGTTGCTTCTGACTTACAAGACCAAAAAAAAAAAAAAAACACCAAAGCTATTGCAACTACTTTTGTAAGGCACTTCACCTGGATTCCTGACTTCTGTCTAGTTTCAAAAACAAAATCTGAAGAGTATATTTATCTTACTTTTCTTGAAGACAGCGTGTAGTTTCTTTTTCTGCCAGACACTGAAGCAGATGCACAAAGGCAGCAGAAACACGATGCACGACAGCCCAGCCACAGCGAGAGAAATCCTGATTGTGTCTGTCTGAACATCCTTCCCTAGGAAACAAATAACATTCTCTAAGAGTATTAACAGCACAAAGTTCCGCTGCCCTTGAATTAGCTGAAAATTAGCTGAAAATTTGTCTCCCATTCTGCTTCTGGATTAGTCTGCAACACTGGAAACCCATAAAAGGACTTTTAAATAGAAGGCTTTAAATGGAAGGTGAATGAGCTACAGTATGTTTAAGTAGGTCACAATTCTTTACCTCCATAAGCAATATTACACAATGGCTCACCTGGCACAGTGATAGAAAATGGAATTTCGAGAGATGTTGTAGGTACAGTAGTGACTGAAGTGAAATTAACTGAAGCGTCTTTGCAAATGACGTCTTTTGCTGGAGTTCCAGGCTCCAGGACTTGGTTCCCAGAGCACCTGAAGGACATTAACAGTAAAACGGGGAAAAGAAAAAGAATTTTAAAACTCCAGTTAAGTTTAATAGCTGTAGCTTTTTTTGTTTGTTTTTAGTTTACTTACATTGTCCAGTTTTTACAGGAGCCATTGGGCTGATCATTAAAGGTTCCATAGCGGCAAGCCTGGCAACCTTCAACAGACAAGGATAGGTAAAATTGTACAGGATAACATTTAAAATGCAACATATGAAGCATTATTTCTGCCTGCTTGTACAATGTCAAAATTGCTACTTCATAAGCTGCTCTGAGTATGCAAGGCAAGTCTTTCACTGTCAGCCAAACATAAGTACAGTACTTGGCTAAAAAAACAGTTGATTTGGCACAAAATGCCACAAACCATGCTTAACTCCAGAGTGCCCAGTTCAGTTTCCCTCAGCCAAGGGAAGTAACTGGTGCATGATTTGAGCTGTAGAAGAGCTCAGAGTGTGGTGGGTTTTTCTGCTCCTGAGCTTACTCCACACACCATGCACAGCGTTTAGCAGCAGTGGCAGCTCTTATCTTGCGAGGTCCTTCCTCTATCTGCTTCTGCACTGTGCAAGAGGCAGTGCAGTGTGTCTGGTGCAGGATGCACAGGGGCTTTCAGCTGCTGGGGAAAGGTGATCCTACCGCTCCTGGTGCTCTCCTGGCCCACGCCACAGCTTCGGATGCAGAAGGTGCAGCCATCACCGCCGCAGCGATAGCCCTCCTTGCACGTGCATTCAGCATCACTCGTTGAGGAACACCTTTTCGAATACTGAAATAGTCCTGCAAGGGGAAGACCAGTTTTAGGCTACAGCGTGGTGCAGCAAAGGCTCGGACCTTTGCTCGCACAAGAATCAGGCTGGCGGCTTCGGCGAGAAGCCGCGCAGACACGCAGCGTTATCGGCGCAGGGGCGCATCCCGCGCCGGGCAGGTGCCAGCCGGGGCGCGTCGCTGCCACGGGAGGTCCCAGCAGGGCTGGGGGCATCGCCGCCGGTACCTTCGCACTGCCGACACATCCTGCAGCTGCCGCGTCCCGCCGCGCTGGAGAAGGTGCCGGCCGGGCAGGGCCGGCAGGACGCGCCCGCTCGCCGTCCGCAGTCGGCGCTCGCTACGAACGTACCTGCGGGCCGAGACACGGCGGTCACCGCGGGCCGCGCCCGGCGCACCCCGCCCCGGCCCGGCCCTTACCCGCCGGGCAGTGAGCGGCGCACGGCAGCGCGGCCGCGGGCCCCGGGCTCAGCGCCAGCGCCAGCAGCGCCGCGGGCAGCAGCGCCCGGCCCGGAGCCATGGGTCGGAGCGGGTCGGAGCGGCCGGCGGGACTGCGCGCCGCGCTCCCGGCACCGGCCCTTAGCGGCCGCCCCCGAGGGGTCTGGCTGCGTCATCCCGGAGCGGCGGGGAAACCCCGGCCGGGCGGGACTTCCCGGACCCTCCCAGAGGCGCGACCCCTCAGCTCTGCCGGGCAGCGCCCGCGGAGCTCTCTCAGCGATGCCGGTCAGCTTTTCACCACGGGGGCTTCCCGGTGAGCGCCGCCTGGAATCCCCGGGAGGTGAAAGGCGAGAGGCGGGGCTGGCAGACCGCAGCCGTGCCGGAGGTGCTGAAACCGCACGGGCACCGCGGGGACCGGCGGAGCGCCGCGCTCCGGCCGCGCGCCTGCAACGCCGGCACGGGAGCGGCGCGGCCGCGGCCCCGCCCCCTGCGGGCCCTAGCAGCCAATCCCGTGGGTCGGCCCCGCCCCCCGCACAGCCCCGCAGCCAATCACCGCAGCGCGATCCTGTCCCTCAGCCGGGCCCGGAGCGCGGGCAGGAGCACCCGCGGTGAGCGGTGCGCAGTGCGCAGGTGGGCTGAGTTATAACAAAGAAGGGAACGCATCTTTCGTGGGTGTGAGCGCTGCGCAGCTGGGGCTGAGTTATAACTGAGAGGAACGCATCTTCCGCGGGTGTGAGCGCTGCGCAGCTGGGGCTGGGTTATAACTGAGAGGAACGCAGTTTCCGCGGGTGTGAGCGCTGCGCAGTTCGGTGCTGGGTTATAACTGAGAGGAACGCATCTTCCGCGGGTGTGTGCCCGGCAGCCGGAGCAGCGACCGGCCTGTCCAGGGTTCCGAGCGCAGTCCGCTGTGGGCAGCACACAAAGCCCCGCCGCGGGAGCTGAACCCCGCTCCGATCCCAGCAGAGCCCTCGGCCAAGCCCTTCCCTGTGACCCGCTCTCCTCCCCTGGCCTCCCGCTGCTCTGCCCGAGCTCCCGTGAGCCCGGCAGCCAGGCCGGGCCTGCCAGCACCTGCGAGCAGGCTTTTACACAGCCCAGCTTTGCAGTCCTAAAGGTCCCCGTTAAAACCTCTGTCTGTCCTCCAAAACACCGAAACTCCTTACAACCGGGGGCAGCATCATCCCTGAGCCACGGGCATTCCCTGCGCACCGCGAGCCTGGGGGAAAGCGTCGGGCAGAGGGCGGCGAAGAGCTCGGTGCGTTCGGGGGACACAGCAGCAGCTCGCTCGGCCGGAGGAGGTGACTTTGTCTCGGTGGCGCTCCGAGAGGCCGTGAGAACAGCGGGGCCGGGGCGGTACCGGGGCGGAGCGCCCCAGAGCCGCCCGCGGCCCCGCCGAGGTGAGTGGTGCCGCCGGGCCGCGGAGCCCTGCCGGGCAGCGGAGCCCTGCCGGGCGGGCCGGGGGTGTCGGTGCGGGCGGAGGGTTCGGCGGCCGGGCCGGGAGCGGTGGCGGTGCCCCGGCAGCCGCCTCGCAGGGCGCGGAGCTCCGCCGTGCCCCCGCGGAGGCCTCGGCCGCGCTCGGCCCGTGCTGTCCCTGCTGCGGGGAATGGCGCCGCGTCCCAGCTGAAAACGCGGGGATGCGGCCTCCGGCCGTGCCCTGCCTGTGAATAGCGGGCTCTGTGCTGTGATTCTTCTTTAAAGCCACCCTTGTTGGGCTTTCTGATTCAGCGTGTGAAAAATGCATATTTTATGATTGGCTTTTCGCAAGTGTTGCGATGAATATTATATGTGTAATGTTAGAAAGTTATGGTGTATTAATTCTCTTACATAGTGTGTTAAATGTAGTTTTAGGTTGCAACATAACGTTAAAATAGAAACTCTGCGATATAGGATTTGTTACAAGCTCAAGCGTGTGAAAAATGCATATTATATGGCTCTATTTTAAAAACCAAGTGATTAGCGTTTTTCACAAGCGGGAGGATGAGATAATCAAGAAACTTCACACAGAGATGTCAGCAAAGGGGTCCATAAAAAGTTTCAGTCTCCTTACCAGAAAGACAAAAATTCTTCCACCTTCTCTCTGTCTTTGTGGAACCAACAGGATTAAGGAGAAGAAGTTGACAAAAACCAGAAAAGTTCTTAATTTGGAAGGAATTTATGCATCATGCATGAGATATATGAATATGCAACAGGCTATTGCTTTTAAGGTTTTTTCTTTGTTCACAAGGGGTGCTTTTCTCGACTTAGTGTCTGAGAGCATCCGGACATCCGTAATTCTTTGCCTTTTATTGTCTTGTAATTGTCCTGACTCTAAACTTTATTAAACTTTAAAAATTTTTAAAAACCAAGTGATTGGCATTTTTCACAAGTGCAAGTCACCATCTCCAGAAAAGGCACATGTACCCACACAGGGATCTATGTTTGGCTGATAGGTTTGAGGCGGCCTTAGCTGGCACTGAGGAGCAAATGGGAGGCTGGCATTTACTGTGTGTAGGTAGCTTGTTAAATGACTTGTTAAACTAAGTTGCTGTTAGGTCTGTGTAACATAGTTCTGCCTTCTCAAAAACTGTCTTTCCATAGTAGTGGGACAGTTATTTACACGTGCACCCACACGAAGAGCCGTACTAATGCTAAATTTGGCGGCGTGGTACAATAAATATCTGAAGGCACTATGGAGAGGCTGCATTTTGCAAAACTAGGAGAAAAAGTAAAGGTTTCAGGATCAAGTGCCTGTTTTCATCTAAAGAATTAATGAAAGGGATGCAAACTGTGATCTATACAATTTTTCTTTAATAAAACAAATGCAGCATTTCTGCATCGTGGCTACTCAGGTAGTTTATTGCTAATCAAATTGATCTGAAAATTTTGCAGCATCTGTATACCCTCAAGCTATTAAGAATAGCTAGGTTGTTCTGAAGTCATTACTAGCAGCTGTGATTTGGGTGTACTTGATCAGTGGGTTTTGCATTGACAGTACAGAAAGCTGCCCTAAAAGTAGTGAATTATTCTGCTTGGGCTCGTTCAGCATGCTGTGGGATGTTACTGCATCCTAGAAATAACATTCTAAAGGAGGCTGCCACTAAGGAGAAGACCTGAAAACAGATGAAGTTGAATCAGGGTGAGAATGATTTTATTTTATGTAGGCACCTAAACATGCATCACATTTTACAAATAGCTCCCAGGTATTACATGCAGTTCTAGATGGAAGGTCTCTGCATAGGACAGAAATCTCTGTCTTACAGAGCAGGAACCTGTGAAATGCCTCCTCATATCACAGGTGCTTTCACAGACTTCTCTCAGACCTGTATGAGTTAGTAGGTATTTTACATGATGTAAAATTATTTTAACTTAACCTTCAAATGGAAATTTGGCCATTTCACCTCAGCTTGAGTTTAGAAGTTTCAAAAAAAAAAAAAAAAGTCTTAAGCCTGATTTGTTCCATTTGCTAAATCCTGTGGTCTGCTCCCCCATCACACATGTGCAGATGTGTTTCTTCCCCCACAAAGTTGCAAAATAACCCAGAAAATCTGTTGGTGAGATTTTGCAGGGGGGTCACTGGTCGACTCACTGTTAAGTCACAGGAAACTCCTGATGCAGCGTGCTGGGTGGAAACTAAAAACCAGATGTGAGGTCAAAGCTCTGCAAGGCCTTTTTGTAAGTGCTGACCTGGGTAGGAGTCAATCGTCTCGGAATGAGTTGAGGGTGTGCAAATTGAAAACAGCTCTGCCACCCACCCTGAACCCCTTTCTCAGGCAGACACAGGTCATGATTAAGGTCTTGATTAGGCCAAGCTGCTTCCTCTTCTGGTGCTGATGTGCTCTGCCTCCCACTTGCACAAGTGCCTTAATATTTTAATATCATCATGCATTCTTTTTAAGAAGCTCCTTAGTTAAACAGGATGGCTGTGCATATTGATTAAAGCCAGTGAATTTTGAGGTGGTTTAAATGAAAGACCATGCAAAAGTACAAGTTACTGTTCAGTTTCAACATCAGGAAGGATTCATATGAGGGGATTTGCCTTCTAACCACGTTGTCTTTTTATCTCCCTCAGCCCCTTCCTTCACAACCATCTCCCTAATAGCAGCACCTCAAGACATGGCCTCCAAGAGAGCATTGGTGATTCTGGCTAAAGGGGCAGAGGAGATGGAAACTGTAATCCCCACTGATGTTATGAGAAGAGCTGGGGTGAGTATGCAGACAGTGAATAATCTGTGTGTGTGCCTGATCAAGGGGAAATCATTGCCTCAAGTTGATGTTCATTTCCAGGAATTCAGTGTGTGCTCTGGGAAAATTTACCCTCATCACCTTACTGGTTAGCAAATGCACCTAATGAGCATGCCTGACAACTGACATTTGTTGGTAACCTTTCAAAGTACAAGTCTGATGTGGACTAGAGCAAATATTTCAAGTAAATCCTACTCTGTCAGAAAACACAGCTACTTCCATGTATAGTAACGGGAAGTTCCTCTTTTGTAGGGGTCTGAAAAGCTCAGTACATTACAACTCATGACATTGTTTAGCTGTTCTTGAGCTGCTTTTGAAATTCAGTTATGAACTACAGTTCTGGCTGTTGGGATTCCTTACGTTGTTTGTTACTCCTGCAGTTGTAGTAGCACACTGTTATCATCTCATTAGGAATGAAAATAATACTTTAAATAAACACACCAACCTCACTTATATAGAAATGATTGAAATAAAAATTGCCTTCTCCCACCACTTTTGTCATTCCATCACTGTGCTCCCCATTTTGGGTGTCATAAGAGGAGCAAGCTCTCAGTGAAGCTTTGTTTGTTCTGTAAACTACTTAAGAAGATATAAGAAAAATGCCCTGAATTCTTGTTTTGTAATAATGTATTTGTTCTCCTGTTAGATCAAGGTGACTGTTGCAGGCCTAACAGGAAAAGAACCAGTGCAGTGCAGTCGGGATGTCTTCATTTGTCCTGATGCCAGTCTTGAAGATGCCAGAAAAGAGGTTGGTCATCACCCTTCTCTGATATAATGGCCAGCATAGTGCCTCTCACAGTTTCTGAGGTGAATTTGGAAAGCTTATGCATTACCTTTGGACATAAATTGCATGTTGTGTTAACTCTGCAGCAGTGAATTACAGCACTGTACATCCCACTGTGCTCCCCTTCAGTGATATGCTGCTTCATTGCCAGCTAAGTTCAGTTATATTTCTTAATTCTGCCCAGGTGTTTGATTTTCCAAAGGCCAGTCACAGAACTGTATTTTTCCTGTTAGTTGACTCCAGAAAATACTTTGATTTGAGCCAACTCAAAAGTTCTGATGGGAAGCTAAATAATGTTATAGTTAGACCTGTGCAATAAGGTTGGAGCAAAACCACTTGTCTTTACAGCACAAGAGCTGTTGCTTGCTGAAGCTTTTAAGTGCACTAGGCTTAAAAGTCAGTTCTGTGAGGGACTTAATTGATAATGGGCTTTTCCTGGAACAGGAAATAGTATTTTTTTTCATAATTGGAACTGGTTTTCTGATCATAAAGTGTTGTTCAGTGAAATAAAAGGTAGATTTCTTCTCTTTCCACTTGAATCAGCTGCAGTGGTCTTCAAACAGCGTAATGTAGGTAAAGAGTGTAATGTATGTATCAGCCTGTATTCAACAGAACAGTTTTATCTTTGTTTAGGGGCCTTATGATGTTGTGGTCCTGCCTGGAGGGAACCTTGGGGCTCAAAACTTGTCTGAGGTAAAGTTCTGGCCTTTTAAAAATTCATCGTTGTTCTCATGAGTAGTGGAGTGGTCAGCACTTGTTTAGTAATCCTGCATATTCAGTTCAGCATCCAAAAATTCTCTTCTGAATGAATCTGTAAACTAATTGTTAATGGTCTTAAGCCTTCTTGTGATTATGTAGATGGGACAGCTGGGTAAATTCTTGGCCATGAGTACCTAATAAAACAGACCAAAAATGGAAAGGTGTTGTGCATAATGGGAAGATCTCTGTTCATATTCATATGAAGATGAAACAGTTATAAATGAAGATTTGTTGCTGAGACACAAAACTATCCAAACCCAAGGGACTCTGCTCCCTTGCAGAATTCTGTCTCTGGTGTAAAACTATTGCAGTGGTGGTATGAATTCCTTGTGGAAGGCAAGCAGACAAACAAATTGAGCTATCAGATAGAGTTTAGGTGGCATCACAGAGTTTTTAACCATGGAGTATGAGAGAAACATCCCATACAAATCTTCTAAAAGTGATAGAGACTATCTGGAGGTATCTCATGAATACTATTTTCTGTTGGTCCTGTATTTTCAAACAACTTTTTATGGCCATGGGTTAACCAGCTTTTATATGGGTCAAGTACTTGCAGTTCCTTCTGATTTCCTTCCTCTTTCCTTCTGGGGCAAGTATGTCTTGGTTTCAGCTTTTCTCCTTTTTAATGTTCTCATTGCCCTCTGTCCTGGGGAAGGGAGGAAAAATTCCAGTTGTTTTTCTGTACAAAACATGTTTATGAAATTTCAGTGAAAACTGTTTCAACTATGCTTCAAATAACCAACTCCAGACAATGACTTGTGATGTTTCTTCATACAGTCTGCTGCTGTGAAAGACATTTTGAAGGACCAGGAAAGCAGAAAAGGCCTGATTGCTGCAATATGTGCAGGTGGGTTAACAAAGTGTCTTGCTTTGTAAAGCATTTGGATATTTTGAAGGAGCTTGACGAGTCTCCTGTCTTAGAAATCTGTGTTCCTGTAATTTAATACCAAGAATTTATTCCTGTATATATATATATATATATATATATATACACCTTTCAGCATCTGATTTTTTTGTAAATTTAATAGCAGAGATATCTCTAAAATAATTGTGAACATTTATCCTCCAAGTTCACGTTGTTACCTAGTTCCTTCCAATCAGTTGTGTTACTGTCTTTAAAATAAAAAGTGAAAGGTAGTGTGCTAGGATTTTTTTTAAGTGTGTGCTTATTCTGGTGATCTTTCTGCAAGTGTACAGCACTGGCAGAATATCATTGCTGTAAATTTGTCTCACATTACCACTCCTGCCCTTTAGCTTCAGAAACAAGACTAGAAATATAGAATTACAGTCTCACCCTTCCTGAGCTGCAGCAAAAACTGGATTTGGTTTGAGGAGAGGGTTGTCTGCTTACATATTCTGCACAGCTTGGTATCCAGATCATGAACTTTGAAAGACTTGTGTTTTGAAAAGCAAGGTGAAAAATTGCCAATACTGAAATTGCCAATACTGCAAGGCTGGTCTAGGGAGCTGAAGCTGAGAGTGAGGAGAGAGATGATGAATGCATAACAGGCAGTCAGAGTGTGTCTCAGGAGGGGATTTTTCACTTTTGGTACATTGCTGGAGGGGTTTTCTGCTTTTCTTCCTCATTTAGGTGGTAGGCACACAGAGCTGTGAGCATTCCTCAACTTGGCAATGACATTCTTCTGCTGCTTTATCTGCGTCTCTTGCAGAACAATCCAAATTCACATCTGCCCAGAAGAGGCCTTTGCTTTGTAAGCAGGATGATTCTTAGAGCTCATTCCAGCTGAACACAAAAGAGGTTATTTCCTGTACTAAATACAGAATTAAACAAATGAACAGAAATGAAACTCATGTGAGGCAAATCCTGCCTTCAGTTTCTTTTAGAATTCCCATAAGGATTTCCTGTCTGATGACTTAGCACTTCTTGACACAAATTCTTTACTCAATTCAGGCTAAGGAGGAAGTATGAAAAGAAAAGAGAAACTCTTGAAACCCAAAACTGAACAGTTAGTCCATGATCTGTCCAAAATACTGCTTGGCACACAACTGTAGCATGTAAAGACTTGCTCAAATGAAATCCTATCTGTTAAGTCTCTAAATTCAAGGTTTAACAAGGCTGTAAAGTAATTGTAGGTAATTAGTGTTCGGATTGAGATGCAGACCTTTTGTTTCTTAAGCAGTTTTAAATAAAATGTCTGGAAGTGGGTTGTTTTTCACTCCCTCAAAGGCAGCACAGTCATGGGTGGGACATCAGTGTGAACTGTAATGTGAGAGCTTTTTGATTCAGAGACAGGGCTGGCATCAGTGTTTATAAAAAGTAGTCTATCCACAGTGAGCTTTGACCCCTGGGAGTCCTAATGCCCACATGTCTGTTCTTTAAGTGTGGCAGAAGGCAATTCCTCACTGGTGCAACTTTGTGTTCTTACAGGTCCTACTGCCCTTCTGGCCCATGGGATTGGCTATGGAAGCAAAGTCACAACACATCCTTTGGCTAAAGACAAAATGATGAATGGAGGTATGTTTCTGTCCAAACCCTTCTCAGATTTTCTTTTTTTTTTTACCTGAACCCACAATTTAAAAAAGGAAAAGAGCTTTTCTTTTTCTTATTTTTCTCTCTGAATTGAGTCTATATCACCATAAAATAGAGGGCTGTACTAAAATTCTCATCCTTGGGGAAATGCTGCTACTGCTATCATGTTAGGAGCATTTATTGCCTTATCCTCTTGAGGCTGAGCCATCTCTTGCTCATTTAGTTCTTTGCCTCAGTGATCCCAACAGCAAACTCTGGGAGCACCTTTCCTGCTCTCCTGTGAGTAATGCTTTGGTTCTGGGGCAGCTGATGGCTCCACACTTCTTTCTCCAGCCTAAGGGAAGGGATGGTGAAATGCTAGGAAGGTCATTCTGTGAGCATTAATGAGGCTGGAGGTGAGCAGATGGCTGCATGCATTTGGAAAAAAAAAAAAATACCATGAATTTGTGAACAGCTCCACAAAAGCAGTGTGACTTCCAGAAGTAACCTCATGGGAGCTGACAGGCTCAGTGAGCACTTCTTGAGGAGCTGTTGGAATCAGAGGGGCATTCCTTGGGAATGAGCTCCCTGTTCTTCCCTGAGCACAGCAGGCAGGATGAGCTGCTCAGAGGCAGTGCTGAGCTCCTTGTGCCCTCTGTGGCAGCTCTGGAGGACACAGTGCTGGCCACTGACCCTGCTCCTTTGTGTGTTCCCACAAGCACACTACTCCTACTCGGAGAGCCGCGTGGAGAAGGACGGGAACATCCTCACCAGCCGTGGGCCTGGCACCAGCTTTGAGTTTGGCTTGGCCATTGTGGAAACACTGCTGGGCAAAGAAGTGGCTGAACAGGTGAAGGCACCTCTAATACTGAAAGATTGAAGTCCTGGTGTGGGAGAGGCACCAGGACAAATTTAGATGGAGAGTCTTTGTAGAGTAACTGTAATGTGCACTGTTGTAAATACACTTTAATTGTGGGTGAAATTAGTAACTGTACTTACCTGAACTGGGATACCTGAACAAACCAAAGGTCTTCATTTCTGGAAAAACATCCTGTTAGCAAAAAGCTAACAGCATCTAATAATCCTAGTTAGTTCTTGGATGGCATTTAAAAATCACATGGAAAAATGTTTGCTGAGTAAATAAAAATGGAGCATCCCTACTGGTGTGTTGGTCCTTTCTGTGTTCTCTCCTAACCTTTTTACCACCATGTAGTGTTTAAAACATCTGTTTAGATTCTCACACAGTTCTTCTGAAGTCTGAGCTGCAATGAGAAGGTGGCCAAGCACTGGAACAAGCTCCCTAGGGTGGTGGTCATGACCCCAGGCCTGCTGGCATTCTTGGAGTGTTGGGACAGCACTTCTCACAAGACTTCTCTTGGCTGCATGGTTTAACTTTCAGGTTACCCTATGTGGAGTCAGGAGTTGCTTTTGATGACCTTTGTGAGTATCTTCCAACTCAGGATAGTCTCTGATTTCATGACATAGATGATTAAGTTGTAACCTAGAATTAGTTAAAACAGTGTTCAATTTCTTGTGTACAAACAAGGCAAATAAGTAGTATTAGTTTTCCAGCAGTGTTGGAACTAAATTAAAAGTGTGAATATTCATACCTTGTCAAGCCCAGAGTTCCTGCAGGTTGAACATAATACCTTGAGATTTGTCTTTTGCATTAATTGATTGAGCTATTTGGGCAGCTAATAATCACCATAAAGCATGAAATTTGGATCTGATAGAATGCCACAAGTAGCAGTGCTTGTTTCTGCTTACTAAAAGTTAGAAGTTGCTACAAGCCTGGCTTAAGTGAGCCTTTGTCAGTTTGGAGGAGTTGCAGGACAGGTCTCTGGAGGAAGTAATGAAGCTGTATTCCCATGAGAATTAAGAACTTCAATTTCCATCTTTGCTACCTTTCACCAAATCACTCTGGTGTTACCTGGTTCATGCCTAAGGATGGCACCTCACTGGACTCTGAAGTTACCCCAGCATCTGGAAATCTGGTTCTGCATACATCTGAAGTGCATAGTCTGAACTTTAGAAAATTACTGCATAGGAGCTTTTATGATTGCTTATTTTAATGGGAAACAAGTCCATTCTCAATTACTGCATTTTCGTAATGAAATACATGGATACTTTTGCAAATTCAGAATTAAGAAATGTCTGTGTTGTTAATAACTACTGGAAGAACTGCTTCAACTCTATGCTCTGTCTCTTAATTTGTTTAGGAAATATTTCATATGTTTCTCTAGCTTTGAAATATGCTCAAGATATGCAAAAGTTGTAATCTATGTAAGATTTTACAAGTTTGTGTGGTAAATCTGCACATCTAACTGGTATTGCCATGCAAATGTAAACCAAATGATGGAAAGAGTCTTTGTCCTAGAATCTGGAATAATTCCTTGGTTTGTAAATGGGCATGATTCAGAATACAGGAAAAGCTCTGCATTCCTGGGTGGCAGCACTGCTTTGTAACATTAGAAGGAAAATATTTCCATGCTTGTATTGTTTTTAGTCTTGCGGAAATATTTTAATACAAAGCATTAGCAAAGTGGCCATAAATTTGATTATAATTTTTTTTTCTCCAAGGCTGAGGGAGTTCAATTTACAGAAATGAGGTTTTCAGTGTGTATATTTGGGCTTTCCCACTCCCATTAAAATGGTAATAGGAAAAACACTCAGAAAAATGAGCCTAGAGCCCATGCATGTATGTGTTTAACTTGCAGATTCTTCTACTGTGTTCAGCAAAAGACTTGGTAAGTAAAATATTGTAGTGCTGCTTGCATCACAGTTACCTTCATACAGCTGACCCTGTTCTCAACCTTTTACATTGCAGATGTCCAGCAAACATGAATTTACTTGGGTTCTCTTTCTGTGTCATTAACTTGGTCTTTCAGTTAGGGTAAGTAAGTGTATGAACTAAGATTAGGCTAATTTTCCTCTCATGGTAAGTCTTACGAAGGAATTTGCTGATTCAAGGGGGGAAAAAATGCCTTCCAGTTAGAAAAATGCTTTTTTTCTGACATTTCAGCATTTCTTTTCATAAAATCCTCATTTACCTGCTGCTAAAAGATGAGCTGAGGTACTTTTCTGCTCGTTGTTTCATGTACACTAGAAACTTTTTGCCTTTTTATTATTCTCAAGCTTTAGTTTTAGAACCTGTGGTAATTTGGTATCTGCTGCCACTGAGCTCAGCTTAAACTGAAGGGAATGCATCCACTCTTCTCTAACATTTAGCATTTTGTTCCCTGGCAGCTGGAGGGGTTGGGGGTTGGTTGTTTTCCTGACGAGAAGGCAGCCAGTTGGCATCTGCTGTATGCCTCGGATCATCTCTCCAGAATAATGTGAGTTTTTTTTTTCTTCTGATTCTGCTTGTTCTGTGGGCTTGAATGCTTCATTGAGAACGAGTTCTCTTAGGGAATTGAGAAGTATTATATGGCTTAGGAGCAGGAATGCACACAAGAGGGCATAGATGCTGGAGCCATCAGTGAATACTTGCAGTGATGAGAAATATTTTCATTCAGACTGACAAGCTTCTAACTGAAGAAGAGGCAGAGTAAATGTGGAGGGTGAACAGTCTGGTTTTGTTGCAGTCCTTTGCAAGTTTCTTTCCAAAAGGGGATGGTGAAGTGCACAGCACTGTGAGCAGGAGCAAATCCTCTCTCAGGAATATGTCCCTCTCAGCAACAGAGAAGGGATGCTTTTCTAGAGACAAAGGTTTTACTTTTAAAATGGGTGGTGACAAACAGAACCATAATAGATACAAACCAGCCTGCACACTAGTACTTAAAGCTGTAAAAGCACACAAGGGAATGTCCTTCATCCAGTAATTACAAACCTGGACAGCTTTCTAACCATTTATGTATATGCTTACCATTTGGTATGAAGCCCACAGTGACTGTCAGAGCAAAAAATGGTTACTTAATGTGATTATTTTGTTTGTTCTTTCAACAAAAAGATGCATCATGATGCAAACATGAACAGTGATCCCAAAATGATAAAAAGTACCTGTCTTCCAGCAGCCTGGATGACCCATGACTTGGTTGGAAAAATAAATATTTGACAGAGAAGTAGGAGGGTGTCAGCTACAGCAAAAATCCCTAGCACTGCATCCATCCTGTCATTCATGTTCTCATACTCTACCTTCAGAAGAAGGGATGTGTTGCTGTTATATGGAGACTGTGTTTTAGTAGGGCATGGGATGCAACATTTGAAGCTTGAAAGATAAGCAATGAAACACTGGGTGAATTAATTTGAATTAATTAATTGTTGCCCAAAATTGTAGATGATTTTTCAGCGTGTTTAGAATGTGGTCTTGCATGTGGTATGGAAAGAAAGGAAAAGAAGTAAAATAAGAGCAGATGTGCCTCCCTGCTGCCCTGGTTTGTCAGCTGACAGCCCAGCTCTGACAACACTCCCTGCTCTGAGTTTCAGTGGATATTCTACAGTTCTTGCAGCATTATCACTTGGCAGGAAATCAACAGCTTTCTGGGAAGAGCAGCAAAAAGGGACAGGCTGTCCTTGCTGACACAATTTATCTGGCCTTCAGCCTCTTCCTGCCACTTCTTGAGAAGCATCCAGGGAAGTTCAGGGGCAAGGAGCAGCTTGTGGGAATCCCTGCAGGGCTGCAGCCTCAGACACTGGCCAGGCTCTTGAGGCAGCACGTGTCCTGTGTGGAGGCATCAGAGGGCAGCCCTCACCCTTGGCTTCCAGGAGCATCTGTGGACACTTGGCAGAGCTCTGTGTGCAGAGCAGGCCCAGCCACACAGCCCAGCTGGGAGGGAGTTGAGCCCAGGTCTCTGGACCCTGAGTGCACCCACAGTAAATTATTATGTAAGGCACTAGGCAGCATTTCTGGCTTGTGTTTTTGTAGCCACGCTTTGGGAGCAGTGCTGACACACGTGATAGGCTCCAGAACTGAATCCAGAGCTGGGAAAACCAGGATCCTGTGTTTTAGGTAACACAAAACTCTTCCACGTTGCTGAGGTGTACTGAGGGCTGCTCTGGGGGGTGCAGCAGTCAGGGGGTGCAGTGCTCTGTGTCACACTCAAGCTCTGCAGCAGCTCTAAGAGCCTTTCTGCTCTACAAGATTGTTCTATATGCTGGAAGATTGAGAGGAAGTTTTTATACCTGGGCTTGTTCGTTTGCTTTACTTCATTTAACAGCTTCTAATTATACCCTTTGCACAACCTTAAATAATTCCTTCCTACATAGGGTTTATGGCCCTCCAAGTCATGTAGATACTTCTGTACTTTTACAGTTTAATTCAAGGCCATCCCACTAATGGTAGAGGCAGGAAGAAGAAAAGTTGTCTGAGGATCTCATGCAAGCACTCCTGTTCTAAAGAGCAGAGTTGGGTCTAGTGAGACTTGTGTAACATTCATAACACTAAAGTCTGCCACAGCTGATGGAAGTTTCCCAGCAGGACTGGGGACATTTCTGTGCAAATCCTTCTGATTTCTAAATATTGATGGTGTAATTATTTTTACAGCTTACACTGGCAGCACCTCTGAGCCACAGACAGAACTTGCCTGCAGTTCTAGTGTGTTTTTGGTTCAGAAATAGCTTTAAAGTACTGCAGCTATCTTCTCCTCATGGCTGGTTGTAGTGGAATTTCCTTTGGATTCCCAGTTTTCTTTGCAATCTTGTAGAGCTGCTGTTCTGAATCAAAGGAGTCCTCTGAATTCAAATGGCAGTTTCTGCAGCTGTTTGTCCAATTAAAATTTTGTCTGCTTTGTGCTGGAAAGAGGATTTTGCCCACTGTTAACTCTGTAGTTTGAGTATGGGCCCAGATCTTTGTTTTTCAGCAGAGTGTAAATTGAAAGAGTCATTTTCTGTCTTAATCTGTCCAGTCTTGTAGCAAACAGGGTTTTATTTAATTCTCTGTTTTTATTTGCTGTTCAAGGCTTACTGAAAAGCAAGGTTGTTCCTTTCCCCACTGGTAGCTGCCCTGTATTCTGATCAGGACTTCCCATGGTCAATTTTCAGGGTTTTGATAGATCTTTCAAAGTTAAATGCATTACATGCTCCAGACAAACTACTTTCACCTTCAGGACACCCAAAATATTGGTCTGAATTTGCTGCTGGTTCCTAATGAAGATTTTCTTGAGTGGTGACCATCATTCCTTCAAACAGCTTGTTTGAAACAGTTTTTTCCAGGCAGTAGCTTTGGGCACTGAGGGCCCATCATGGCCAGTCACACCTGGGCCTCCTCAGCACCTTCTGCTCATGGCCCAGGAGCTCCAGATAAGCTGTGCTTGGGTGTAGCTTTGATTTTTGATGAGCCTGACTTGCTGAGGAGGCTTCACAATCTGATTTTGGATTTGCCCCTTGGCTTTAGAGCTGCTGGATGATTGATCACTGGAGCACTGGCTGAAACTTTGCTTCCTCAGTGATTCTGTTGTCAGACACTGGACCAAGTTGCCCACAGAATTTATGTATGCCCCATCTAGAAATTGGAATGGAATGGAATGGAAATGGCCTCAAGTGCATCAGGAAAGGTCTAGATTAGATATTAGGAATTTCTTTTTCACAGAAAGGGTTGTAAAGCATTGGAACAGACTTCCCAGGGACTGTGGTAGAGTCACCATCCCTGGAAGTGTTCAGAAATGTGCAGATATGGCACTTGAGGACATGGTTAAATGGTGGTGGGTTAACAGTTGGACTTGATGATCTTAAAGGTCTTTTCCAACTTTAATGAGTCCATGATTCAGTGAATCCACAAGACCTGCTCAGCTCTCCATTTTCAGGTCCTGCAGGGCTGTGCCTCTCAGTGCTGCAGGGTCCTGTTCCAGCTGACCATCACCAGTGCTTTGATCTCTGTCTGCCACTGGGGAGAAGCTGCTGCTGTTGCTCCCTGACAGCCAGTCCCACTGTGTTTGCTCCTGCAGAAAATGGGATTTGGTGCTGGGCAATACAGCATCATCTGCTGCCTCTAAACCTGGCAACAAGGATAATTCCTCCGTTGTAGTTTAGTTGGAATTACTTTCATTCTTAAAGACTCTGTTCAGGGCTTTTGCTGCTATAATTTAGGATTTTCAGAATTTTTGTACTACAAAGAGGCATCTTTCTATTGAGGTTTTTACAGTTACAGCTTTTCTCTAAAATAGCTGTTTGGTTTCTCTGTGCTGTTAAGTTCCAATGAGTTATGCTGTCAGAATGGTCTCTGTGTCATTTCAGAACCATATAATTTCATTTTTAAAGTTGCATACATTCTACTTTAAACTAGTGTCAGCTCTGGGAACTGCCTACTTCTGTGCAATGAAATATTTTGGGGTTTTAATGAGTATTTAATGAGTTCTCCTAAGAAACACACTGCTGCTCCCACATGCATGCAGCTCTAGTCTCAGACCCAGACTTCTCCTGTGTTATTTTGTATATGACGTGGAAAAAGCACTCTCACACTGAAGTCACCAGTTTAGGCAAGACAGTGAGTGGCAGACAGGCAGGAAGTCAGCTGCTGCCTTGGCTGGTGATGAGTCTGATCACTGATGGGCACAGCACTGTTGTTTGCATTTTTCACAGGAAATCTGCTCTTGGGTGGGGAATTGCAGTCTCTGAGAGAACTAGCAACAGATGATGCATTTATCTGTGCTGACTTTTCTCATGACTGCATCTGATAGACTACTCAGTTGTTCTTCCACAGTGTTTTGCAAAAGACTACTTTCCTTTCCATCATATGAAAGATAAATGGAGGCTTGTACTAGGAAATTAGAAATAATTAAGCTCTAAGCTCCTGGATGGGCTCACAGAGACACCAGCTTTGCTGGCAACTGTCAAATAAATACCCTGCAGCAATTTTTTTTTCCTCCTTCCCCTTTGGAAAACTACAGAGCATTAAGAACATTAATAATAATTTCAAAAAGAAAGGAAGGGCACTTAGGGTGACATTCCCTGGCTGGTGCCCAGTGATGGTTCTGTCCCAATCACCCATAATGAGGAGAACAGAAGAAAAGAGAGAAAAGAGAACAGAGAAGCCTCCCCTGCCCTGATCTTGCTGTCGGTCACGAAGAGGAGTTGGAGGCTCTGTCCTCTCTAGCTTTGGGTCTTGGCCACTTGTGGGTCACTTTGCACAGCACCTCTAGGGGGAATATTCAGTCTCATGAAATCCTGCAGGCCTGCTATGCTGCTGGAGAAAGTCAGGGCTCTGCAATTGTGTTGCACTGTTGCTCCCTTGCCGGTGACTGGCTGGCCCAACGTGAAGCTCAGGTGTTAAATTGTGAACTGAACTGCTTGTAAAGCAGCTGCCTTACTCATCGTGCTGCTCCGGGGCATGCAATAGCATCCTGCCTTATCGTGGAGACTGCTTTTGATCAAGTTGGTCCAATTAAGCTCAGATGACAGCAGAAGTGTGGCCTGCGAGAGGCAGCATGTCCAGGGCACCCTGCAGTGGCCTGTGAGGTGTGAGCAGCCCGAGAGGCTGAGCAGTCTGGAGCTCCCCTGTGCCCTGTGCTGCTCCTCCAGTGGAAATATTCCCTGTGGAGTGATGGGGTCCTTGGCTATTCCCATGGAACAGTTGTGTACTGCATCCAGCACTGGCCATGATATGATTGACTGCAGAAGAAAATGTCCTCATGTGGTCACCTCACCCTTAGCAATATGCATGTTCAGCCTTTCAGCCTTTAACAAAACAATAGCACTAAACCATTTAACTTGAATTCAGGAACTAACCAGTTTATCCTTCCTTCAGGCAAGCCATTCTTCATCAGAGCCTCATGACAGTTCTCCCTCAGTCTCTGTGTAAGGCAGGAGCTTACTGACATTCTCCTTGCTGGCATCCATTTTTAGAAATGTCTCAGGTGGGGCTGTCTGTCCCCTTGGCTTTTAACGAAGCAATTACTTTCATTCATTGGGTTTTTTTCATCATGATGAGAAGTTATTCTGAACAGACAACCCTCCCTCCCACTAGCAATTGAATCCCATGAGCAACAGAATGTGTCAGGGTGTGTAATCTCACCTCTGCCCTGCGTTGTTGGAGGCCTCTGCACTGCCATGTGCCTTTTGCTGTGTAGATTCTGCATCACAGCCCAGTCCCAATTCTAATTGCTTAAGCTCTTAAGTGCTGGGGTGTGCAACTGGGATGCAGGAAAACATTCCTTAAATAACTTATCAACACGATGTGGAGCCAATGAAATCACCAAGTGCAGCCTAATACGGTTCTTTGCTCTGGACCTTGTTTAACAGCCTGTAGATGACAACACAGGAGTGCAAGGTTATCCTGTCAGAGTAACCTGTCAGAGCCCCACTTGCTATTCACTGGTGTCTCCCTTGCACCTTGTCATGGAGCAGCTGGACTCAACATGGCACGAGCTCTGTGTGAACTTCCTTGAAGCTGGTAAGTTCCTGGAGAGCCTTACACCTCACCACTGCAAGGTTTAAAAGGTTGGTTGTGTGTTCCAGTTGCCTTCCATAGGGCACTCAGTAGTGCTGACCCTGTCCTTGAAGTGGTTGTGAAAGTAGTAAATACATTAACAAAGGTAAAATAAATAATATAGGTAACAGGAACTTGGTCACCTGGGTAGGTGGTGGGCAGGGGAAGCTATTCTGTGTCAGGCCTGATGTCCCTATGCTTGATCCAGAGACTTTGTGCATAGAAGGCCTCTTGGTATGTTATGATAGCTCAATGTGATTAATAATTAACATCCTTAAGCAGATGCAGGGTGGGTATGGTGGGATTATCTGGCATGGTTTTCCTTCTGGTGTTTCATGGCAGTGTATTTGCACTTTTCTAACTTTGTGGCTTTCACATGTTAATAATTTGTGGATGACAGTTTTAATCCTCAGAAAGAAGCATCTCTTCCTCTGAATCACTTTGTAAGGAAATGAATAGCAGTCATGGTTCCCATGTTTCAGTGGCATGCCATTTAAAATTTGGAATACCTAACACCTTTTCCAAAATTAACCGCAGCTGGGATCAAGGTGCACACCAATATATAAATAATATGGCAACAGTATATGAGCAATCACGGGTGTGGCTTCCATGTATGATTCAGAAAAAATAATGAGCTCTGTGGATGAAAATAGGCATTTGGGTGGGGATTATGCAAGGCCTGAATTACGATGCAGGATGGGTGGGGGTAACACCTCTTTCAGTTTACAAATGCTAATCACAAGCTCAGCAGCCAGAAATTTCTGCAGTGCTATTTAACGAATATTAATAAGTATAATTAAACGTTGTGTGCTAGATTTTCAGTGCCAGGAAGCTGTGTGAAAGAGAACATTTGCTCTATGTTTTCAGTTTTAAATGAATACAAACTGTTCTGAAAAGCAAGCTGACAGGAAATGGTAAGATTAGCCTACTTCAAAAACAAAAGTTTACCCCAGGAACATTGAGTACACCCAGAGAAAATCAATAGGTTGCCTAACTGCAGAGTGCCTACAAGCAGATAAAATGAGGGTTTGCCTTCATCTCCAATTTCCTTCTTGACATAATCCAGTGAGTATGTATTTAACATACAGCTTGTAATATTAAAAGTGTTTATAAGGGCCACAGTCTGTAATCATGAGTTTGAAGGCTGGGAATGCACCGTGACTGATCTGGCCATCATCTTAACTTTGAATTCTTGACAAGACTTGGTTTGAACACCATCAGCAACTACTCTGCTGTAGTAACTGCTCTTGCAAAATTGGTGTCTTTGTCCTGGACTAGAAGGATGCTTTCCTTTTTCATGTCAAACTTAACACTTCACTCACAGTGTTTAAAAACAAAACCAAGGCTGCAGCAGGAGCTCATGTGATGTTGTTGGGTGCTCTTGTGCAGTTTCAGGATGGTAGTAATTGTGCCTGCTGCAGTCTGGGGGTGAATGGAAAACTCTTAATGACAGCAACAACAATCAGTACATTTAAATGACTGCAGAATTTAATTATGTCGTCAATCAGCATACTTCCGGATCAGGTTTACTTTCTGGTTTATCTCTTGTGATGCAAAAGAAGCTGATGATGAGGTACAGCTCTGTGTGATTTACTGACTTTATCTGTTTAACAGCAAGTTAATATGGTGAAGTTAAGCTAATGGGTTTTTCAAGTCACCTAGTACTAACACTGCCTCTTCTTTTCAGGAAAAGCTGTACTGAGGCAAACATCCTTTCCTTTAGTTACCAGCCAGACTCAGCTCCTCTGGGCTGATTTGCCAGTCAAACTCACCAAGTAAAGGGTGTCCTGCAAACAGCAGAGCAGCCAAGCAGCACCAGGCAACACCAACCCTTGCCCAGGGTGAATATGACAGATGCTTTTTGCTGTCAGTCATTACTCATTGTGCTTTTGCCTGTGCTGTCAATGGTTTTGAGCCTGGGGGAGAGGTCACCCAGCACTCTCCTCCCATTCTCACCATCTGCTGCCAGACACATCCCAATGATCCTGGGTTCTCTGTAGGGTGGGCTGGATCCAGCCTCTGGAGTTTATGGTGGTACAGCCCCTCTGCCCCAGCACAGCTGCTGCCTCCTGACACCACGGGAGTGCTGAGGGCAGGGGAGCAGGGTGGGTAACCTGCTCCTGCCAGCAGGAGGCTGGGAGCAGCACTGCCTTTCCACACACTTTCTTTCCTGCTTTAACACAAATTCCTGGACTCTCCAAACTTCAGTTTATCACGTTGGAACTGCTTTGAAGTGTGATTATTCCAGTCAAATGTAGCTCTCAGAGGCAAGCTGTCAGGCCTTGCTCAAGTGAATCCAAACTCTGAATATTCAAACATGTGATCAGGCTGTTGCAAAAGCATGTTGTGTCCTGACAAGTCTTATCATGTGCCAGGGGATGAGCAGGGAAATGTCTTCTGGCCAGAACTTGCAAAGCTTCCCCCACAGCTCTACAGTTAATTACTCACTTGGAAAACTAAATAGTTTTTGGATCATGCAGACTGATTCCCAAAGCACAGGAATCTGGTGTCTAAGAATATGTGCAAGGCTTCCACCTGCTTTTGTCAGTGACCCCTTCACAAAAAGAACCATTGAATTGTGGACCAAGTCTTCAGTGATATCTCTTTACTACAGAATTTTAAAGGTAAAACAGTCAAATTACTTAAACACTCCAAGACTTGCCTGTAAGTTACTTTCCTTGTACTCAAGAGCCATGTGAGCTCTGTGACCTGTTTGAATGTCCTGCTCAAAACCAAGCAGTTCCTTGCTTGCCTTCTGAACTGTTAATTTCTTGACATTGTGCTGTAATTCAGCTGACACAGCTCACAATAGGAAAGCAAACATATCTACAGTGACTTTTTTTCTTTTAATACTCAGGACTAAGTAGCCAATACCAATACCTTCAGCAAATGCAATTTTTTTTTTCCTAGGGTCAAAACACATGGAGGTTAGGTTAAGTTTTAAATGTTTTAGGAATTTCAGAAAAGATTATGTAAGACCATTCAAAAGCACAAGTTTTATAATGGTTTTAAGTTTTTCAGCATTATAAATATGATAGCTTGTATGCAGAAACAGCTCAAGTGCAAAACCTGCTGCTACACTGGATGTTTTTTAGGGCACCTCTACTGCTAACAGAAGTGAAAATACATGCTGGAATGCAAGGCTGGAGGTACTGTAACAACCAGATATATATAACCATTTTATACCAGATATGTTTCAGGTAAAAATGTGGAGTATCAGGAACAGAGTGAGACCCAGAGGCAAAAGCCAGGAGAGATTTGTAGGGCAGTTACTTGGGTTTAGGTGGAGTTCTACTGGAATGACAACTGCTGAGTCTGTGCCAGCTCTAACAGTCTACAAGGGAAAAGCTGCAGCTTGGCAGTGTCAATCTGTTTGCTGCAGCTGTGATGCTGTAACTGAGAGTTTACATTATTTTGGAGTCCTGAAGTTGCAGGTTTCCCCTTAAAAATAAACAGTTTTAAATATAGATTTTACCTTTTCATCTTATAAAAATCCAGGGGGTGGAGGGAAAGCAGAGCTTTCAGCAGGCTGAGTATGAATTGAAAGCCTTGCACAGGATTAGGTAACTTGTTGATGTTTTGAAGCCTATGATCTGCATGGGCTCTTAGTGCTATGGCACAGCAGTAGGTGTTCAGCACCTTCCTAAATGAATCTTAGCAATCCTCCAAGGTGTAAGAGCCAAGGGATTGGGCATTACTGAAAAACTGACATTTTTCACATCAGTACAATTCCAAGGCTGGTGCCCTGTTTTATTCTGAAATAAGCCCATTGACAGGAACATCCACACTGCCAGATCAAGGCAAATATTTGCCTGCATACACAGCCAGGGGATTTGGCTGTTGTGTGATGCTTTCTATCAGTAACCTCATCCATGGCTTGCATACTGTGGTGCAATACACTTGCTCTGTGATAAGTATTCACAATTTCTTTCACCTCTTAATCATGCTTTTTTTTTACCAGGTGAGAAATTGAAGACAGGAACACGACTCCCTTTTCCTTTTGTATGATGGTGGCTAACATGCTGTAGATGACTCTAGAAAAAACCAAAATCATTAATAGTGTTAGGCCAGATAAACTTACAGGATGTTTTATTGTCAGCATGAAACTAGATGCCATGCCACCAGGTAGTAGGGTGGAATTAAAATTAATGGTGTGCAATGTAAGTTATTGAACACTTCTGCAGAAATCTTAACTGTAATTAAATGCAAGCTGAATTCAACATCTCTTGCACATTTAACATTACTAACTTTGAACTTCCCAGAAAATGCAGAATTAAAATGCAATTGCATGCACTATTCAATAAAACAAAAAACCAACATGTATCATAAATAAGTATTTTATAACTTTATTAAACTCAAGACATGACAATATTCAAAATACAAAGTGAATTATTTTTTATTCAATACTGTACACAATGCAGAAATATCAGTGCATTTCTATAGCATGTATTTCACCTTCATTTAGTTTGTACTAAAACAAATAAAAAGTAAGCTTAAAATAGCTCAAACATCTCATTCAGCAGTTTAAACTGTAAACACCTTGTTTACTTCTGTTAGGAGGAACACATTCATCTTCTATACCCCTGTTAATGAGCACCCTTTCTCTTGTGCTTATCTGTACGAGGATAAATGTAACCAAACTGAGCACAAGAAACTGCCAAGGTGGCACCTCAGTGAACTTCAGTGAATGGCTGAGGCACAGTGAGGAAAAATTAAACAGCAAGAAGCAGCATCTGAAGCAGCAAGAGATGGGATTGACACTGTTCATAAATGGAATCATGTTTTTTCCTCATATCCTCCTCCTCCTCCTCTCCTAAAATACTGAACAGAAACCAGAACACAAGACCAGCTTGTGCTGTGTTTCTGTATTTAATACAGTCATAATTTCAGACTCTAGGTGAGCACATAGTTGGTACTGCCTACCTAACAGCAGCCCTGTGGCTGCTCAGGACACATTCACACATTTCTAGGATCCAGCAGGAAAAGAGCAGCAGCAGAGGCTTAGCAATAGCTGGTCCAAGTCTCTTCTAGGAAAAACTGCAAAATTGAGCCAAGTGTGTCTAGCAACTGAATTCACAAAATCTAACTCACTTTAAAAGTCTATTAGCATCAAATTAATTTGTAAGATAGATTAATCTTTCAAAATGCACTTCCAATATGCCTGCCAAGTCTTGAAGTGGGTATCATATCTCACATTTACCTTCTTATAAGACATATCCTAGTCAAAGAGGACAGTCTGTTCTCAGTAGAATTACTGTGTAAAATAAATTTTGGAAAATAGCTATTACAAAAACTGCACTGTATTACTTGGTCTGTTGTCTGTTTTATAAGTAACTCTTAAGCAAAGATTGATTTTTAAAAATTTTTAAATAATTTTGACTACCAAACGTGTTCATCTAGGTAGCATACAACTGGCCAACTGTGACTACTATCCCTCCATGTTTCTGTGGAATCTTTGTAGGTTTTCAGCTTCCATACCAAGACAAGAAAAGTCTCAAGAAACATATTGAATATATGCAGCATAAGAGGACTTTACCATCCACTTTTCAGTTCTCAGAGGACAAACTGCTCCTACTTCATTATCTGTGAACGGTAAGAACTTTGTAACATGATCAAGTTCAGCTCCATCCCAAGCAACTGAGCTGAGACTGTGCTCCCAGGCACTAAGGGGAAACCACATAGGACAGGTGTTTTCGTTTCAGGGGACCACCTATGTCCATTCTGGGTTTTGAGTCCAGTTTTACTGGGGCTGAGGTGGCTGTGCAGTCACCAGACCAGGACTGAACCTCAGTGGTAGAGCTCCTCTCCTCTGCTTCTCTGAAGAATTTCTCATACTTGTCCAAATACGGAGGTCTCTCTGGTAGCAGATAGTAGTGCGTTGAACTGGCCTTCTTACCATTTTCAATAATTGGAAGAATGCAAGGGACCCTGTTGGAAGATCCTTCACTGTTTTGTCTTTGTAGAGCTTTGCTGCTGACATACTTAGGATCAGGTGCAAAGCTCTGGGTGGGGGGCATGACCCCATTGAGGTACGATGGGAGGCTTTTGGGACTGGGGGTGCGGGAATTGCTGCGTGACAAAGGTTCCCGAGGGGGCACTTTGGGGGGCCTGTCTTCATCACTGTATGCACTGGAAGCAACTTCTGCTGACCACCTTCTGTAGTCTGGTTTGAGAGCCCGTGGGGGTATGGGAACCCTTGGTGGAATCTCTGGTTTGTCTTCATCAGAAGTTGGAGACGACCTGTTTAAGTGTCCACTTAGTCTCACTATGGGTTTATTGAGAGATCCTGCTGGCCCGGAATGGGACCTTCGCAGGCGTCGATGCAGCTGCTGTGGGGGAGGATAAATACTGGATATGTACACATTTAGGCTTTGGGTAGGGTTGGCATCTTCTGGCTTTGGTCCTGTTGGAGCATCAAAATAAGCATAGTTGATTTGTCCACAGCCCCT
>QUSF01000077.1:336160-371143 GCA_003676055.1 Chloebia gouldiae
TTTCTATTGAAATAAATCCATCTCCATATGTAATGATTTCTTGGGCATTTTAAGAAAACAGGGGTGAGCTCTCACGGCTTTGACAGTATTTGTATCTAGACATAGATTTGTGGTGGTAAATAAACTGCAGTGGTCAGAAAAGGAGGATTAATAGTGAAAGCTGCTGTTTAAAGACTTGAGAGCATTTACAAGTGATGCTGGTCGGTACAGCATAAACAATAAGAATCAATCTTTTGATCAGTTTTGCTCTACACTACAATAATTTCTTTGTTGGAGAAAAGAAAACCACCCTGGGACCCCCAGCATTGAGAGGTGCTAACAATGGGATCAACAGAATGTGTCTCCTATCTATACTCTTTAAACTGGAATAGTTGCTAGATATTTTAAGAAAGAATTCTTGATTTCAATGCATGATGTGATGCATGTCCGCAGTTGACTTTTCCTCTTTTCTTTTTGGGATTTCTTCTGACCTCTGGTGAAAGTCTCCCCACCTGCCCTTGTTCTTAGGGACAGTAAGATCTACTGAAGTATTCTTATCATAAGATCTGTTGTACGGCTGTAAAAATACAGGTGATGTGAGAAAAAAAGGGCAGGGTTATAATATATAGGAGAGATTTCCAGTGTGAAAAATGATTAAGAGGTCCTCTAAAGTTGACTGGACATGTTAAGCAGGTGAGAGAAAGTGAAAAGAATGTAAGGGGAAGTCAAAGCCATCGAAAGGAAGGAGGGGAGCAGAGCGTGGGTTTGTGATTTTGATGAATTGGGATACATTTAACAGAGACTGCAGGATGTTTGTGTTCTGTGGCAGTGGCTTGTGCTGAACTGTACGTGCTCAAAGACTGCTTCCAAGTGTTTGCTGTACTTCTATTGTTCTGGACTTGAAGACCGTGACTAATTATTTCTGTGGATAAGCTGGCCCTGCAACATGAGTTATCTCAAGTTTAAATTGTCCTAGTTGCATGAGGAGAAAGTAATTTCTTTTTATTTTCCTTTTTTTTTCTCTTTAATTTTTTAACTTCTGGTGTGTTGATGTACATACTGACTGATATGCAAGGAGCTCTAAATGTTGTAAAGAGTGGATACAAAGGACAAACTTGTGTTTGAAATGTTTTTCACAGTGTTGACATGACTTCAGTAGGACAAACTCATGTAGTGGAACATGAGAAATAATAGATGTTTGGCTTCTTTACTTGTTTGTACCTGAGACTCTTTGATCCAGGAAAAAGTCTTTCTGGTATTCCCTACAGGTGTTACCCTATGGCCTGTGTACTGCTATCATCAGACCTTGTTTTATTTTCTTAGAGAATTTTGGTGTTAGTTCACGTGCATGTAATTGTATGGAATTTTTGTCTCTTACTGTTAAATAGGTTTACCTATGGCCTTTGTTCACTAAAACTCCATGCCTTACATTTCTGATTGTTCTACTGAATAAAAACATTTAGTAATGGTGTCACTTGCAGTAGTTTCTGTGCTGACTTGAGGACAGAGGAAATTGTATGCTGCACCAACAGTTACATTCCTCTTTCTCTCCCTTCTTTGCAGCCACCTCATAGTTCTGTAGGCATGTGTAAACCACATTTTGTAATTTGCTAAGTGCCCTGAAGACTAACTCCTAAGTAGTCTTCAACACCATGGCTCATCAATACTAATAACAAGTCTGCTAAAACAGCAGCTCAGTATTATGAGAGGCCCTAAACCTCTCCTGTAGATGGAGATGGATATCAGACTTTTCTGTATTTAATAAATGAAATGTCTGAATTCTGTGAAAAAAGAATAGCACGGACTTTCATGATAGTACCTTTCATTTGAGGATTCTCTTTGCAGAGGGGATCCCAGAGATACTCAATGTCCTTTGAGCAGTTGTCCTGTTTCTAGCTTGCTTTGCAGCCTATACCTTTCCAATGATCTCAGTGCCCTTCATAGTTCCTGTTTTCAACACTTAAAATTTTCAGTTGCTCCCTCTGTTTGTTTTGAGGGAAGAAAGGCATACTTGTAAAGCAGCAGCTGGAGAAGCAAAAGGCAAAATCTTTCTAGGAAGCTAGAAAAATACAAAAAACTTAATACTGAAAGACTTAGTGGAAAATAATAGGTATATACATTAACATAGATACTATAGATAAAGCTCCTGTTAAACTCCTGTACAGTCATCCTTTAGATTGTTGTGATTTTTTTTTAAGCCTCATTCCATAAACAGCTTTGTTTTACAGTAGCTGCTGCTGTGTTATTGCTTAATCGTACTTATTTGTGGTAGATGCTCTTGAGCAGGAAGCTTGGGGCTTTTTTTCCATGCTCTCTGGTAAGCATGCCTCCTGTCTGGTTGCCTGAAAGGGAATGAGTAGCTTAGACACTTTTCTTTTTGGCCTTGTTAATGACTAGAAAAGCTAATTGTGGTCAGTCATCAGAGAGGAAAAGCTTTCCTGAAGAGAGGTAAACAAGGTACAAGTTGGATGCTGTGGTGTTAGTTTTTGCATGACTAGTTATGTGTGTGAGGGTGGTGTGGATGCATTTCTCTTGCACCTCCAGAGGTGCTTCTGCAGAGCCAGGATCATGTGTCAGAAGTTATTTCAAATGTGGCTTTTCTGAACCCTTTAGTAAGGCATTGCCCGGGACAAGCAAACCTAGCAAAATGCAGTGCAGAAGGTGGTTTATGAATACATCTTTCCATCATGACAAGTCCTGAATTCTGTCATTATTCAACAGTTTAAAATTCAAGACCTTGGCCGTGGCTTGGATGCTGACTTCCAAAAGAAATGAGTTAGCATGGGGCTCTTACCTCTTTGTTAAAAATCACACCCCTTGCCTCAAGCAGAACCAGGATGTGCACAGTAGGAGTTAGACTATGCAATCCTTATGTAGCTGCATTTTATCTTAATCAGGTTCTTCTGTTCTATTCTGTGGTAATCTGCCAGAGTGGATCTGCATATGAACGTTGAGGTTAGGGACTCTGGTGGTACTCTCTGACATGAAAATGTAAACAAACTATGTAGATAATAAAATACTTAGTTACCTAAGTTTTGAACATGTACCGCCCTAAACTGAGGGAAAGCAACAGATGGGACACAGATGGAAAAAACCATACAGTTTTTTTTGTAAAAAACCACCAGGGGAAAAAACCATACAGAATTGCTGCAGTCTCACTGAACTGACATGAAGTCAGAGACTGGTGCAGTGACCATAAGCTGATGTGCTGGTACATGAGTGGAAGAATATCTCCCAAATTACAGGCAGTTAACTTTATACTTCTATTCTTATTGTGCAGGGCATGCTGCATGGTGTCCTGTGGTGCTTCCTGTGGGATAGAGCAATGAAGGGAAGGGGCAGAGACAATGAGTTTAAGGCATTCACAGAGCAGCAGTGCAGACTCTCGCATAACAAGGGTAAACTACGGTGCAACTGTACAGACCTGATGCTGAAATTCAGCTTTGAACAGGGGCCATTACTCAGTCTTTGTTTGAATTGTCCCTATACAAGACTTTAAAGCAATTGGATAATGCTAATTTGTCTCTTAAGCCATCTGTAGAAGCTGACACAGATAGCAAATCTTTTATGCTTCAGGCATGTGGAAGTGGTTTGTGATGCAAACATACTATCTAAAAGTGGAAATACAGCATGGCTTTTGTGAGTTCTTGTCTGTGTGCCTTGATTACATCTCTGTCTCAATGCTGCAAATACCAGAAGTTTTACTTGCTTCAAAAACTAGTCACAGAAAGCCTGATGAAAGAAAAATCCATTAAGGCTCTAGGGAAAGTGCCTTGTATCAGACTGCTGGGAACTGGGAGGGGAAGTTGCCCATTGCCCTAAACATTTGTTTCCTTTTTTTAACCTGTGCTAGGCAATAGTGGATTAGGTGGACCTTGGGATTTGGGGCAGCACAGCTGTTGTTGGAATGCATCTGTATTTTTCATTCCCTTTTATATTTCAGTTAGACTTTTCCATAATTTTCTGTTTACATAACTGGGTATACAGCGATTTATTTCTGCTTAGAAGATTCAGCTCAGGCCCTTGTCTGTGGAGTTGTGTCCTGAATCCTTTCAGGAAAGAACTGTGCTGTTCTTCGAGTCTAGAGACCACAAAGAAGGGAACAGGGTGAGGAGAGTGCTACGAAACTTTTTCAGCATAAGGATTCCTTGTTGCTGTGAATGAGGAACATGTGCATACTTCACTGGTCAGATTTGTATGAATGCAGTTGCACCAGCCAGGTGTAGGGCAGAATGAGTGTCTTGCATTTCCAGTTTAGCCAGAAGACCCACAGAAGGGAGGAAACTCATGGGTCAGTAAAGGAGGGCTAAATTAGAGGTTAGCATATTCAAGTGTCTAGACAGCGAATACAGACATACTGCAAAATTCAGTCTGTCAGGGAGTGGAGAGTCTAGATTAAAAAGCCATTTCAAAGGCACGTTGCCTGAATGGGGTAATCATGTGCTCAGACTTTTTCAGCACATAAGCATAAGCTGAGTGAGGGAAGAGATCAAAAAAGGACACAAATATTGACACAGTCTGTAGCAGCTTAGACAGGAATGGAACTCGATAAATTAAAAATAGCTGGTTGTTCACACTTGTGTTTCCCAGAAATGGCCACAGCCGCATCTGTTTTTTACCATCCATTCTGTAATACTTGAACAACTCACAAGAAGTGTTACCTCCTCCCTCCTGCTGCAGAGACATTGTTACACAGTCCTCCCAAACTGAGTTCATTCTTGCTCTCGGGCATGTAAACTGTGCATGTAAACTGGTCATCAGGAAGCCGAGCTTTAGTCTGGTGAAATACCCGGAGCTCTCTTAATCCGTTAAGATTGTGTGCTTTTAGGGCATTGTGTGCTTTTAGGGCAGTGTCAGAGATGTTCCACTGCGACAGTATGCTGGGCACATCAACACAGGAGCTGACTCAAATCCCAGTTTAACTACTCTGGTGCATCCCATCTCCTTCTTTGCAGAGCCAGAAGACTTGTCAGCTGACGGGCTCACTTGTGTTTTTATGCCCTTTAGGCACGGTATTTCACACAACTGCAGTGCTGTGCATAATGACAGTTTGGGGGAAGCTCCAGGAATCCGCCGTGTGCTGTGTTAGGGTCTGCAGCACCACTGAAGTTCTTTTTCACCCTTCACAAGAACATGTACTCTGTTACCTTTGTTTCTTACACTATTTCTTTTTCAGTGTGCTTTTTTTTCGTCATGGTCATCTCACTGAACTCAGGACATGGATAGATGTTGTCTTTGTGGCAAAGCCTTAGCTTGACAACTATTGGATGCATTCACACAGTATTTTGCAGGTAGAGGTGTCTCTCCTTCTAAGTAACTACAGCCTTGTTTTCAGGACCAAACAGAAACTCTTGAAAAATTCCTAAATATTTCTAGATTCTGTAACTGTTGTGTATTTGTGTTGGCAAGCCTAGAAGTCATCAGTCTTTTACAGTCATAATTAGATAGTAAGCTTCACTGGGACTGGAAGTAGTGGTAGGAGTCAGCTCTTTGTTTCTCTGTGCCTTGTTCTGTCATTTCTAACTATTAAAGATAAAATGCCATAACCCATTCTTTTGATGAAATAGTTTATTTATGGAGATTGAGGAAATGTCCCTGTCTGTCAGTCACACACTACCTGAGCAGGGACTGAAGCCCCTTTGCAGCTACACACCCACATTTCCACAGTCACACCAGGTTTCCCATCATCTTGAACCCTAGAATAATTTAATCTTGGCAAAATAACTAAATAACAGAATAACAGCTTGAGATGGTGCCTCTGAGAAGGGACCCCAAACAAAGGGGCTTTTATATCCTTGCAGTCTAAGCATGCAAAAATCCAGGGGTTGTGCTGCTGTCTCTGTGTCCCTCCCCTGGCTGGCCACAGTCCCCAGGCCCTTTGTTGTGCTAAGGGTCAGCAGTTCACAACCTCTTGCTTGGTGCTCTGCCCACCCAGAACTCTACCTGAACTGCACCCTGAGCTACCTGCACTGAATGAATTCACCCCCAAAAAAATCATCAATATCCATCCTTGTGATTTCTACAGTAGAAAAAGTAGGCAAAAGTGACAGCCTTCTAAAAGTATAACAAGCTGTTAAAAAAAAACATCACCCAGGGAAGCTTGAGATGCCTTGTGTATCACATGGGTATTTCTGAGACCTCTGAAAGCAGGGTAAGGAGATTGCACAGATTTTGCAAGATTTGAAGGTGGAATAGTGAGTGGCTTTGGTGAGTCAGGGAGGTAAGAGCAGACTGAGCAGGAAGGACAGTGGGAGTAGAGCTCATCTGGTTCTCATTCTGAACCCATAATTTCAGTGGAAAAGCTGTATATATAGAAGCAGTATTTGGAAACAGTTCTAAGTGTATCATTGTAGAAATTAATAGTTTGGTAACTTGATCCCCAAGTAGTATAAAGTTAATTTTACTCATATTTAAGATTCTGCCTATGTGGGGCATGTGGAAGGGGACACAACTGTCTGCCAAGCATTTGTATTTTGAGATGTGTGTTTGTATTTGCACTACTCATCCTGTACCACAGACATCCCCAACAAATCGAGACAGTGCTGGTGAACTTGCTTCTGGGGATTTTTTGGCATGTCAAAATCTGACATATGTTTTAATGTCTATTTATGACTGACATCTTTAATTCCAGAGCCTAATGCTCTACTCACCTGAGTGGACTTGTGCCTACTAATAAAACACCAATTTTCTGAGAATTGAATCTCTATAGAACCTATTATTTTGCTGGGAAAATAGGTTGATCAACATATCTGAATTTTGGCTCTTAGAATTAAATACCTAATAGCTATTTTAAATATTTATTTAGAAGTATTTAAAATGTTGTCTCTCAATTATAAAAACACAATTTAAGAGAACAATGTGATTCTGTATGTTTCTCCACTCCTACCCTCAGCCCCTCCCAAAAACTCCACCTAAAAATACTTCTTTCTCCTTTGATTACCACATTGAACTATATCAATTGTGGGGGCTTTTTTTTTCAAATACTGAAGTCACTTCTGTGTTAAAATTTAAGAAATTTATGAGGGATAATTCATTTATGAAATCTCTTGGGTTTAAGTACATTGCAAAAAGGTTCAGGGAATTTTCAGCAGCTAAATAACTTGAATTTTTAGCACATCTTTAACTACTTAAATTATATGGTCATATGACCTTTTAATTGTTAATCAAAATGGTGTGAATACCTTAGTTGAATATATAACCTTTAGTCAGTTTGGAGGCATCTGGTGTCTATATTTTTAGTAAGGACTTGTGGTAATGAGATGGAGATGCTTAAAGTAGGTATGAAGAATAAAGTATGATTGATCTGAATTTGCTGTTGAGCTTAAAATATGGAGAGGAGAAAAATATTCCTGTTGCATGGCTGGAAATAGCTCTGCAGGGAGAGCAGTGCTGCAGGGTCTGGGTGGGGAGGCTGCACCTGCATGGCCAAAGCCCCACATCCACAAGTCCAGAAATTTCTGTTGTCTTGAGCCTTGCACTCTCTTCCATCCTCTGTGGGGTCACTGCAGTTTTGGGAGCTGGTATTTGTTGGTGGAAGCCTCTTCTCCTCCTCCTGGGATCTGCTGACTGTCTTGATGCTTTCAGGGCATCTTGTGTGACCAACTTGAGCAGATTTTACTGGGCAGGAGCTGCAAGGTGTGGGTGACAGTGGTGGTGGCCTTGGCATGGAAACTCTTGTCCTGTTCCTGGGTTTTTCTGTGTTTTGTTCTCCCTCCATTGCCTATGCTTCCTCCTTTGCCATTACTACATGCTTATGAGCAGAGGAAGAATAATTTTATTTGTAATTTAGCACCTGGGAATCCTATCCCAGATCAGCTTTAACATTTCCAGGAAGTCACAGGTACTTCTCTTTAAAACATCATTAGTTTGTCTTTGTTTTCTCCTTCTCTAATTGGCACTTTCCATTCTAATAAACCAACACCCACAAACTGTGCAGCCACATGATCTTTTCAGTTAATACAAATCGTCATTTCCAGTCCAATAGACTCAGTTAATTGTGCAAACCTGCAACACACCCATAAAGTGGCTATCAGGTTTGTTATGCAACGATGACTCATGAAGGAAATGTGGAGTGTAATTAAATACAGTGATGCAAAGATAGTAGCATGAAGCCAAAATCAAAGTATAAGTGATAATCATCTGTATTAAATGTTTGTTTCTGCATGTTGTTTTCAGAAATTACTTAAATTATAAGTTATCTGGCTGCTGCACACATGCCTGGCATATGCTTGGACAAGTTAAAAAGTGACCTGCAAACCTGTAAATAAGCTGAACTAAGTCTGCTATCAAAATAGTCTTTTGAGGAAGGAGAGGTATGTAGCTCAATCTCAGACGTGTCACGCAGGCACTTTCTAATTCTGGTGTGATCTCCCAGGTTTTCTGGTCTTGTGGGAAGCAGTAGTTTCAAAGTAAAGCCTCCATGAAGTTTTTGCTATTAAATGATTGCTAGTAATACAGGTCTATTCTCCAAGTTACTTTGTTATTTCCACTCTCTAGCAGGGAAAGATGGAAAGATGCTGTCTGTGTATCAAAGGAGAATTTTAAGCTTTATGCAGAGGACAGATTTTTTGCTGATGGGTTGATTTCTCTTAAATACTCTTTTTATAACTTTGAAATTAAGCTTCCCATATAGAAATGCTCATATGCAGGAGGATGATTGCACAGTACTCTGCAATTATGTTTTTTTAAGCTTTTCCCAAGCTGATTGCTGTATAAGAGAGCACTTTCTTGTCTAACACAACTAACACTGGTGCTAACCTTTGGCACATTCATGGTAAGTACGTTAAGAATTGTTTTTCTTGTCTGTCAGATGGTATTGTGTTCCAGTGCAGCAGCTGACAGCAGCTCAGCAGCATTGTCTCCTGAAGGCAGCTGGCTGACTCCCAAAAGACAGCCCACATTTCAATGGAAAAAAAAGATAATCCAGAAATATGTGTAATGAAAGTAACATCCATTCAGGATCTTCTGGGTGTGTGTGAGTGCTGAAACAGTGCACTGATTGAAGTTCTGAATTTCAGTCTTCTGCTTGGCTTTGGATCCAATAAAAGCAAAGAGATTTCTGTGGGGGAATAACTGTAACATGAGAAATGCCCTAATGGGTCAGACCCACAGTCCATCTAGGCCAGTAATTGAACTCCTGTGGGAGCAGTAGCAAAAGCTACTTTGAGGAAAGATTACAAGCCTGGATGCTTTTGTGGTCCAGTCCTCCTGCAGTCTCCCAGGGGCCTTGGCTATCCCTGTCTGGTCCTGTATTTATTTGCTGGTTACAGATCAGTTTTTCCATGCCTTTGGTTCTGTTTTGAACCTGCTGAATGCAGTCACCTCCACAGCTTCTGCTGGTAGCAGGATCTGTGAGTTTCTTGCTCATAGTGTAAAAAAGTGTTTTATCTGCTCTAAGCCAGTTTGCTGCTAGTTTCTGCAGGAGCCCCTACTCCTACAGTTCTAGGTTTTGGCAAATTACACATGATGAGAGCCACATATTCAACTTGTTTATTGCCTTTGTGAGTGTTATCAACCTGTATTGTAATCCCTCTAATCTCCTGTACTCTTTGCTCCTGATGGAAATCTCAGCCCCATTGGTCTCCCCTCATGAACTCCTGTTCCTTTCATCATTGTAGTTGCCTTTCTCTCTGCATTGTCCTTGTGCAGAGATCAGAGCCACTGTGTCCTTGTACTTTTTGTTGTCTGTTTTTGGCAGCTGCCCCAGTTTGAACCCCTGGTTGTGAAGGGCTGTTGGGCTGACTCACTGAACTGCCAGTTCTTCATTCAGCATTGCACAGGCCTGGCTCACACTGGTTTTCCATAGATTAGTTTGCATTACCTGCACTGAAGCTCCTCTGTTTCCTTAAAGCAAGCAGAGGGCATAGGGGTTACCTTCTCTGCACTGCAGAGTAGTCTATGTAGTCAATGTATTGAATTTAAAATATTACATTTCCATTGAGTTTATGTACATTGATGGTTTTGATGTACTTACACAATTTTGCTCCTGCAGAAATTTCTCTGAGAAATGGCAACAGCCATTGCTTGTTTGTTACTGTGTTACTGGCTGGGAGGAAAGAAAGTGAATTTGCTTACTTTTTTAGTTCAAATCCTGCAAGTATAAAAGTGTATAAAAGTTTGTGTTAGGGGGAGCAGCCATCTAACTGCTCTGAGTACAGTGGGTTGGGATGCTGTTCCTTCTGCTGGGCTGGGGCAGAAGTCAGGTGAGTGCTAAGCAGGAACACAGGCAGTAGATTTCAGCAGTCAGCAAGTCAGATGTTTTCAGGCTTTTTACTTTTCTTTCTGGGCATTTTTCTAGGAGTGAATGGAGGGAATGCTTTGTGATTTAAGGTGGTTCTTGAGGTTCTCGATTCAGTTTGTAGAATGAGTTGGTTATGGCCTATTTTAAAACAAACACAGTCTAAGGAACACGTGGCTTTAAGCAGTGTGTGTTTCAGTGGAGTCACCAGCAAAGGTGCCCCTTTGGGGCAGGGTGAGCTCATGGTGGCTGAGGGGCTGCTCCAGCCCAGCATGTCTTTATATCCAAGAAAGGAGGATGAGGAGGAGGGCTTGGAGCAGAAAGCCAACCATCAGCTTATCATTGACGACAGGTCACTAGAGCCAGCTGCTGCATCCCTAACAGGCAATGGAGAGAAAGTTCCTCTCCCCCATTTCTAATGTGTTTTTCTTTCATGTTTAGTAGTGGCTTCTGTTGGAAGCAGAACGGAGGGATGGAATTGAGTCTTATGTATTATATAAAACTAATCAAGCTTGGTGTAAAATAAAATTTACAGTGGAGCATTAGAACACATTACCAGAGAGGGATAAACAGGTTTTTGACTAGGCAACCCCACTGTATAATGCTCGAGAAGAAAAGTATTGGCTGTTGTCCCAGTGACAGTTCCTTCCTTACCTGTGTGGTACCTCAGTGTGGGGGGTTGATCCTGGCTGGATGCCAGGCACCCACCAAAGCCTCTCTACCACTGCCCTCACACCTGGACACGGGAGAGAAAATACAAGGAAGGATTTGTGAGCTGAGATAAGGACCAGGAGACATTGTTCACCAAGTACAGTCCCAGGCAAAACAGGCTTGAATTCGAGATATTAATTTATTACTAACAAAATGAAGAGCGGGATAATGAGAAGTAAATTAAAACATTAAAAACACCATCCTCCCACTCCTCCCTCCTTCTCAGCTCTACCACCACCCCAGTGGTGCAAGGAGACAGGGAATGGGGTTATGGTCAGTTCATGATTTTTTTCCACTCTGCTCAGAGAAAGGGAGTCCTTCCTCTGCTACAAAATGGAGATGCCTATGAATATTCTATGCCATAAAAGTTATATAAAATAAGAGATCAACAAGGTTGTTTGGCAAGCACGTGAACAGGAAGAAGTGTCACGAGCATCATTATTTCTTGGTGTCAGAGTGAAAGGGTTGATTTGATAATTTGTCCTGATAGCTGAGTAACCCTGAGTCACCCGAAGTAAGACTTGACTGCTCAAGTCAGATTTAAGGTAACTGGGATATCCCAGTCTGTAATCTTTTTTTTTGTTGCTGAAATCCTTTTCCCCTTGGGTGGGGAAGCAATCTGTCAGGATTTTCCTCATGCTACTATTCACCTGGAATTCCTTCAGGAGTGGTTTACACAGCTGGATCACATCTGCCTGAAGTTCTGTAGAAGTTAGCACATGGCACAGGAGTCGTGATAGCATTGTCAGATGAAGTTGTGGCTTCATCTGCACTGCTGTGTCTGGTGGTGTCCAGGGCAGCAGCTCAAGGCAAGGTAGTTGCTATTCGTCATATCTGCTTAGGAGGGATTTTTGTGGCACCTTGGGGAATGCTTTGGAATGAGGAAGGAGAGACTCCAGTAGATGCAGTTACCTGCAGAGAGGAAAAGTTCTGGCCATCCTTCATCTTGCACTGAGGAATTCAAGCAGAAAAGGTGGCATGGGATGTTTCTTTGCATGCACCTTCAGGCATTCTTATTGCTGAGAAGATTTAATGAGTAAACTGATGAGAGGACAAGAGCAAGAAATCCCAGCACCATTTCTAAGCAAAAGGAAGATGCAGGGGATGGTGTGGTGAAAGTGAGAAGTCAAGGGTGAGCAAAAGGAATGAGGGGGCAAGTAGGAGTGAGATGAGAGCAGGGATATGAGTATGTTCCTACAACAGCTAGGAAACAAAGGGAGGAAATTGTCAGAAGAAGAATTTCTGTGGCTGAAGAGACACATTTCTGTGAGTATGTGCAAGGGGGGGACTTTCTCACAGGAAAGCATTGGAAGAGGTAGCTCAGAGGGGTTGTGCAGTCTCTACCCATGAAGGGTTTCAAAATCAGACTGAATCAAACCCTGAGCAACTTGGTCTGACCCAATAACTGGTGATCCTGCCTGGAGAAGGATGTTGGAACAGAGACCTCCCAAGGTCTCTCCCTCTGTAAATTGTCATACAATCCAGCGTGTACTAAGCACAACAAAAGAGAAAGCTTTCAAAGCACCTTTGTCCAGCTTGCTAAAATTCTATTTTTCCAAATGTGACCCTATAATGTACATTGTTTGCTTTCATATATTTAAAACCAACGCAGTCTTTAACTTCAGAAAATTGCCTTCTAAAAATACTAGCATGAGGAATTACATGTATTACTGTAAGGGTTTTTTTATGGCAAATGAAACCTTAAAATTTCTTCCTGAATATGGGAAGAAAATGTTTTCCCCAATAAGGAACAAGGGACAGAAACTCCCCAACAACTCCTTTGTTTAAAGACAATGGGTTTCACAACAGCTGATGTGTCCTAGGAATTTATTTGATTTAGTTTAGCTTTTTTTTTTTGGGTTTTTTTTTTCAGTCAGCTAGATATCACATGGCTGAAAAAATGTTTATAAACACCTTGCAATGGAGTTGCAGGATTCTCTGAAAATAAGTCTGTTCAAAGAACAGATACTGTTTGTGCCTAGTCCTACAGGCTCCTATTTGGACAAACAGTAAGAAAAGGACATTGTTCCCTTGGCTGTTCTTCGAGGCTGAGTCAGGAGGGTGGAACAGAGTGAGCAGCTGGCCAAAGGTGAGGGTGCTGCTGAGCCCCTCCCCAGCAGAGCCTGGAGGTGCTTGGCACAGCAGCCTCTGGCCCTGGGGCCTCTGGGGAGACTGAGCCCTGCAACACACAGCTCTGAGTCAGAGCTTGGAAGGGACTGCACTGAGGTAGTGCCTGCAGAGCCCTGCATTAGGCATGCTCAAATGGAAAGTGAAATAAAAAGCTGTATGTGAAGTGATCTCTGTTGCTACGATGTCAAAATAGCTGAAATACATTCTGGCAATTTGGGAGGGAAAAGGTTAAGCGAATGTATTGCATGTAGTGTCACAGTTGCAGCCTCACCTGGGCCTCTGGCCAACAAATCCAGTATTTCAGGTTGGATAGGATTCAGAAGAGGCTACTCCTCTTAAGTATGTTAGATCTGGCTGCTGTGTCTGAAGAAACTAGACTACAAAACAGAAATGAGTGAAAAGCTGAGCCAAAGCGTCACTTTCAGCGCTGCTTTTCTATGGAAACTGGAAAAATGCAGTTGTACTTCATCTGTGTTTAACTGAGTGAGAAAGATTGTGCCATGTGGATTCTTCAAGGCTGCTGCAAACTTGGCTTAGAGGGGTTCCAGGGCACTGCCAGCCTGCTGGGGACCCTCACTAACTCCTGGGAGTTGTGTCAGAGGGGGCAGTCCACAAGTGCTTGGAGTTGGTAGGAGTCTGCCCCATAGTCCTTTCCCAAGGATTCCCAGTCTCAGAAAGAGCACCTGTGACTAGCAATTCTTACTTTTATTTGGCTAGGCTCTTACAGTACTGTGTATCTAAAGCACCATTATAACTAGCCAGCAGAATTCATGGAGGAATTTCCTTCAGAGCAGGTAAGCCCTTGTGGATAGGAGGCAGCTTGCTGAGCCATATATCCCACTTGTATCTTGCCTGCAGCTGAGAGAGGCTGTTCTCTAAATCCCACATGAGGGAATTTCTTAAGGATTGAAATCTCCACTTTTGATTGATCTTGTCTCACCAGCAGTCCCCTCCTGTAGTCACCTGTTTATTCTCCTTGCTGAAGGATGTATTTTTCCTAGTCATAAAACTACTAGCTCAGATATTGGCCAAGGTTATGAAGTGGGAGCTGGATCTTTAAGAGGCTCTGGTGTAAGCAGTGGCAGTGATTTTTCCACATCAGAGAGAGGCATTGGAGCCAGGGGGATCACTGAGAGTACAGTGGGTGTTGGCCTTTTGGGCTGGAAGTGGTGGGGAATTGCACAAACGAAATTTGATAACCAGGTTAGCTCTCTCTCTCTCTAAGGAAAGCTATTACCTGTAGGGCTTTTTTTTTTTTTTAATCTATCCTTTTTAAAGAAAGTTATTGTTGGGACCGACCTCCCTCAGGCAAGACACAGAATTAGATGGATCCTTATTTTTCTGATCCAAAATACCTACTCCTATTTTGCTACTAGCAATGGAGAGACTCCCTCTTTCTGTTCTTAGGCAATTACTGCCAGTATTCATTGTTAGGAAGTTAGAGCAGTTATTTGCATGGGGCTCAGCAAAAAGCTTCTGGAGTTGTCACAGCAGGCAGTTCAAGTTTACTTTGCAGCTTTTCCTTGCTGTGATGAATGTGTTAACTTCAGGAATGTCCTCACCTCGTGGCCTCTTTTGTAGTTTGTCTTCTGTAGAACCAATTAGAGCGATTTCCATCGCTCCAGCCTCTGCTTGCCAGATGTTTCCTATCACACCAAAATATGTGCAGCGCTTGCCATGTGCAAACTTTCGTATGAGTGTGTTATTTAGAGGAAAGGAAAAAGCCCTCTGTGGCTGATTCCTCTGCTTGGAATGCTGAGTGGGAAAGCTGGAATGCTCACTGAGCCACTAGTGGTTCTGGCAGCAAACCATTTCTGCTGCTTGCTGAGCAAAGAGACCAAGGGAATGGAGACGTTCTGTAAGGAACAGTTAGCGTGGGTTAATGAACATCTGTTTTGTTGAAAGTTGGCATGGCAAGGTGTACTTCTAATATTTGCCTTCTCCAATGCTTTCTAAAATGAGGTCATGCCCATAAAGGACCAGCAGTGCAAAGATCCTGAGCTGATTTTTATGAAGCTGAAACGCTATCAGGATAACTGAATATTTAAGGATAAGGAAATGGAAGTCCCCAAAGCTGCTGTTGAAAAAGAGAACTTGACTAACACAAGGCAAAATCTGGAGATGGTCAGTGATGGAGAGCCTGGATTTTTCCTGTCTGAGCAGGAGGTGATGCAAATGGCCCAGTGTGTATGGATCAGAGGAGGAGGCATTGCTCAGCTCTTTGCCTTTCTCCCTTGTCAGTCTGCTCCCACAGCCCGGGTGCAAACGCCGGATGCTGGGGATGTGCAGGAGCTGCAGCTTCACTGGTGACTCAGAGGATGTTGGGAACCGTGCATGTGGCAGCCAAGCTGTCATTGCCTGCTGACAAAGGGCACATGCAGTCAGTGAGGGTGCTTCATTCAGCAGTGTAAAACACGGACATTTGTACTCTTTAATAGCTGTTCTTTTTTCATTTAAGCTTATTGAGCACTCTGATGTCACTGTATCAATTGTAGAAGCTAGAGAAGCATTGACCCAGGTCTGCTGTCCAAACACACACCAATTCCCAACTGCATAGATGACAGCAGGTTCTTTTTCTTAATTGAGTGTGCTAATTTTAATTCCACCTCAGATTTAAGAAATCTGGGCCTGTGTTGTAGAGAAGGTAACACTCTGCTTACTGGAGCTGGTGAGTAAAACAGCACAGCTTGCCCTGCATCCTGGTCTTGTCAGCTTCCAAGTATTTAGCTTTAAAATAAGTAAATGCTTTTTTATGTTAGAATTCAGCAAACACTAAGATGTTTTCTGCCAGGCATCTTTTATGAAAGCTGCAATTTTGAGTTAAATTTTTAGTAATTAGAAGCTTAAAATATCTTGATTTTTATATCGACAAGAAAAGAAGAGTGTTCTTGGGAGTTCTTTCTATTTAAGAGCTTTTTGCACAGTATTACCTCACATAAACTTGCCTGTGGGGACTGTAGTGGGATTGCTGCTTTTTTTTGCCTTTTTTTTTTTTTTTTTTCTTGATGATCCATGCAGACTTATACATTAAAAAAACCCAGGAAGGCTGTCAAACCTTTGCTTCTGTGTTTTGTGTAGAGAAGATAAAGTTTTATGAAATTGACATTCCAATAACTATAAATCTTTATGCCTGTCCATTGAGATCTACTGTCTGGAGTCACTGAGACAAAAACCAGCTGGAAGAGTGCTGCATTAGCAAGAGGAAAACATCTGTTCTAGCTGGCATTTTTTGTTTGGAAGTTGTTAACTCTCTTGTGCTTGACTCTTGGGCCAGTCCTGTCTTTATTAAAAAAAAACAAACCCAAACAACAAAGGCCAAACCAAACCATCCTCACCTTTTCAGTCCTTACCAGTGATACATTCAACTAAATGTTGACTGAATCCATTTTAGTCTGCAGGTAAATACAGTGGGCCATCCTACCTTACCTTTCTTGATACTAATTTTTCCTCGCCTTCCTAGGCACTGCCAGATGTCTCTAGACTACATTTATTGCTTGTATTAAGCAAATCAAAAGCTTTCAAAAGATTCTTTTGGCAATTTCTGCAAGGAAAGGTCTGTAGGAGACAACTTGGTGGATATTTCATGTTGGCAAATATCCAGATATTTTGAATAGGTCTGGTGCTAATCTACAGTGCCTACTGCTTGAAGGAGCAACTTTCAGAAACATCTCTCAAGGCAGTAGGTTTTGAAGTTTGCCTCTATACAGAAGGGCTGTCTGAGCTAGTGAAGATACATCACTGGGAAAGTGCTGTTTGTAATTCAGTGGATTTCATGAGAAATCTGAAATCTGCAGACACAAAACACCTGCAGGAAGCATAAGGCCAAACTGCTTAGGCACTCAGATTGTCTTCAGGTGAAGGTTAGCTGGATAAATATCTGAGGCAGAATGCACCTTTTTATTGGGTAAACACAGAGGAGCAGAGATCAGGAGCTCTGGCTGATTGGGGCACACATCAATGAGTCACTGGCAGGATCTAGCAGGGATGTAGCCAGCATCACATATGTGCTCCTCGTGTTACGTGCCCAGTTTGGGAAACATTGGCTTGTCATGGAAGAACATGAGGAGGAGGGTAACACAAACCTGTGGCAGATGCCAAGTTTTTTTTGTTCATGACTCACCAAGGCAGTAGCAAACTGTACCTGCTGCTCCCTGACTAATGCAGAGGTTATTCCGGAGCATTCAAAGAATATTGGAGGTTACTAGTTCAAAGTTTTTATGCATTACATCATTTTGCTGCAATGACTGACTCATTTGGTCAGTTTAGTTGGTAAGTAGGCAGTGGTAAGAGGGAAGTGTTGGAGAAGGAACTCTAACAGAATATATCTGCCTTGGCTCAGCTGACAGTAGAGTTTGCTCTCTGTCCTAATTACTTCTTGATAAGATTTATCACGTTTCCCAGAGGCAGAATGAGCACAGCAGTACCTGCAGGCAGTCTATGAGTCTCAAACAGAAAACAAGTCAGGGGGTGTGTTTGGGGTGTGGTATTTATTTTGTAAGTTTAGAAAAATCCATTATTTCCTGAAATACCATTTTACATGGCTCTGTGTAAAGGAAGCAGTATTTCTTATCTGTAAAGCAGAATGCTGTTGGCTGTATGGAAAAAGAAAAGACCAACCTAGAAGAATTAGTTTTTAGTTGTAATGCACACATTCTGAGGCACATTTGTGCCTAAAAATCTCAATTTTTTGAGAGCAAAATAAGCATAGCATTTTCCAGCAAAGACAATTAACAGCAGTTGTAATGTCTTGTTTTCCCCTAGCTTTTTGTGGGTCAGTAGCATCAGGAACAGAATGTTGCCTGTAGTATTAAGGAACACTTGCATCATCAGGGAGACAATTACCTGGATATATATTTGCTAAGAGATAGGATTCTCATATCAGAAGGCATGCCTGAGAAAGTAGGAGATTGATACGCTATCCAAATAAATTATAGATAAATTCACCTTCTTGTGTATTTTATTTACCTACCATATAAAAACTCAGAATGCTGAAACTGAAGAATTACAGATTTTCAGTAAGACTTTAAAAGAAATATAGTATATAATGCAGAATGCTTTCTTTTCTACCTTTGCAGACCTCTTTATGTAGAATACAGGCCCCAGGTTTTGGGTTTGTCCTGCATCCCCATAAAGATGACAGCAGTCTGTAAACATAAACAAAACTTTCTTAAAAGGATTTTTGTTTATTTATTTATCTAATTTTAAGCTTGCCCATGATGATACTACCAGTGTTTGAGTTGTGGCAGATCTCAAAAGATTCAAGACACACAGGACAGATAGATATCTATCTTCTGTGCTCTATATGTTAAATCAAGAGGAATATTCTCTATTCTGAAGCAAAAAAACCCAATCTTACTTTTAAGTTTCATCAGGACATAACTGAATTTGATCTCAACACATAAAATTATTCCAAATGGAAGATCTGTTTAATCTATTCTTGTGTAAATTACTTTGCATGTTTCTCTAGGTTAGAATGAAATCATCTCTCAGCAAGGCAACTGCAGTTTGGCAGCTGCTGTACTGGTGGAATAGAACATAACATAATATCCTTTCCAACAGAGTTTGTGCTGATAAACTGGAATACATTTAACTGGCGTGGTCTTTTCAGTCAGAAGTGCTGGACTTCACTGTTTGTAAAACCCACCATGACCTTTCCCACGTGGTGACATTTGTTATGAATGAATCTATGTTCAAACTTGCCCATCTTTGCTGATCCTGCCCTGCACAGTGAGTGCCCTGTGCTGTGCAGAACTGCTCTTGTTCAGGTGTCCTCGACACCCTGCTGTGGGCACACGTTCTCATGTCACTTTTGGTGTTGTGTGATCATGAGGTTATGGATGCCCTCAGCATCTGCAGCAGAAAGTTTCAATCTGGAAGGGTTTGCAAATTGAGCATGGTGGGTTTCTCACATGGAGGAATAATGTCATTGGAGTTAGGCTTTGATGAGAATTCAGCATACAGAGATGACTGACAGTCTAGGGTATGTCTGTGGGTCAGCTGTTGGTGAAAAGTCAGGCAAATAGCTTCCTTCAGTAGGAATGAGGCGTTAGAACTGTTTTAATGTGGATTATTAGAGGAACTGCTGTGGTTTGAAATGATGTTACCAGGATGCTGGTAAGGAGCTGAAAGACTGTGGGCATTTAAGAGAGCTTATCTCTACTTGCCTCAGGACCTGTCATGCCTTTTGTTGTGTGCCCATTAGCTGCAGCAGTCAAAGTCCCGGAACTCCTTGATTTGCGGTTTAGAAGGTGATTTACAAAGCTACTTTCCCTGCATGATTTTTGCTTTTATCAGGCACAGCATCTGTCTCTCAATGTGGAGAGAAATGTTATTACAGCTGGAGCCCAAGTCTGGTTCCTATACATTTATCTGTCTTTTGCACTCTGAAATCTCTTGGCACAAGCAAGAATCTCCTGCTGCAGTTTGCCCAGCACCTACCTAGGTCTTCTAAAAAATGCCCTCTGTAATAACACAGAAGAGTCACTTATTGCTGAAGGATTTGAAGGTAGTATTTCCTTTTAGAACAGGAAAGCCCTCCCAGTTGCAAGAGCTGGGTGAAATCACTGGCACTTCTGTAGGAAGGAGTATTGAAGGCTCTGTGGACAGTATTGAACAGTAACAAATTCACAGAAGCATGCACACTGATCCTGCCTTTGTGGTAACAACCATAATGAAGTGGGAAGCTGTAAAGACTTCAGTGTGTCCTGCTCTTCCAATGAGCTGTGAGAACATCCTGAAGTTTTCACTAAAACCTATGGCAAACACTAAGTCGAGTGTTGATTTTTTTATTCCTCTCTTCTTCCTTCGTCAGTTGTGTGAATACAAATACAATAACCCTCACCGTTAAGGGCATAATCTTTGCTTCCTTTTCTTTCATTCAAGATTATCAGGAGCTGAGGGGAGCAGTAGAGGAGTGTGCTGATGGCTTGGGATGTGGAGATTTCAGTGAGAACGGGAACCATGCAGAGAAGCATCCCTGTTGGATGTGCAGCACAGACCAGATCCTGTGTCCAGATTAAGGAGCAGACACTTCAAGATCCTGCTTCTCCAGTCATCCAGGTCAGGTATCTAAAACAAAGCCTGCTCTGTCTACCTGCTGTGTGCATGCTCCTCTTCTGTCTATGGAAATGAAGCAGAGATGAGAAATGAATTGTTAGCACACACCAAACTCTTGCTTCTCTGTAGGGTCAAATCATGGCTGGAGCAAACATGCATTGAGACTTTGAGTATTACAGATTCTGCTCAAACAGAGTTTAAAATAAGACTGTCTTGTAGACAGCATGGGAAGGACAAGAAGAGATAAATACTTGTGAAAAAGGTTTTGTGAATGTTTTGTCTTTTGCATATTCTTGCCTTTATTGCCTTGATATCTGAGCAGGAAAAGGGAATTCACTGTTAACATGATCGGGCACATTGCATAAGTGTGAATATCAGGAAACAATTTGTGGCCTTTTCAATTGTTTGTTGTCTGCTTATACGTGGGAATGCTTTCTCCTTAAAGGGATCTTTGAGCTTTTTCTTCCATTAGTGAAGAGATTACAAAGCTAGTGGAGTGGAGTATAGGTAATTTTCTTTCCTCAAAAACAAATCACTGTTAAGCACCCAGTGTGCTTGAAGAGTGGGAGATAAAACAGAGATTTGGTTTGGGTCATTCTCTGAGTTTATTATCTGAGTTTACTCCTTAACTTATTTTATCAGAGACATGTTCCCAAAAGCTCAGAGTCTAAGCAGACACAGTGATGCAGAGGTGGGCATTGTTGTTTCACAAGGCTGTGATTTTTGATGAACAATACTGCTTGCCTAAAAGGAAGACAAAGTGTAGCCTAAACATGAAGTACTTTCTTAGCAATTTTGCATTATGCTTTTGTCACTAGTACAGGAAGTGCCTGAGGGGCAGACAAGGCTGCTCCTGGACTTTCCCGTTTTGTGCTTCCTGTGGTCAACTTAAAATACAGTGCCAAATTATGTTTAGAAAGTTTTTAAAGAGGCAAGGTTAGCAAGAAATTACTTTGAACTTTACATAGGTAGTTGAGAATCACCCTCTATACTTCTGTGTTATTGCTACCTCAGTGAAACTCCTGGCTTCTTTTTGGGAGCAGGGAGTTTCATTGTAAAAAGCAAGCTGATAAACATTCTTGCTGGACAGAGCCTAAAAGCCTTAGTCCAAGGTTAGATCAAACAAGCAGTGCCCTGTGACACTTGTGCCAACCTTTTCCTAGAGCTGGTGTGGCGTGGCTGTGAGCTGGCAGCCTGCAGAGCTGCCCATGCTACAGAGCAGTCAAATAAAAGCACAGAGTGGACAGAATTTGTGTTCTCGTGCCCCACTTGTGTATCCCTGCACTTCTCCCTTTTGAGTTAGTGCGGGTGGGGTGGGGATGTGTAACACAGTCGTGTGTGGGCGCAGAGCTCGCGGGATGGGCAGTGCAGAGTGAGCCTTTCTCAGGTACAGGGGAGGGCAGCGGGGCGTGCAGACCGAGCCTCCCTTGGTCTTTAGCACCGCACTGTGGTGTGCAGGACTCAGCCTGTCAGACCTACTCTTCTCTTTCCTGCTCATTCACTGCCAGCCGGAGGCTTTGGGCTGTTGGTTACTGCAAACCACAAGTGCTAAGAGACAGCTTTTCTAGAGTGTTTCATGTCTGAAGAGCTGATTGACAACATGGTTGGTATTTTCTATGTCCCAATGTGTACTCTAGCTCACATTGCTTATTTTCAGTACACACCTATTGAGAGTATGAAGATACATTTCAAAGGCATGCCTAATCTCTCAATATAGCTGTAATTGTAGCAGATGCTTCTTAAATCAGGCATTCTCTGGCAATTCATGCCAAAAATGTAACCGGAGTTGGCGATTATACTGTTAAACACCAGTGGTTTTTAATCAATCTGGTCACAGTTTACTGCCTTCATGCTGTTGTTACTAAAGACAAGAAAAAGCACATTATGTATAGTGGTGTTGTAGTATGATCCTAGATTCCACAAACTTCAGCATTTGGAGCACTGCATTCTACCTCTGGTTCCTAACTAACTTTTTGCAATCTGAAAAATTCATTCAAAAGTAGTTTTACTTTGATTTCATCACAACAGGGGTGAATGGCCCCTTGATGATTTCTGACAGATCAATAAAGCTTTGCCTTCCTGCTGATGGGAAATAATCCCCATATGAAAACAAGTACAGAATGTGTTTTGTAGATGTGCCCATGTGTTGTGACACCCATGTCCTTCTGGCCTCTTCTGGGAATGCATGAATAATAAAATTAACTTCTCAGCATGCGGCATAACCATGATTGTGGAACAGCCTTTCATTTCCAGATTCCACCTACATGCTATCATGTGCCACTTTGTAAAAAGAAGAGGCATTAAAGACTGAACAGGAATAAAGCTCTAGGAGAAATGAAGTTACTTTGCACTTGCTTAGAGTGTGCACTGCAGTATATGACTGTAGCATTTGTATAGAAATTATATCTGTTTGGATGATGTTTACCTTACAGTAGTATTTGGTATCCAGAAGAGGTTTAACACTGGCATGCCTTTATTAGTACTCAGTCAAGTTTCTGAGGAGGAAAAATCAACCTAGAGAAAAAACAAGCTAAGGCATTTGGAGGACCTTTACAGATCTCAGTCTTTTGGCTAACACAGAATTTAAACAGCAACACCCACAGTGGTTTTTAGAACACACCAATGTTGGTATATACCAACACAGGTGTTTTAAAATGTTTTGCCATATTCATTCCTAGGTGTTACCAAATGGTAGATAATATTAATCTTTGTAATCAATAGTTTTGAGTATTTATGCTTGTAATCATAACAGTGTGGGGGTTTATTTGCTGTCACAACATTAACTAACTGTTGTTTGCATTCAGTTGTGTGGCAATAGGCTGTTGGAAATATGTCCACCATGTATGTGTAAAAGTAAATACGGCTGGTGAAACTGTGTGTGTTTGTCCTCAGTACCCTGAGCCTCACCTCTCTCCTCACAGTATCTTTTTAATCAGCTGACAACAGAGTTTTGCCACAAAGCAATCAGTCTCACAAATAGTTTTGGTCTTGTAGGAATCCTGACAAAAGTCTCTGATGTCCACGCAGATGGTCTGGAAAACGAGTCACTTGCTAGTTCTCTGACTCACCCCTGTAGATGAACAATTTTATAACTTTTAAATAATTGTTTGTGAATCATGTGGAGGGCTGTAAAGGAAGATGTATGGCACTCGTTTTCATGCCAGTGCTTTTCCCTGACTCAAATAGGAATTTAGTGAATGGCAGTGAAAGAGCACTTTCAGAACATCTGGAGAAGCACTGGGATCTCACTGAGAGTAGAAGTGGCACAAAACATGAAATTTCTTTGCTGTCTCTTTCTTGTTGGATTTTTTTTTTGGTTTTGTGTTACCTTTTCATGCCAGTATTTCTTCCCTGAATCCCTGGTCTGTTATTCACATCTTGATTATTACACTTTGTCCATGATTTTACCTTGTACACTCTCTTTACCTTGTACACTGTCTCAACAGCAGTCTCAGCACTACAGAGTTGAAGTTGCACACCCAGGCTTTGGATCACAGCCTAAACTGCTCTGCTGAGTCTCACAAAAAGTTAAAGTGGTGTCCCCACCATCCTCTTCATTTTAATGGGGTCTGCACTGTGCCTTGAGCAGATCTCTGTGCTCTACAGAGGTGCAGTTTCTTCAGGCTCTTTGCAAAATAGATTTATGTTTGTTCTGTGCTGCTGCTCCTCTGTGCTCTCCAATTTCCCTTCTGAGAAGGTTCAAAAGATGAGGGGCAGTGTTCTAATAGGGCACAGCTCATTTCTGTCTCTGACATTCTACTTTGCCCACTTGTTTGCATTAGAACATGAGCCACCATCCTTTATCTGGTGTCATCAAACTGTAATGATTCAGCTCTGAGAGGCTGGTTTTACAGTCAGCCAAATGAAACACACAAGTACATGTAAGTTTGTAAAGCAGAGGGCTTGTCCTTGTGGTTTTTAAAATAAAATATGCTGGTATGTTCTAAAAACCACTCTGGGTGTTCCTGTTTAAACTCTGTGTTAGCCAAGAGACTGAAATACATGGAATTCTTGAGTAATAAAAACCCCAATGTTACAAAAAATTCCACTGACAAATTTTTTTATTGTGTCATGGTCTTTTCTGAGTAATTGTGAAAAAAAAAAGAAATATCTTTCACTTTGTACATGATCTAATGAGCAAAATTCTAAATCTGCTTGCATTATTTCTGTGACCTGAGGTCAGTATTTTGACATAATATGAATTTATGAATGCAGTACTGTAATTGACATTTCACATCTCAGTTTCCAAATGTAACATGAAGTGATTTGGTGGAATTAGGATGGAGTAATCTTGCAGTAATAGTAGTATCATATTAGCCATTTGCAAGTTTACAGTGGTGGTGTTTCAGTCTTCAAACATAGCTTAAAGTTCTGTTTGACCAGGATAGTATGTGATATAAGATAGTTTGTATAGGAAACTACTTTCTTTGCTAATGTAATAGTATTGACTTGGGAGTGAAAATCCTGCTTACTTGACAAAATATATCCATAGCCATATGTGAACTTGAAGATTATTTCAAGACCTCTGACCACTTTGAAGTGAAGAGCCTGGTCTGGCTGATCAGGTCTGATCTGTAAAAACCTCATCTTTGCCTTTCTCCTGAAGAAGTCGGGATTCCACTGGTATGGGTTTCTGGGAATGATGAAGTTCTTACCCAGTGGTGAGGACAGTACTTGCAGCCAGAATATCTGGCCCAGGAATGTTCTCATCACCTTCATGAGGAAGAGTTTTGAGCCATGTCCAGGGATTTTCTGTGCATCACTGACATATGTGGCTGCCTGTTTATAGACTGACTGTTTTTAAGAAATTTGTGCTTCTCCAGTCAGATCCCGCTGCCACCTTAGCTCAGATAGGTGTTTTTTAGCTTCTTTAATGAGTCTGGGAATCAGATAGATGCTTCCATCTCAGAAGGGAGCACAGGTTGCTCACCAGTTTGAATGGGGCTCACACACTTTTAACCAGCAATGGAAAAAGTGCTGCTTAATTTGTGCAAGCAGCTCCCAAGGTGGGCGGTTTGGGTAATTCACATCTGCTCAGTCAGCTGTGGTTGTGATTTTTGTTGTCCACTGTCATCTCCAAACTCTTCCCTGCACTCTCAGGTTGGGATTCCCCAGTGTGTGCTGGAAATGGTATGAGATGGAGTCTTTGAGGTTATGGTCTTTCAGAAATACGAAATCTCCCAGATTCTGCAGGCACAGCAGTCTCTTCAGGTTGTGGGGTATTGTTTAATCTGTGAACTGCATGTTTAGCTGAGGAAGGAACAAAGCAGGAAGGACTTGCCTGTTCAAATACAGACTTTTGATTTGGATCTGGTTATCTCAGTTTCCTCGGTAGCCACTGGAAAGAAACAGGTGTTGCTGGGATGTGACTCATCCCATCCAAAGCATTGTCCCAACAACCATCTGGCCACTCAGACCATCACAAACAATGTACTACAAGTTTCATCAGAGCATGACTTATTCATGCCAGGAGTAAATAATCCATATTTCCTTTACAGGCTCAGAGCATCTTTGCCATTAGTTGAGAATTACATTATGCTTATTTGACCCATGCATGTTTTGCTTCACAATAATTGTTTACTATTCTGATGGGTTTTTCATTGTCTAATCTCTGTTCCTTGTGTTAATTGAACAGGGAAAGAAATATGCACAGGTTAAGGAAGATTTCGGCTATTTTTAATGAAATAGATGCCCAAATGTCTTCCATGTGCATTCATGCTTCATCAGCTCAGTGAAATTGTAGGTTTTCCATTCATAGCAAGTCAAGAATAACAGTCTCATTCCTGTTAAACAGTTGTTCTTATTTTACCCTTGTGCTGCCAAAAACAGCTTCTGGAAGTCTGAATTTGAATAGGGTCTCCACTACTTCAAACAAGAGAAATTTTGTGTCACAGGAAACTGCACGCTTACAGCTCTATCTGTGCTACAGCTCTCATTTTCAAGTGTGCCAAAAAGGATGGTATTCATGGGTAGCCTCAAGACATTAATCTTTCTCTGTGAGCCAGTCTTGGTGAGCAAATCCTGGAAATATTCCTCTTTCAGGACCTTTACAGAATACTGTGACATCTAATGTTTCTTTTAGAATATGAAACCAGACTGGTAGAATTGCTGGAGTGTTAATTTACTACATGGTGTCTGTCTCCTGGAGGAAGAGGGAAAAAACTGGAAAGCAGTAGTCTCCCACTGGAATCTTGGCTTGAGGTGAATAGATGAATGACAAAATCTTTGTTCTGCAGTAGGGCCTGTCTGACCTTTCCTTTCCTGTTGAGTTGTGAAACAACAAAGTAAACATTTAACTGAATGTGGCAGCCTGAGACAATTGGCCTTATTGTAGAAGGAAAGCCAGTCCCTTTACTCTGCATAAATTCTCTTTGCTGGCAATGCTAATAGAGCTGCAGTGGAAGAAAGCCAGGCCTTTCTTTGGGTAAGACCCAAGTTTAAGCAGAAATACAAGTAGTGTGTGGCTTGGTCCCTGAAAATGTCCTGGATGCAGCAGGGCTGCTGAGGATCACCCATGGTCAGAGCACTTTCAAAAGTATTTTGTTTGTAGCATAGGAAATCAATTGGCAATGCTGAAACCTTCAAAGTCCTGCTATGAGGGTTGTTGGGACTGGTTGGGTTTGATTTCTTTACTAATAGAACAATGGCAGGATGGAATTGCTGAGATGTACTCCTTCTACAAAAAGGAGTAATTTTCAAACTCATGGCACTGTCATGACACTGCATTCCCAGCTGAGCTGGGCTTCTGAGCATGAAAAAACCCATGAGTTCTAAAATACTATAAATGTACCTATAAATGTTCATCCAACTCACATGGATGCAGTCTGTTCCCTTCTTCCAGGCTTGACAATTCACACCAGCCTTCAACTGTGCCTTGTGATGGTTTGTCCCAAGGCTGGAGCTCTCTGCTGAGGAAGCCCTTGCTAATCCTCATGCACTACCCCTGACTTGCCTATTTCCAGTCCATGAGAACATTTTTGTCCTGCCTTTCTGCTGTACGTGTACAAAGTAAACTTTGCAAGTAGAAAGGGGCAGCCTGGAAAAACATTTATTTTAATGGTAGTTGTGCCTATCTGATAAATCTACTGGCCTGCTCTGTTCATTTGGTGTTTTTTTTTATTTTATTTTAGAGCAGACTGATAACTGATTTGCTTTTAAACAGATTAGATGTCAGTAAGCATGGTACATGTTTAATGGACATTAAATGCACTTACATTTATAAGGAGTTTAACTTTCTCCTCTCAACTGAGCTAGAATGCAAATGCCTGTTTCTCCTGACTTCCTGTAATTAATTTGGTTGACTGAATCATATCTGCATTTGGAATATACTTGCTTTCAGAGAATATTTGTCTTATGAAAAAAAAGAGGACTGTATCAGCTGCAGAAAGATCTGCTTTGTATCGATCCCTTGGTCCCCAGAGAGCCTTTTCTTCTCTACAGCACCTGAATATTCTCAGTCTATTCAATCATAAAGTTGTAGAGTACCTCTGTCATATCTGCAGATTAAAATATTTCAGGGAAAATGTCAAAAAAAAGCAACAAAATACATGGTATATACACAGCTGACCACAGAGCCCTGCCATTTTCTGAACAGGACAGTCTTAGTGGTTTTGGACTCCCTTCTTGATGCACTTTCTTTTGCTCTGACTGTGGTTTGGACAGTTTTCACAATGTATTTCCCAAGCTGTTTTCTAGAGGGACTTTTATGACACCCTTTGAATTGCCAAGCCCCTGCCATGGGAAGGCAATCCTGCTCCTTCTCTGTGACAAAAATTAAGGGTGTTGAAGCTGACACTTTCCCAGTTTTTCAGACATGTTGCTCCTCTGTTTATTCTTTCTCCATCACCCAATGTAAAAACTATAAAATACTTTTATACTCCAATATTCATTAAATTGCTGTACCTTTGAGTTCATAACATCATTGTACATCAGTTCTTTACCAGATAAGCACCTACAAAATTCCTAGGAGATATCTTGGGGATTTCTTGGCATTTTCATGAGTTAGACCTGTCACAGTTCTCACATCTTCTGTTTTGTGGAGCTCCATTTGAGTGAGGGTGGACTTCAAGAGCTCGACTTGTTGGATTGTAACTCAAGTTGGGTTTTTTGAGGTATTTTAAAGTGGGCTGTGCACAACTATTACAGTGTATAGAAACCATAACACCCGTTCTCCTCTGTGGCTTAAAGTGGAGCACGGTGTTGTTTAAAGAGAAAAGGAATCTGATCAGCTGAACCATTTGAGATGTCCAGTATTTAGCAGTTAACCTTACAGCCTAAGGCTTGCTGAGAGCACAGACAGGACAAAGGCACTCCTGTGTGGTTTTCTCCTCTCTAGCAAGGTGATTAATTGCTGAAGTACAATATTGATCAGGACTGGGCATGGAAACACCATCTTGCCTTTGCTTGTGTGGATAAAGGATTGATTGTGGGGAAAGTTGATATTGCCAATTAATGCCTAAATACTGCACCTTACAATCTTCCCTGCTTGATTGCTCTATTTTTGTGTAACTATCTCTAAACCCAGAGTGTTTTAGAAAGTCAGGGAAAAAAAAAAAAAGAGAAAGAAACGAGTGAGTTGGCTTTAGAGGCTACAATGTAGAAGAGGAGTAATCTCACGTGGAAATAGTGAAAAAATCTCATCCTTTTGTGTCCCTGGGGAAGGAGGCTCTTTGCTGTTCTTGCTGGGGGTTACCTGAGTGCAGGGTGGCATTGTCTGTGTGTGACCCTTCTGTGTGCTCAGCCCTGCAGATCTTGTTCAGTGGTTTTGCTCTTTCTCTGGTTCTTTCAGGGAGATAATCTCTCTGCTTTAGACTTTCATCCCCAGAAGATTATTTTAACTTCTCAAAATGTAATGGAAGACTGTGCAGATGGAGGCTTAAAATCTATTGTTCCTCTCCTTCCCTCGTGGGAAGGTTTTGTGTCCTGTTGGCAAGCTTTTATAGAAGCAAAATTTATGATTCTTCTGGCATGTTTAAATTCACTCGGTCTTTCTGGAGTTCATCCAACCCGAAGTTTTCAGACTTGAAACAAAACACAGGCATTGATTTGTTTAGCTCTATCTCGAGTATGGAAATTTAAAGCTGTTTTTTATTTGTTTGTTTTCAAATAATGTTTTACTTCCCTAAATAAGGAGGTTTGCAGGACTGACTCCAGGGGCTTTTTTTTTTTTTTTTGGGTACACCATCTCATTAAAAACTACTTGTAAACTATCAGGATTTAAGGTAGGATATATATAGATATGAACAAAAAAGCTTTTCCTTTAAGAAAAATATTTAATTCACTATTTCTAAAGGCAAGGTATTGGAAAAGTGAGGATGATTTGTCACTAGTGCTTCTTACTGTGAGGTGATTGTACAGTCATTTGAAGTTTATCAATACTGTCTGGATTTCTTCCTGAGGATTTTATCCAGCTCACACTTGTTCTTTGCCTCCAGAAGTGACTGTGTAAAACTTCAGGTGTCTGTGGTGTCAGATCACAGCAGAGTATCCCATTAGTCCTCTCCAGATTTAAATTCTAATGATTTTCTTTTTCAAGATCCACCTGTCCAACAAGTTTTGTTACTTAAAAAAGTCAGCTGTGTAGAGGTTTGACGTGTGTGCAGCTTTTCAAGGGAAGGTGCAGAAAGCTTTTGGAATCTCAAAACACTGAGGCAGGACAAGAGCAGGAAAAGGTCTCACCTGCAGCAGAACCTTGCAGAGCTGCTACAGGGGAGGGGGATTTGGGTCACAGAAATGTGCAGAGGTGGGAAGGAAATGGCAGAGGGTCTGGGTGTGTACAAACCCAGAAATTCCAGGTTAATTTTTTACTCCTGCCTTTCCCCAGTTTTCAGCAATTCAGCCATCTGTGTGCATATCCAGCCTCTCTCCAGAAACAGCTGCTCTCTGCTGCCCCGAGGAGCTCTGCTCTGCTTTTTGTGGAACTCTGAACAAAGCCATTTCTTTGTTCTGTCTCCCACAGTTGTAAAAAAAAAAATAGGAATTTCAACACCCTACAAGAGGTTTATGCAAACCTAAAAAATGCCTGATGGACAAGAGTACTGTGCTGTTATTTCTTCAGTTGGTTTTTACTGTAATGAACTTTTCACAGCAGCTGCAGCCACACAGGCTCAGGATGGACAGTATCTATCACACTGGATGTAATAAAACTTAAAACCAAATACAGACTGCCAGATCCACAACTGTTACTTTGAGGAGACTCCTGAATTTTTGGGAGTGGGCTTTACACTGGTCTTTTACTCTCCAAAGGTGTACACACATGTCAATGCTACCTGAATTTTTATGAAAGGAAATTATAGGATACCAAGGGAGAAAATAAGGGGATGTTAGTTTCATTTTTCTCTTGTTAACAGAAGAAGATTTTTTTTGCTAGAAATAAGAACTCAGGTTGTGGGGAGTAATTTTTTTTTCCTCAGTGAATAGTATTCCTTTGAATAAAAAGTCCTGTGTTATCAGACCACCTATTTAAGATTTCTGCATGTCCTAATATTTACCTAATAAATAACTATTAAGCTGTAATAGTTGCTATGGTAAGAGCATTTCTTAGGAAAATAAGGTTAATGAAAAGTAAGACATTTGAGTGTCAGAATTTTGTGTTTCTTGTTTCTCAAAACTGCCTTTTAGATGAGTGTTTGAGTTTTGGTGAGGATGTGCACAATCCCATCTATGAAAATTTCTGGCAAAATAAGAAGAAATGTCTTGGATATTCTTATTTTCATATACATTTTGGAAGACAGGGAACTGTTGTGCAAGAATGCTCTGAATCAAACTTTGTCAGGTTTGTCTCTCCACACTTTTAGTCAGCTGGTTTGTGAGCAGGTGTGGCAGCTGGTGTGTAATTACACAGGAGTCTGCTCTGACAGGAAGTGGAGAAGAGTTTTATTGCATGAGCTGAGGACAGCAGAGAACTGTAAAACAGGCAGGAGCCACAAAATCCATTTAAACTGGGGTTCCACTAATTCAGCTACTCCCAGAGCTGCTTTATCTGAAGGATCAGCAAACTCTGTTTTCTGTGAAAATGGCAGCATAACAAACTGCATGGTGTGTGTTCAATATTTCCTCCTGGGTCCAAAGAGCATCCTTTTCCTGCAAGGACAGACCAGGTAGAAGCCAGTCTACAAAATCAAAATGACACAAATGTAGCATTAGCAGCACAAAATTAGGTGGTCAGGAGAGATGCCCACTCTCAGTAGATACCTCTCTCTCTGCAGGAAAAACAAAGAAGATAAAATTAGAAATAACTTGTGGTTTATGTGCTTCCTGAGTTCTGTTTGCAAACACACACATACGTAGAAGTAACAAGAATTTGTCTCAGGGTCACATCCAGTTGTGTCACTTTGAATGACATTCACTCACATTCATTTGGCTCCAAATAATACAGTTTGATTCATGTTCATCCCAAGTGCAAAATTTTGGGATATATAAAATACCTGTGTTATTTCCATATAAAGTTGATGGCAACAAAGTGACACTGCAGTCAGCAGATCCCTTCTCATTCTTGCCCCAGCATTTGACCAGCATTCTTACTGGATATGCAGTGTGTGTTAATTAGCATTATCTGTTTAAAAAATATATATAAAATATTGTCTCCTAGACAGAAAAACAAAAATTGTTTCTCAGAATCCCAGTAATTGATTATTTGATTATTTTTGTGTAGGACAAGTAGTCTCTTATTAGGGACTCATACTTCAATGAAGGTGCAGATTAATCTGATTTATGATGAAAGATTAAACCCACAAATCCCATTTAATAGTGGATCTCTAACAATAAGTAGCTATGCCATTTTATGGCTAATATCCAACATGAGAGGTAATAGTAAGGGCACACTTGTACCTGCTCCACAGTGAAGGCTAACTTGAATATTACCTGTAAGGCAGGAATCAATCACTCTGTGGGAACATGGCTAAACATTCTTGGAATGGAAAAACTGTTTTGCAGTGATTTTGCTAATTATTGGTTAATTTATCTGCTTAGTTTCAGAATAGGTCTCTTCAGACTAAAATGTCCATGTAAAACATTTATTTCAAATTCCTGATGGTCAGTTCTGGTTCCTTTATGTTGCAAATAATATGTGCACTTGGTTTGAAATGGCATTTCAGCAATACATTTATTTGCTGGTTCTTATTATAAAATATAACTCCACATTAGTACAGCTTTTGAGTTACACAGTTTATTTGTATTTTTTGGATCTGGAAATCTTGAGGGGCTTTTTTTTCATTGTTGTTGTGCTGGTTGGTTTGATTGTGTCTTCTGTGGATCCTGTCCCCCTGAGTGTGCTGAGACAGTTTCAGTAGTTTATCCATTGAAATAGGGCAGAAGGTGAAGCACTGAGGTGTTCTGTAAACTCAGAGTGGCATGGTGGAAATCAGCTGTGGCTGAATAAAAACCTGTTATCCAACTTGTGAAAGCATGAGTCAGAGGGGACTTGAAGGAGGATTTGCTGCACTGGGACTATTCTCCAGTGAGTATTGTGCCTATTGTCAGGTTTGGTACATATTATATTTATGTATAATATGTTCTGCTCCCAACAGTGGCAGTGATCTGGAGCCATATTTGGTGGTTTAACTACTTTCTCGAAAGTAGAAACACAATACAAGTTTTAGAGATTACTTCAACAAATCCCCAAAATCTTCTGCACAAAGCCAGACAAACCAAACACTTTAGTATGATATATAAATGCTTAGTATGAAAATACAGAAAAAGAAACAGTTACCACATTTGTTGATCTATTAGAAATATAGCAGTAGCAATAGATAAGTTGTTATGAGCATTTAATTTTAATACATTTATTGGTATGTTAGTCTTTTGGTTTTGGAGAGTGCAGGGTTTCCTCTTGGAGGAAGGAGGGCACAGGGCTATCTGTTTTTGTGTCTTATAGACATGTTCCTTTTGTTCTTCAGGCAAATACAGTAATACCAAATCTGCTGAATGGTTTTTAATTGACATAGGGTTTCTAGAGCAAGACAAAAATGTGTGTGGTGTCTGGATTCAATCCAAAGCATCTTTACTTCTGAACTGGCTTAGGCCAGAGCGACAGGATGTTCCACAGAGCAAAAACCATGTGATTAAAGAACACGAACAAACACAGAGTATATTATTAACAAAACACCAGACTGCATTTCGTGTTGGGATTTCTGGCTGGTGACCCATGGAGTTGACTCAAAAAGTTAACAGAGAGACAAAGGTCCAGTCTGTTCTAACATAACTAGTAATCACTAAAGATTCTCTGAAGCCTTCTCTCCTGTCCTAAAGAGCTGTTCACACAGGTCCTGACAGGGATATAAATACATCCCAGAGAGACTCTGTGCTCAGGAGTATATCCTGAGAGTGTTACAGCATCTGCTGCAGAAGGGTTTTATCTTGATTCACCATTCTGTGTCTAGAAATTAGGCTCCCTCTTGCCTCCAGGCTCATCATGCTGTCAACAGGATCTTCATTTCTCCCTTGTGTTCTGACTCACACGCCTGTCAGTGCCATCCTGTCTGTCCTACTTTGTGGCCTCTTCCATTTTCAGGATGTGGCTGAATCCTCCACATCCTGATCAGCAGCTGTCTAGGCCACGATCTGTGTGGGCAGACTTTGAGTCACTCTGTTTTGTGGTGAGGATGCATGTAATTGAGGCATGAGGTGAAGGGTGTATGGTGTTTGAAGGCTTGTGGGGCACTTGAATAGCAGCTGACAAAAAAAATTTCATCATAAGCAGGTAGATAAGATGGAGTAGTCTTGGCTGGTCATGTCTGCCCTTACAGAAGATAATTGAAACAAAATTAATATCTTTTTGCAGTTGTTGATAGAGTTGCATGCCTTTGACCCCAGAACCTGGAGAGATCCATGAATCTTTGCAGTGTAAGTATTTCACTTACTGTATTTCTCTGAAGAATCAAAGAAACCTCTTTATAAGAAGTAGAAACAGATAGCCCTGTGCCCCCTCTCCCCAAGAGGAAACGCTTCACTCTCCCAAAGTTTCTCCAGGAAATTGAATCAGTGCTGGAGTGGCTGTCTCCCATCCTGTCCATATTCCTGCCTTTTCCTGGGAGGCTGCACTCCTACTCTCCTCTGCCAGCAAAGGGCTGATGTGCCAGTGAGCCCGTGTGTGAATGCTGGTGCTGCTTCACAAGAACCATGTTCTGCTCTCTGGACAGCCTGTGGATCTTGGGGAAGGGCACACAGGCCCATTTTCATTCACATTTCACAGAAAGTGCCTTTATTACAAACGGACTGATGTATTTGGGGTCTTCCTCCTCAAGGTTACACAAATGCTGTACCTTTTTCCATTGCTATTTAACCCTTCTAGCCAAATGGAGAGCTGTAGCTGCAGTTTAATTCCTCTTTAGTGTTCCAGGGGCGTTACATTAAACATGGATTTTAGCCAGGGGGAAAGGAGCTGTGGAAGCGGTGGGTGTTAGATCGCTGAGAGGCAGGGCGCTGCTGTGGAAGATGACAGCTTTTCCTGTAGTGCCCAGAGCATCACTGCGGAGCTCTCTCCTCCCTCGCAGAGGAGGCGGCTCCTTCCCACCCCATCCCCGCTGTTACTCAGCAGATGCGCTCCGCTCTTCGGGATGCAGAGTGGAAGATGTTCAAGCGCTTCCTCGCTCTGCTTTGTTAAGTAACTCTTGGTTGTTAATGCTGAAAGGGAGATTTTCCCGAGGCGCAGGAGATGGCTTTGAAAGCAAGGAGAGCTCTGTGGAGCAGCACGTCCCAGCGTTCGGGGTGCGAGCCTGAGTCACAAAGCGGCGGAACCGGGCTGGCAGCGCCGGCGCTGCCTGAGTCACGGCGGAGGAGCAGCGGGGCCGCTGCAGCCCCCGGGGACCGCCCCGGGCCGCCGCACGGCTCCTTCCTCCGGCATCCCCCTGGAGCATCCCCCGGGAGCATCC
>QUSF01000077.1:371153-388977 GCA_003676055.1 Chloebia gouldiae
CGCTCTGCTGCTGCCCTGCCCGCCTCCGAGCCCACAGCGCAGGGCAGAGGTTGTGATTTATTCAAGAAAAAAAATGTGGATATATGTGGCAAGCATCCTGTCCACATTTCTCTCACTCGTAGGATTTTTCATAGAGGTGCACAGAGAGAAATGGAAGAGAAAACAATTTTTTTTTCTGCTCCTTGTTTTTCCCACGTGGAATGTGTTTGGAGAATTGTTTACCCGGGGTGATGGCTTGGTTGGATTCTGGTGAGGATTGTTTGAGCCTGATGGCCAATCCAACCCACTCTCAAGAGAGGGTCACGAGTTGTGTTAGAGTCAGAGAAAGTAGTATGTAGTTTTAGTATCTTCCTTTTTATATAGTATATTAATGTATTTTAGCATAGTTATAATAAAGAAATCATTTAACCTTCTGAATTGAGTCAGACATCACCATTTGTTCCCACTGGGTTTGCCTGCATTTACAATAGATATTGATCTAGTACCGATATCCAACTGTGATGGACAAAAACTCTCTAACAGTTTAAATTTAGAAAGTGAATGTTCTGTGTGTGGGATCCTCCCAAATCCACACTGCACCTTCCAGGTGCTTACAGAGACCTTTTATCCATCCTATTGAATACCCAAAATACAAATACATATTCATCATTTTGGTACATCCCACTCCCTCTTTTGTACACTAATCACTCCAAAAGCCATTCAGCATGCGTGGTTTGTCCCTTGAAATGGGTCAGTGTCCCTTCCATGGGGAGGGGTCCCAAAATGAGGAAGTCAATGAAGTCTTCCTCGTTCTGACCCTTCTACCTTTTCAATGCAAAGAAGACAAATGAACTCTTGGTAGAACTCCCATTCCTTGTCTTCAGTTGTTTCAGAACAGAGGAGACCCACAATTGTCTTATGTTCCTATTTGTCAGCTTCTATTTTCTTCATTATAAACCCAGCTAACCAAACATTGTGCTGACAAGCAATCAATTATTAGTTAACAACTAACTCTTAACTTCATCACGGCCTACTCATTTATTTTAATTAACTCTAGTAAGGCTTATCTCCAACTAAAAGCTTCTCTAAAATCTCTAAATTCCTTAAAATTTACGTTTCAGTGGAGGGGCTGGAGTGTGCCATGGTCTGGGTGTCAAGGTGGTGATGGGTCATAGGCTGGGCTTGATCTCAGAGGCCTTTTCCAATTGTTTCTGTGATTGTCTCTCTGAGAAAGAGTATTCAATGGCAGGTAATTGGTAGTGCTCTGGTTTCCCGTGGCTTTCCACCTATTCATTTGTGTTGGGTCTGCACAACTGCTTTATAAATGTGGAAATGTGCTTGAAAGCTGATGAGCTTCCAATGCAAAATAAAACCTACAGTGCTTGTAGATCTCTCACACTAGAACTGTGGGGCTTTCTGTGAAGCTCTGGTTCAGGTTTGCATGTAATAGTGAAATTAAAACTTGGCACTACTTTCAGGCTCATTTAGAGAAATTGTCCCTAGGTAATGTAACAATTAAAGGACCAAATTATCCTTCAGTGCTTGCATTCTTCAAAAAAAGGCAAATATCTTAGAATCCTGTAGCAGTCAAGAGGTACCAGTGAAGTCAGCTGGCCTAGAAATTATTTCATGTGTCCTTGGTATGAAAATGCATTGAAGTTTCACAACAAAAAGGCAAACAAAACTTACTGTGACCTGTTTTCTAGCCTTGGGACAAGATTAAATTTGAACTGGTGACAGGTATCAGAGTATTTGCTTAAGCAAACAGAGTAAAAGTTAAGTCTTTTGGAATGTTCAGTCACCCATTTCTGCATGATTTGCATGATAAAATCTCAAAGAATGGAATAGAAACACTTTTCATATATAAAGTAACAATTATCAAGTTCTTCCAGAATGTTCTATCTTCATGCTGAAATGTTCTGCAGATTTTTCTGTAAGTTAGGTGGAGTAAAAAGGCAAAATTATCATCTTAAAGACAGTTTTCTGATGGTATCCCAAACAGATTAAGCTACAATTGCATTTCCTTAATCCAAACATTTTGAAAGTAAAATTGCTTTTACTTGGAGTTCTGTCACTACTGATGCCACAATATTTTGTCTACTAGCAGAGAAGTTCTAGTCAGAGGCCATCAGTAACTTTTTTTTTTTTGGTCTTTTTGTCTCTCCTTGCAAATCCTCTTTATTTCGTAATGACACTTAAACTTATTCCTATTTTTTAATAAAATTTTCATGGTGCAGACTTAGAGTTATTTTTAGCTATTTCTTGGCTATTGTTTCCAAGTATTATGAGAGGTCATCCTGGACTGTCCTGTTTGTGCTTCTAAAGATTAATTTTTCTCTTGGATCTATGAAGCTTCCTTATTTTTCAATGACTTGCAGATGATGAACATTGGCAATGAGATCTTCAGATGTCTTGTAGGGCTCCAGGATGCTGATTCAATAATATCCCAGTTTTAGTACTACTTTTTAAATGTCACTCTGAGTTTGTTTTAAGCTATGATATTATATAAATCATATATTGCATTAAAAAAAAACCAAAAAAAAACAGTGAGAAATACCTATCTTTTCTGTATTACTGTTGGGAGATTTTGCCTTATGAATGTCATAATGGACAATCTCATTATTACAGATGTATTCATGGATTTATGCATTTGTTTTTATACTAATGTACACTTCTGATTGTCTTTGTCTGCTGGAAAATAGGGGGTTGTTTTGGTTTGGGTTTCTTTTCCAGTTCCTCACTGCCTCTTACTTCTGTTACCTGTTTCCCAAGCTGTTTACATATAGTTGCTGCTATTTTTAGCTTCTTTCTGGCTTTCATTAATCTTGAATTTCCAAGATTGTCATTATGACATTTGGGATAAATGTTTTCTAATTAAATTCACCTCTTTTGAACTGCCCTGATTTAAAGGATCTGTCTAAGAAAAGACATATTCTAAATATAATGTCATTGCTAAAGATGCACCTTTTCCTGACACAGATATAGTCAGCAGCTCGAGGTTTGGCTACAAACCCACTTAGTTTCTTGTTTTTCAGGTCAAAGTAACATCCAGTCAGGCTTTGCATGGCATGAGGCAGAAACAGGATTTTCTAGCATGGTGAGTACTTGTAGAATCAACAGGCTGATGATTTCTAATGACCAAGAATTCAGGAGACACTGCATCCTGAATATGAGCAGAAGGGGGTCAGTAATCTGCCAAGTAAATTCTGTTTCACCCCTACATGTTTTAGAGGTGGCTTCAGGGAGGAATTTAGGAAAGGCTCATTGTGGAATGATTTAATGTGAGCTCTCATGAGGATGGAAAGGAGCACTACCAGGCGGAAGTTCACAAATGGAGGCTGAAGGAGCTGTTTAAAATTATAATACTGGTAGGGATTTAATGATGATGCTCATGAGAAGACCTTAAGGGATCATGTAGCAGAGGATGTTTTTCCCTTTAGTACTCATTGATTTCAATTGTAAGCTCTTCTCTCTTTCATTACCTTGTTGGATGTAAACTTTTCCAGCCTCTTTGCCTTTTTTTTTTTCCTTCCAGAGAAGACAGACCAGAAGTGTCTCTTCTACTAGGTTTTGGCTTTCTGCTTTTCCAGGTCATTGTCATTCAATGGTTCCAGGAATAGCTAGGAAAGATCTTGCAAGGTCACAGAGTTCCTCTGTGTTATCTCCTTGGCCCAAGGCAGGATCTAATAACATTAACATGCTCTCAAGCATCCTGGCAGACAATCTTAAAAGTCTCCAGGAATAGACTCTCCTATATCCCTAAGCAATTTTCAATTATTTTTAATAGGAATTTTTGCCCACTAACATATAAATGAGAAACAATATAAATAAACTAACACGATCCATAAATTGTGCAGGAGCACTCAAGTTTTGACATGAGCAAGAGAGACACAGGTTTGTGAAGTTGACTGCTGTGTTTATGAAAGAAGGAATGATTAAATTAAGTGTAGTTTGCTGCAATAATGGTTCCAGGCATGTTCATTGGAACCAAAGCCCTGAGATATGGCCTGCTGATGGACAAGAATTACATCCACAGGCCCTCAATCAGTCCCACTCTGCCCCAGGATGGTCACTAAGTACCACTTTAGTGGCATCCTTTCCACTGGCTTCTTGGGTAAAGAAAAACAAGAATATCAAGTGATGCAGCAGATGTCTCAAAGTCCTCCTCAAGGAGGACATTACTCTGCTACCTAAATTAGGCATATTATGGAGTTTCAGAAATGCAAAAAGAAATGTCCAAGTTAGGTTTGAATTGGCTAAGAAAGTTTGGGATTTAAACCATGTTGGTGAGGCCTATGATACTGGTTTTACCAGAGTTTTATGGTCTTTTATTTGTCTGGTGCCTGTTCTGTCCCTAAAACACGAGGAGGAAGGAGCAGAGCAGGACAGAAAATATAATGGGATGATGCATTTGGTTTGCTGTAGAGGAATCATTTACCTTTGCATTGCTTCCTTGCCTCCTGTCTGGGTTACCATGACCTGCAAGGGAACATTCCTCTTCCACAGCCAAGGCATTCAGGCAGAGTTAATTGAGCAATTAAATTATCAGGTGATGGAAATAAAAAATCTCATCCGCATAGAAGGGTTTAGCAATCTGGCTCCTTTCAGTTTCTGACTTACTATTATGTAATGTGTGTGTTGCTGCCCAGGTGCTCTCTGTGCAAAACAAAGAGGGAAGCAGCTGCTCTGATTTAAGCATTAGAGGACATGACATCCATAACTTCTGTCAATCTACCATAGCAGAAGGTGGAAGTTGGGGTTTTTGAGGAGACACTGTGTTTGTGGACAGTCCATTTAATAGAACCTCCCTTCCCAAATTGTCCTTTCTGTGTCGTCTCCCATCAGGAATTTGTAGCAGTGGCTGAGGTAACAAACACATAATAAATCCTTTCTTTCCAGCTGGGTCTGTTGCACCTGTAAGTATCCATGAAAGGGTGAGAAAAATTAGACAGTGTCCAAGTGCTGGTGGGTTTTTACAGAATTGCAAATGGAAGCAAATTCCACTTTGGAGAAGAGTAAAAAAGATAAGGATTGTCTTAGTGAAGATCTGTTTGCTGTGACAAGTAGAGGCAATCAAAAATGCATCTGTTTTCTGAGAATATTGATGTGATGTTTGGCTTTGCCAGCTGTCCAGCTTGGCAATTCCGGGAGTGATACATGTAATAAAAGCACATCAGAATTCTAGATCCTACTTCCTGTACAGAGCTACCAGGACACAGATTGTTGTTTTAGCTACAAAACTGATGATGGTAAAAACCACACCTGTCCACAGTGTCTACATGTTTCTGCCCTTTTGAAATTCTCAAGGGAAATGAATTCTGAGAAGAAATTCAGGCTCAGTGTTGTCCAGTATGCTTTAAAGCTGAGGGAGAGACCAGCCCTGGTCATCTCTTCTGAGGAAAATGTGTGCACAAAGTTCCCTGGAGCAATTTTATGTTAAGACTTTGTGCTCCTTATCTGAGAACTGGCTCTCTAGGATTTATTTTCAGCATGATCCATGGAAAGTAAAGGGTATGGCCTGACTGTGGTTCATGGACTAGATTTGGTGGCAATGTTTCTCTTTAGGCAAGTGGGTGGGTTGACAAGCTGTGTAAATGTTGCAGCAAGACACTTTTATCAAACCTGTTTATCTCCTATCCAATTTGCCCAGAGACAAAATAGTGACAAAAGCCTACTTGTATAAATATACTAATTTTCATCTCAGTCCTTCAGCTGTGAAATCTGATCTCTGGAACTCTCAGTGAAGACATCTACTTGATACTTGCAATGTAAATTAGCCTGTATTCTAGTACCTTTGGATGTTCACTTATCTTTGATCAGAACGTTCTCCATTTTATTGCCTCTGTAACCTGATCACTTAAGCAAGTCTCCTGGTGCACTTGGATTTTTAATTAAAAAAAAAAACAGGTGTGGGAGGTTGGAAGCATTTGCCCCCTATGCATGGGAAGGTTATCAGCCTCTTGGCCAATGTGAAAATCAGAGCCAAGGGAAAATGGTTTGAAGGAATTGGCTTGAGGTTATCGTGCCCTCTCTCACCATAACACTTGAAAAGGAGATTTTCTTGACTTTGCAAGAGATCTTAGCTTGGTTTGGTGTGGAGTGGATGTGATGTCTGCCCCTGCTGTCTTTAAGAAAGGATTGTTTAAATAAGTTCTCACCCTTTGGCTGCAAGGAACCAATACTCTCATGGGCTGAGCTCTGATACAGCACAAGCATCTCCCATCCATGTTCTCTCTTCCTGTTTGACTAACACATGATTCCAGAGATCTGTGCATGTCCACTGCTTCCCTCGGTGGCTTATTGAGCAATTAATCTTTTCTAGCTCTGAAAAACATTTTACTTGTAATTTCAATTTGTTTAACTTTAATTTTCTGCCCTAGGTTAAACCAGCTGCTTTAGAAGATCTTGCTGTGTGTCTCATGCAGGAATTCAACAGATAAAATTCTTTAATTAGATTATTGCAAAATATTTTTCAGCTCTTAAATAATATCTGCCATTCTCCACCCTTCTTTCATAAATACAGCAGTCAAGTTCACAAACCTGTTTCTCTGTTGTTCATGTCAAAACTTGGGTGCTCCTGTACAATTTTTCATTTTTTTACCCTAGAGCTTGACTCGGGCTGCAGTGTCATTTTCATCTGTTCCTAGAAGGAAAAATAATCCCTGTTGATTAAGATATTCCAGGCTGCAATCAGACCCCTTCGTGTAGCTCAGCCTCAGAGAGAGGAACCAATTGCTCATTTACCTTGTCCAATCTTCAGACATAAAACTGACCTAGAAGAGGCATTAAACTCATATAAAATCAAACCCATGGATTTTCAGCAAGCTCTGCTAGTCCTACACCCAAAGGGATTATAATTATACTGATAAACTGAGTAACTGTGTACCTGCAAAAATCACTTGTTCCTTGTGGGAGAGAGAAAAAAAAAAGGTAGGGAGTCAAACTAACAGCAAGCCTGTTTTTATTATACCAGGTGGGAGATTAATTATATTATTTTGAGGTCTGACCTCCAGTTTTGTATATAAATGTCATGGCTCTTGTTGGAAAGATCAATTAATATATCAGAGTATCAGGCTTAATGCAGAATTACCATCCAAAGAGTGTCCAGGGCACCTTTGCTGCTGTTTATTTGCTGTAGCAGATAGTTAATCTGTTTGCTACCTGTTCTATTTCTCTTGCTCAAGAGCATTAGCAAACGTTTATTTGACAGAATGTTCTGTTCCTCTCCTACTTTTTTTTTTTTTACCTCCTTTCTCCTAAGAGAATGAAGGCAAATCCCAGAGCAGTTCCAGGTTGGAAACATCATGTTGCAAGTTGGACTCTAGTCAGAGCAATTTTATTACTGATGGGGGAAAGAGTAGAAAACAATGGACAGCCAAACAGGGAAAGGGCCTTTAACTAAAGGGTAGGAAATCAGAAGAGAGGAGATGCTTACAGCACTCAGACTCACCTGAAAACACCCAACAAATTGCATGGCAAGATGAATAGGTTATTTACACCAGTGGAAGTAAAAAACAGCCACTGTCCACTGATGGAAACAGCACTGCTGCCTGATCTGCTATGGCTGCCCTCCTGTTGTTTTGGTGGGAAGCTGGGCTTGAAGGAGCTCACTCAAAAATATCCAAAGCCCCCAGTGTGAGTCCAGAGGCATTACTTTCCAGTAGACCAATTAATTAATTTTCTTCTAATGCTGTTCATTCAGTGTGCACTGAAAGCCTGGCACATGTTACAAATCCCTATCATTCTTCTATGTACATATGGTGCCAAGCAAGTGGCAGCTGCCAATGCTGGTTAACACTGGAAAATGACAGAAATCCTGGTTGCTGCTGGCAGAGGGGGAGTGGGAAATGATAGATTGGCAAATGACAGGCTAGCAAATGACTTGTCAGAAACAGACATTTATATGATACAGTGTGAGTGCTAGAATGCCACTGTCAGAGGTGGACATTTAGGTGGACATAATAATGATAAGATGTTAAACCCCCTCATCTCTTTCACTGTGCTCCAGGAAAAGGTAAATTTTACTCATGACCCAACCAATGTTCTCAGATTTAGTTCTCACAGGGCAATTTGCTGAGCCATATACTCTTGTCCAGTCAGAATGCCCCTGCTTGTTTCTGTGGTTTGGATTCTGGTGTGTTTAAGGGTTGCTTTGGTGTTTTAGGCAGGCATAGGCCCTGAAAGAGACTGACAAGCTTTGAGAGCAGCCTAGGGTGTCCTTTTTCTGTTACTTCATCTCTGTCCTTTTCTCTGCAGGAGGCAAGGAAGGCTGCCTGCCTTTGGGACAGTCCAGGAAATATTATGGTACCTGTCTGTGTCTGTTTACACTGAGGGGCTGTCGTGCATCCCAGCACCTCTGTCTCCATAAAGTATCTGATTGTTTGGGATGGAATGTAGACATCTACATGCAGACATCCAGCTAGGCTCTACCTTGTTGTTAGATATTTTCAGGCAGAAAGAGGATGACAGCCCCTGCCTCTCCTGTCTGGCAGGCACTCTGTATGGGTGGAAGAGGCTAAATTAAAACCAGCAGAAGTGGACTTTCTGGTTTTTCTTGATAACTGGTGTAAAGGAGAGAAGGGAGCAGTCTGTGCAGTGCAATTAACATCAGGTGCTATTGCAACTCACCCTGTAATGCGATATAGATACAATCTCAGCAGAAAATTGAATGCTGCGCTGAGTCAGAAACAGAGCAATGCTGGGTTTTGAAGAAAGTAATTAGCCCCAGGGACCCAGTGGTTTCTCATTTCCCCTGTGGCAAACAAACACAGGGAAGTGGGGCAGTATTTCCCATAGGCTTCCAAAGTCAATTTAGACAAGGTACAATTTATAAATCAGAGTTTAATGAATACTTAGCGAGAGGCAGGCACACCTTCGGCCTTCCTGTCCACCAAGTACCACTCAGTGCCATTCTGCTTTTTTCTGTGAGTTCTGAGTGCCCCATGTTCCCCTGGGCACTGAGCCAGCCCAAGCCCTTGCTAGAGAGCACAGCCCAGTGCAGCAATCTTTGGCAGCGTGTGAGACCTGTCAGGGTCACTGTTTGCCACCCTTGCCCATGGCCAGGGGCTGTGACCTGTGCTCACCTTACTTCTTCCTGCACAGCAGCAGCCCAACCCTTCCCTCTGCTGCCCTGCACTTGGCCTTCACAAAAACAATGATTTGAGGTTTTGCAGAACTCACTGATTAGAAATTCTGCTCTTTTTTTTGTCTCCAGCAGAAGATCAGAAGCATCTAGAAAAAAGACCCTTGGTAGCCAAGAAATTTTTAATCTTACTAAAGACAGGGCGTACTGGGCTGAAAGCTACAGCTTACAATTAACACAAGAGGCAAAGAATTGAGCTGTTCAGGTAACACAGCAGGGATGAGAGTAGTCTTTATTTATACTCTATCTTTAAATAAGAATTAAGTTTAGAGCTAAAATATATACAGACTGTGCTTGCTCTAGGTGAATGCAAGTTCCATCATCCAGGACTCTTGCTCCTGCTTTCCTGACATAGCACTTGTCACCTTTCAGTGGTTTGTCACATACAGAATAAAATCTGCAGGGCCTCTGGGGCATAATCACATCCTTGTCTCTTGTGAAATGCATAGTCAATTTGAAGCACTGCAGTGAAATGAAATGCTGCATTTCAGTGAGTTTGCCACACTGGTTTGTGTGTTCCTGCACCTCTTTCCCTGAAGCTGCACTCAACAGCAACAGCCATTACCTCACATGATTTGTATCTTACATGCCAGCAATTAACACTTTTGTTCAACATGTGTCTAGAAGTGCATGGCCAATGTAACCTAGAGTGTGTATTGCCTCAGAGGAGAGTTTTTTCCCAGCCTTCTTTAATTTGGTTGATGGAAAGACAAAATGTTATAAAGGTCATGATCTGAAATACAATTATTTTCCTGGTTTTGTACCTTAAAATATTGGTGGCGGGAATTTGCTTAGGAAGTAAATGCAAATCTCATCATTTGGACTCTTTAAACTGTCGTGGCCTTCTGATCCCAAGCACATTCTCAGTTTTCTGGGTTCTCTAAGTGCCCTCTAGTGACTAATTCTCTGAACGGTGTTGGGTTTTCATTGTCGGTGAGAGGCCAGCCATTGAAGGGGTGGCTGATGAGGACAGGAGCTGGATAAATGTCCCCATTTATTCTGAGGGCAGCACTACTCTGTTGTGCAGAAGTCAATAGAAGTGTTTGTTGAGCAGTCTGCAGAAAGCTCCGGGCAGCAAAGGAGTGAATGTATATGCTGTTGTTGTGGAAATGGCTGAGCTGAAACATGAATCAAATCAAGTACAAAGCGCTAGAAGAAAAACTGTTCAGCTGACACTGCACAACACTTGAATGGTTTAGGTGAAGTGTGGCATTAATGAAATTTTCCTGAATATTCAATACTGGTGTTTATATATTCTACAGTAATTGACTATGTTGAATTTATTTTCTCAATTTGTTGACAACTCAACAGCTCAGTGCTGTTAGCATTGCTTTTCATTCTGCAAAAATATACTGGTGCTTATTTCTCTTGGTGCTTTAGGTATGGGTTTTTGGTCGTGTTTTTCCTTTTTCAAAGTAAAAGTTCAAGTGTCTTTTTAAATCCTTAACTGCATCCATTAATATAGGCAGTGTAGGAGTTCAGTTCAGGAACTGATTTATCTGGGCTATTAAAGTCATATGACAATGTGCTGAGGGCCAGATATGGAGGTGGTGTGCAGACTGGCACATACAAGGTTTCTTTATGTTCTTACATTGTATTAGCTGCCCACCAACTTCTTTACTCCTACTCAGTTGGCAGGTAAGGGATGCTGGGGCGGTGTAATTTACGTGGTAAGCTCATCTTACCATATAAGCATTAAGAACATATAATTGAGATGCACCTCACCTTGTTTGAACTTGCTTGTTTTTTTCCTGTCCTACTTAGTATTTGCACTGTGTTCAATACTACAGGCCATAGGCCTTAGTGGCATGACTGGGCATTTGCAGAAATATAAATTTTGTTCTTCAACTGGTAGCATAAATGTTGTGGAAAACAGAGTTTTATTTGGATTTAACAAAAGCTCTCATCTGCCTGGAATGGATGTTGAGGGAGAGTTCAGGGGAAGAAGGCAAGCTGGGATTGGCTCTAGAAATGATCTGGAAAAGTGGACTGTGGAAGGAGCAGGTACAGCTGGGATTTAGAGGACATGTCAGCCTGTGTGATGAACACTTGTATTCATCTGTGTAACTCCAGTGGTAACCAACAACAGGACACGGGGCCATGGAATGAAGCTGAGCCAGGCAGGTTCAGACTGGACATTAGGAGAAGGTTCTTCACTGAGAGGATGGTTGGTCACCAGAACAACAGACCCCAGGTAAGTCATCATGGCACCAAGCCTGTCAGAGCTCAGAGAATGTCTTTTTATAGGGTTTAGTTTTAGGTGGACCTGTGGTGAGCAGAAAGTTGGACTTGATCATCATTATGGGTCAGTTCCAGCTTGCTTGAGATATTCACGATTCTAACTCTAGCAATTTTTGTTATTAGCTGAACTAATTTTAAACAAGCATAAGACCATCATAAACTTGGCATTGACAAAATGTCTTGGTCCCTGATTTGCAAGCTTACAGGTGGTCTGGGGTTGATCTGTTTTAAGTTATTATAGTGCGAAAGAACAATAGCACCAAGGAAGTTGATCAATAATGTGACTTTTTGTTAACTGCATTGGACAGCATGAAGAATTTACTGCATAAAAGAAAGAGTTTCATCAAGCTTTCTGAGGGATTACAGGAAAATGTTGAGTATTGACCTTGCTTGTAAAAGAACTATTTAAAAGAGGCAGGGCTGATGCTCAGTGGCAAATGTACAGGGCTTTACTCCTCACTTCTTAAGTAATCATGCTGCTGTCTAGTTCTCAAGAAAAAAGTCTTAGGGAACAAACTAGAACAATTCTATTTGAAGGGATCTCCAAATATTATCTAGTTTAACAGCCTGACCACTTCAAGGCTGACCTGCCCTCCCTCTCCCCTTGCCAAAATACAGTGAAAAATCAGTGGGCTGGTTTTGTGTGTATGGATAGCTGGAGCCATGGCTGTGAACAAGAGGAGAAAATGCAGCTGCTGACACCTTGTTCTCTAGACATCTTTGGATCTCTACTGTAAGAGTTCCTGACTGTGTGTATTCCAAGTGTGCTTTTGCTAAAATATAGTGCTTAGCTGAGTAGAACAGGAAGATGATACAGACCAGGATGCTCTGGTCTCATATAAAGTAATAAAGAAGCTGTTGTAAAAAGCCATGTAAGATGAGTGTTTGTTTTTCCTCTAAAACCTTCTGAAAACTCACCCAAAATTGCATGGGCAATTTATTTTATGCCAGACAAATGTCTTGAATACATGGCACTAAATCCTACACAGCTTGAAGAACTTAAGACAGTCACTGAGTTCATATGCACATAAATATATATTTATCTAAAATACTTAGAAAGTACAAGGTGCTGAAAAAACATATGTGCTCTTTAATATCACTGGCAATTAGTCTGCCAAATCAGCTGTGGTACTAAGGCTTAGCACAGCACACATGACTCAGTCAAGTCCTCTTTCAGTGAGAGCTAATCACTGGCAACAAATAAGTAAGAGATCTCTACTTTTTCATAAGTTCTGAGTGCTTTCTTGTTGTGGCTCAGGAATGCTATTCCCTAATTTAGTAGCCCTGCTAAAACCCAGCTGATGCTTGCTCCTCTACCAATGGAAAGCTCAAAAGGCAAAGATCACAGGCTGAGATAAGAACAATTTGCTGGAAACAGCAATAAGAAAAAGAACACTAACAGCAGCAATATTAATTACAAAAGGTATAAGAAAAAGAAAAAATTTACATGTAAAATAAAACAATACTGGACTGTGCCCTTTCAGAAGGAAATCCCTTCTTCTTGGAAGCCAGAGAAGGCTTTTCCCCATCCCTGCAATGGCGTGAGGTGGTATTGAATAACATTAAGTCCATGGCCAAAACTAGGACATTTCTTTAACTGAACTTTTCTCCTTAATAATTAGCTAATATGGAGTGGCACTCCAACCCTACCATCACCCCCTGCCCTCAACCCTACAAATTTGAACATCATTCTCCCAAACCAGGCAAAGGCTGCTTTGTTTTTCCTTTTGAAAGACTTTAGAGCATGGACAATAATTAACTTGTCACTCAATGTGTAGTAGGAAAAGAAGGGTATTTAGTTTTTCTGTATTATTGCCAGGTTGTGGTGGTCAAAAAGGACAGATTAAGCTACACCACATATTCCTTCTAAGAAGCAAGAAATGCTCAGTGTTTCATTTTGAGCACAGGGAAGCTTTAGTCTTTTCTGTGCTATGGAAATGAAAGCTGTCCAGTATATGACAGCATCACTAACCTGGAAATTGTGCAAATTGACTGGAGGTAGGCTTAGCAATTAATTATTCTTCTGTTACTTATGATGCTCTGGATTTTCCTCACCTACTGCTCTGCTGGTCACCTCACTTTCTTTGTGGGGCTCAAGAGGGGGAAAATGGAAGTGCTTTACACTAGAGTGTGCTTCACAGAATTTAAGTGCTTCATGGTAGAGTGGTGGATGGCAGAGAAAGCTGTGATCCAGCAGGAGACCTGAATAGAGAGAGAGAGAGAGAGAGGGTCCTGCTCCCAAACTAGAGCAGCCAAACCTTCAAGGACTGCACCCTGTGGATGAGTGACCCACACCACAACAGTTTTGGGATGACTGTTGCCTGAGGGAGGGAACCCATGGAGATTCAGAGGAGATTCCTCTCCCTGAGCAAACAGAACAAGACCTCGAGTGACAAACTGACCAAACCCCCATGCCCTGTCTCCCTGTGCTGTTGGTGGGAAAGAGGGAAGGGCTGGGGAGCGGAAAAGGTGTTTTAAAGGCTTCTTTTACTTCTCATTATCCTCATTATCCTCCTCTGACTCTGTTAATAATACATTTACCTTATACTTTTAAATTTGAACCTGTTTTGCCCTTAGAGTATTTTTCTCTCAGTTCTTATCTCAACTCATAAGCCCTTCTTTATTTTTTTTCCCTTTCCTCTGCCCAACTATAGCAGAAGAGAGTGAGTGAATGACTTTTGTGGGTGCCTGGTGTTTGGCCAGTACCAAACCACGACAAGTGTATGCACAAGTCCCTCTGCAGACACAAAAACTTGGTAACTCATCAGGCCTCTTCTTCCTTGAGTCATTGAGCATCGATTAATTTTTGCTCCAGCATTCATGTGGCCTTTAGGTGTTCTAAAGCAGCAGCCCCTGAGCACGAAACACATTCCATAGTGAGTCTGTTTGCTACAGACTTTGTATTTCTCCCCTTCAAAACATCAAATCCTGTTTGGCAAAGAAGCTGCTAGTTCCAGGTGGATCACAGAATGACATCGTGGATCCACTGACGTGAATTGAAAGATGTTTTAAATTAATTTTAAGACAAAAGGAGAAAAAGAAACACCCAACACCACAGAACCAAAACCCTGCTCTTCAACAGGGAGAACAACATGCTCTCTGTTGGTGTCTTGCACATAATTTCACTCAACTGGAGCTAATGTCTGCTTCAGAGGAAAGGATTATGGGGACAGTAAGAGAGGTTTCTAAGAAACAGAGGAATGGTCTGGTCTGAGCAAAGCAAATAATGAGGCCTGCTGGCAAGTGAAACAGGGAGCCTAACATCAAGCTGTAAATGAGCAGAGATGAATATGCTGTTAGAAGCTGCTTTGTGGCAGGACTTTACAAAAGTGTTTAGTGAATGCAAACCATCTTACACCCAGAGAAGTTAGGAGGGAACAGTGCAGATTCATAGCAGTAGGTATTCACCACCAAAACCTGCTCTTTTAAACGCTGATGGGTTAAACTAGTACAAAGTGAATGAGTAACTTTACATTTCAACAGCAATTTATGTGCAAACTCACAGAGGAGAGGAGATTTGTGGTTTCTGTTTTGTCTAAAGCCTAAAGGATGCTAACAAATGAATGCACAGCAGGAATTTTTTTTGTTCTCTCCTTTGTTCTTACCCTGGGAAGGACTAGAGCTATTTGTCCCACTGTCCCCAAGTGGATACACTGTGCTAAATGGTGTAAGAGTTAATCTGTGTAAGTTTTGAGCAGACAATTTTATTTAATTGACCATGGAATAAGCATGAGTTTAATGTCTCAAATACATTTAAGAGGAAAAATCCTTGTATAAAATGGCTATGACTGCCTGCCAGCATTAATGATATAACCCACTCTCCATGGCCAGGTGGAACAAAAAGCCATCCTCATGACAAGGAATGAGACTCTTAAATACTGTTCTCATCTTCCCAGTGTTTGCAGAGCTCTAGCACATGGTTGGACTGAGGCTGGTGGGAGCAGGGGTTGTTGTGCTGTATTCTCAGTTGTGGTCACTGCAGGGGTGGCTAAGCCTGGGTCTTTACCAAAGCAGGCAGTTAACAGCTGTGGGTGTGTGACAGCCACAGTCCCAGCCCATGCAGCCGTCCCTGAGCACCAGAAGCTGGGTGAGATGTAGGAGCTGCTGCTCCTAAACTGCTCCTGATGGCAATGGCTTCTCCCAGCACTGTTGTCTCTTGCCCCACCTGGCTGATCCTTCTGGCAGCAGACCTGCCTGCTCATGTTCTCTTACCAGCTGTGCCACCTGCCTGGGCCTACTTCTCTTCCTGTCCGTCATCCTTAGAGTTTCAAATCTTCTTCATCTTCCTTTTTATTTTCTCTTTGTTTTTTGCCTTTTCTGCTCAGAGCATGAAGGATCTTTCCAGTGGCTGTGACACTGGAGGCAGGTAAATAAAAGGGATGCTGTCAAATTGTGGTTTTGAATGAGAATGTGATTGTTTTCTCCCAGAGCAACTGCAATGATTTTAATCAGTTTGTTATGCATGTGGCTTCTAAAACCAGTTTGTTCTCTCGATAGGCAGCAAGTGGAGTTGTGGATATTGTGGATGAGACCTGGGTGCAGACACAGCATCCTGTTGTGGCCACAGCCATGTGGCTCAGCATTGAGAAGTGGCAAGGCTGGGTTGGTGGAGACCCAGAAACTTCATATCTGAGGAGGCAAAAGAAAAAGGTGAGCACAGACAGGTGAGGGACGTCTCAGTACCAAAACAGCTTCAAATCTGCTAGGAGGACTGGGGGTAGAGTGTATGTCAAAATGGGGAACCTGCAGCATCCTCATGAAAAGCCTGCAATGGTGTCTGGCATGGAACACATGTTGTTTGGGACAAATAAGTGTACTTTTGAGATTATTCCATTACTCAAATATGACATCGATGACACTGGATTGACTCTCATCTCTGTTTAGTTTATTTTGCATGAGCATTTTGACAGGGGAGAAGGAGATGAAAAGGTGAACTGTGTCAAATTGCTGACAAGAACAGTGCAACAACGCCAGTGCATGACAAGTTTCTTGCTCAGTTTCACCTAATCTGGCACAATCTGGCACATACTGATTAGGGTCAGTTTAGGAACGAGATGCTTACAGAGAGCCCTGTGTTAGAAAGCAGTGAAGGGAAGAGCTTTGCTGGGACTGCAGACATGCTGTGTGGGTTGTGGTTTTTGAGGAAGAACATTTGAGGATAGGTGAGGAGCCCACTTTTCATTAAGTACAACCCCCTTTCTGCCCTGCGAATGTCATGCTGTGAGTCAATAACCCAAACTGTTGTACACAGGTCCCTTACACTGCTGTTTAATTACATAAACTCTGATGATGAATACTTGACCAATATCATGGCCAAACTGACTTAAAAAATTCAGCACCACAGATCAGGTGGCAGGAAATTCGTGGAATAAGAATGTGCAGTGATCTCTTGTGCCTGTCCTTGTGTGCTGCAAGATTATCCCAATTTCTCACAATTTCTTGTCAGGCTTTATATGAGCTTGTCCCCTAGCTGAACCCTATTTGCCTCAGACAGTGCTCTTTGGCATCTTTTCCAAATGTGATTGCACCCTCTATCGCATGAATTAGAGCTGGTATTCTACAGACAAATGGCTTTTATTCCTTCTATGACTACTGATTTATGAGCCATCTTCCTGCTACAGTAAATTCTACAAGACCTAAATACTAATATATACTAGGGATTCTTGCACTGTTATGTTAATCTGTGAAGATAAAATTAAGGATGCTTAATGATAAAGGCTCTGAATTTTATTTTAAAAGTAGAGCAGACTGCACTACATGATTACATCTTTCTTTGCAAACCATGAGGAAATTTGAAACACAAGCCCCGAATGTGGCACTATGAAATAAAATTGCCTGATTCCTTTAGCCTGGGAAGGGGAACTGTTAAATAGAGAAGCGCATCACGTTGTACGGCATCCCCTCTACAGACCTATCAAAAAATATCTCTGTAAGATAAACTTAAAAATCTTACAATCACCATCCGCCTCACCAGCGCCAATTTGGGAACGAGCGCCGGGCAGCCGCATCTGCCCGGGGCGGGAGCGGCTGCGGCGAGCGCCGAGGCCGTGCGGGGGCGGCGGGGGCGATCCTCCCGCACGGCTCCTGCTGCCCCTGGCAGCCGCGGGGCTCTCCGCCGTGCCGGTGCCGATTGTCCCGCGGGGCTCTCCGCCGTGCCGGTGCCGGTGCCGATCCTCCCGCACGGCTCCCGCTGCCCCTGCGCGGGGGCGGCCGCTGCCGGCGGCGGGGCGGGGCCGGCGGCGTCACGGCGCGGCGCAGTGCGGGCCGGGCGGGCAGGTGAGGCGGCGGGCCGGGAGCGGCGGCGGGGCCCTGAGGGGCCGAGAGAAGCCGTGCGGGGCCTTGCTGGGCCACGCGGGGCCGTGCGGAGCCGTGAGGGGCCATGAGGAGCTGAGAGGGGCCGTGAGGGGCCGTGAGGGGCCGTGCGGGGCTGTGAGGGGCCGTGAGGAGCTGAGAGGGGCCGTG
>QUSF01000077.1:393977-412113 GCA_003676055.1 Chloebia gouldiae
CCGCCCCGCGGCGCTGCCGGCGCGGCTCCCGCCCGGCCGCCACGAAGGATGGGCAGGCGGCGGCCGGGTCAGCGCCAGGGTCAGGGCCGGCCTTCCCCCGCGCCGCCGATGGCTGTGGGGTTTTGGCAGCCCTCGGTATCCGACGCAGAAAAATTGGGAGCAGATTCTGCCGGAAGAGTAGACTTGTTTTCGGCGTAGCGGTGCCAGGAGGAGCGGTGAGGGCGGACGACCCTGCCTGCCGAGCACACTGGCCGAGCACACACGTTTGTGCGGAGAGCAGCCGGCAGAGCCAGCATCGCCTTCCAGACTGCGATGTGCAGATGTTGGTATAGCAGACGTGGGGTGTGGAAAATCCCAAATAACTATTGGCTCTAAGGGCTAGCAGCCACACTGACAGAGAGGTTTCCTGCCTTGCCGCTGTTGTGATCACCATGTAGATTTACCCGAGGGCAGGTTTGAGGTGTCTTCCTGTGAATAACCAGTAAGTTGAAGAAAATGGGGGATTCAGGATTTGGCTCAGTTCATAGTTTTTCACTGATTTTCTGCTGGACCAGTGACATGCTGTCAATAATAGCTTTTCAAGTAATTGCAGGTCGCCACGTGTATTTTCGAGCCATGCATTGAGGGGGTCTTTCCTTATATCATTAAAACATTGCCACTTATGTATGACTTGGAATGCAATCGCTTTGCATTACACAGTAAAGAGCAGGAAGATAAAGGAGCACCTAGTATGAAATAGATGAAGATAACACCTTGGCCAATGGCAAAGTATAATAGTAGTGAAGGGGGCTGCTAGCTCATCTTCTTCGTCATGGCTCTGTGAAAAAAAGGGTTTGTTAGAACAACAGTCATGAATCTGATTGGGTTTTCATTATGTCTTCTTTCAGGTACTCCTCATTAAAAGAAAAAAAAATCTCATTGTGAGGAAATCACTTTTTCCTGGAGGCTGATAAGTACTCTGCAAAGTAAGTACTCTGCTTGTGAGAGACATGGGTTATAAGCAGTTTTTGGTAATTTGGAGGAGCAATGTCAAGGGGAACACTGGTGCAGATGCCTTCACAAAGTCTCTGTACACTTCTCTTTCTGCTGGTCCTTGTATGGGACTTTGTGGCTAATGAGCTTTCCCAGCAAGATGCAGCTTGCTGTTGGTGCTGTGTGAGGTGTGGGTTGTCAAGATGTGCAGCTGGGATTTATGAATTGCCCGTTCTTCTCTCTTGCATGATATACGCTTCTTCTGAGGAGAAGTCTCGAGCAAACCCTTGATACAATGTTAGCAATATTTCAATAGATGTCTTCCCACTCTCATCCTTCCTTATCCTCCTTGGCCCCCAGATGCACTCAAGTTACTCCAACTGCAATCTCCTGTGAGGTGCTTGGCAGTCAGTTTTGTCTTGTGCAGTGTCCCTGGATCCCTGCATGGAGCTGAGGATTGGTCATGCTTAACAATGCTTGGGTTAGCGTGATGTTAAACCTGGCTTGTGGGGTCCTGCTCTTGGTAATAGTTGGGGATCTACAATGAATTGTGGCTTTGTGTAGACAGGGCTACAAGAAGGAAGAGCAGTGTATGAAATGTGCCAGACGAAGAAGCAGAAAACATGAGACTTAGGGGAGTGCTGTACAGCCAAAGAGTAGAAGAGCAGGGAGTATTTGCCCCAGGGAAGTCAAAAAAGTAAGAGGCTTGTTTTACTCACTAGTGTGCAGTTGTGAAGGTTTTGTGAAGAGAGATGGGGTGATGTGGAGCTGTTCTTGTGCAGCAGCAGCTTTGGTCTGTGGGCAAGGAGGCATAAAGAAAAGGTCAGACTTCACTCATGAGCTGTTTCCATTTCTGGCAAAAAGAATCAAGAAATCACATGTGGTTCGTTTATGCAGCAGATCTGTTGGCATCTATCTGATGTGCTATTTTGGAAACCATTTGGCTGTTTTACCCACCACACTGTGCAGGCTTTGGCTGCAGGAGTGATTCTGATGAGATCCAAGGAGCCTATTCAGCACTTGGGAACCATTCAGCACTGAAAGAGGAGTCGCAGTTTTGAAGGTGGTTTGTTGGGTATGTATCTTCTTCTCATGGTTCACTTCCTAAAGATCAGACCCTCTCCTTGCAGTGCAGATAACTCTGCTGAATTCAGGAATGGAAATAGGAATAAAACCAAACTTTGTCATTGAGAAAAAGATGTTGCATTAAGCCTTGGCCTCAGCACAGGCAGCAGGAGTGCTAGGATCAGTGGCAAAAAGATTTCTTGCCAAAGTGATTTCATATCGCAGCAGGGGTCTAGAATCTGCTGCCAGGCCACAGCTTTGCATTATTGTAAACATAGACTGAGATTATGATTTATTTTTTTAGCTTGAGTGAGTTTAACTCAAGTGAATTCTACATAAATGTAGACCCTTTGCTGACCCATTGGGAATTTCTGGGAAGTGTGACTGACTTTAAATATTTCAATCTTAATCCCCCGTGGTAGGGGAAATAATCCCCTGTGGTAGGCAAATAAGTATCTCTGGTATCTCATTTGTGCAAAACTCCCAGCTCTTCACTCTTTGTCTGTACAGCATTCCCCTAAATCTCATGTTTTGTGCTTCGTTATCTGGCACATTTCATACATGGCAAGAGATGTGCCCATAAAACACAAGAGATGGAAAGAGATGGAAAGAAGAGGTTGTAACTAACACAAAGGCCACACTTCATATATGAAATGTTGACAAATGTCTTGAACTTCAGTTTAAAAATTTAAGCAAATTTTTTTTTACCTCAACCATTTTCTTCTGAGCTCTTTGTCTTCCAGACCCCTACCCATGATGATTCCACCATCTGCAGCAAGCCCTGTCAGCGATGCTGCACTCTTGTCAGGTGTGGCTTCTCAGGAAGTCTGGAGGCCATCAGTTCCAGGCTATTCTGGGCTGCCCACACGGCACTTAAGCCACCGGGCCAACAACTTCAAGAGACACCCGAAAAGGAGAAAACACATCCGGCCCTCGCCGCCGCCGCCGCCAAATACTCCGTGTCCCATTGATCTGGTTGACTTTGGGGATCTCCAGCCTCAGAGGTCTTTCTTGGAACTCCTTTTCAATGGGTGCATTCTCTTTGGGCTTGAGTTCAGCTATGCCATGGAAACAGCCTATGTTACCCCTGTGCTGCTCCAGATGGGGCTTCCAGACCAGCTCTATGGAATGGTGTGGTTCATCAGCCCTATATTAGGTAACTTTTCGTGGTGCTATTTCTTCCCTCTTATTTTTTCCACTATGGGTTTTTTAAAATTTTTTATTTGCAGTAGCTCAGCAGTATTCTCGTGAGGTTAAGTAGTACTAACCATAATTTTAGACAAACAAATAGGAGGACAATTCTTGCTGTGCCCTGCCTCAAATAAGACAAATGTGCTCAAAATATCTGTTCTTTTAATACCTTCTCAACCTCTTAAAACTTGTGTGAGGGTAACCTTTAGTTGTTCTGTTCCTGTACTTAAAAAGAAGCATAGGAAGATCATTGTATCCATTTATATCCCCATTAAGAAAAGCATACAGAGGCAGTTTTCAAGGGTGTGTGAAAAAAAGCAGAGTGGTTTGCCTTCTCGTGTTTAACTTTCTGAAACAAATGAAGTGTTCCAATGATGAAAGACCATTGACCACTGGTGATACAGGCATTGAATTACTTGCCTTAGCACAGAGGCAGGGCTGGGAGTGTATCCATTGCTATGGATACCACTTGGAAATTTTTGTTCTGCCTGTTCTTGTACTCACAACATATGCTTCAGGAGAAGAGATAGGCTCCTCCTAACAGGCTGGCACAGATTAATACAGGCATCTTTCCTACTTGCATATTTGCTTACTGCTGTTTTCCAAGCTAATCCTGCAGGGGATCTCACATCTAATACGGGATAAATGAAGTAGCTTGTAAGGAACAGAGTGCTTAAGAATGTGTAACTTGTACTCTGACTCTTCACCTGGTGTCAAACTCTGTTACTGATGCAGAGTGAAGTGCCCTGCAGTAAGCAGCAGCACATTCTGTTACTCAGTCCTGTCCTGGGCAATGCCAGGCAGTGTGCTGTGTGTGCCCCTGGGTGACTGGGGGTGTCACTGCACTGTGGTGTCCTGCCTTAACTGCCTTTTAAGGCAAGCCTGTTTTAACTCCTCTGTGAAACAGGCTTTTAGAAGAATCCTGTTCATTGGTGATTCCTTTTTTCTAGGGTTTTTGCTACAGCCTTTGCTGGGAGCCTGGAGTGATAGATGCACATCAAGATTTGGGAGGAGAAGACCTTTCATTCTGGTTTTAGCAGTAGGTGTGTCTTTTAGAAATGATGGGCATAACACTTAAAAATGTTGTGCATCTCTCTTCTGTGACTTCCCTTGTGGCACTAAGCTGAACAAAATGCTCCTGAGGTGTTGGGTGTTGTTAGTCTGAAGAAGATGGTGAGTGACACAGCTGATGCTTTGGCAGATGGAGATCCACACATAAAAGCTTCTCAAGTCTGAAAGGATGTTTCAGGGGTCAATAATGTGGATGTTTTTGGCCAAAGTAAACTCTAGACATTTGTTAAGCTAGTGGAAAAGGATTATGTGTATCCTATAAGCCACACTAATTTCCCAGGCTGCATTGATATGAACAAGAGCAATAGTGCTTGCTGTAAGGCTGTGCAGGTAGAATAATGCTTTTGGAGTCTGGAACTCTGCAGGCTTGCTTACAAATAGTGACTGATTTTGTTTTGGTTTTGTTCCCAGGAGCATTGCTTGGACTCTCACTTATGCTGAATGGCAAAGATATAGGGAGTGCCTTGTCTGACACTGAGAACAACCACAAATGGGGGATCATCCTTACGGTCTGTGGTGTTGTCCTCATGGACTTCAGTGCAGATTCAGCAGACAATCCCAGTCATGCCTACATGATGGACGTGTGCAGCCCAGTGGATCAAGACAGGGGCCTCAACATCCACGCTTTGTTAGCAGGTATGTCTTCTTGGTGCTTCCTGGGAGAGGTGAACCCTGAGTAGACAAGCCCTGCTGTGAGAAAGCAGGGTGTAAACACTGGTCTTTTCCTGAATAAGCATAATGACCAAATACTGAGAGGTATCACTAATTAACTGTAAAAAAAAAAATCTACTTATTGCAAAAGGCTTTTGTAACTACCTCAACTCAAACAAGATACAGTTCTGGGTTGTTCATCCCTCACATACTTTGTAAGACCTATAGAAATTAAATTATCCCTTGAGGGAGGAGGTTTGGCTTGACTTTCTGCAGATGTGGACTATGTGTCTTGTAGTTGCTCTGTTGGAGGCGAAAGTTCATACAGGGTGCTCTTGATCCCTCACTGCTGTCATCTTCAATTGCTGTGCTGCCCTGTTCTAGGAGACTATTCCACACTCTTGAATGTGTTTGTGAGTAAGAAAGGAGAGTGTTGTAAGACTTTCACCATGTGAATGGAGAGAGAGGTGCTCTCAAAACTTCCCTGTTCGTCGGTAGTAACACAGTGGCAGTTTTGTGCACTGTCAACACAGTGCTGAGTAATGAGCTTGCTACACTTCTGAAGTGATTGGATCTGTCTTAGTTAGATCTGCATTCCTCATATGAGGAAAATGGATTTTCACTTTCAGGAAAACAGTCTTAGCTGAATGATTGCAGAGCCTTGTCACAAGGCTGGTGGACACTTCTGTTTACGGACTGAAATAGCTAAAGGTAAGGTGTTTTGTTCTTGGCAAAGAAAAATTATAATTTTAAATTATTTGTATCATCACTTTCACAGCACTTTCTCCCTCTTTCTGTACCGTGTTGGTACATCCAGACTGTCCTTGTGGCACAGCTGTGTTTATTAGTGCATTTGAAGTGAAAATGGGTCAAATGGTAAAACAGAAATGTCAGATTCTACTCATGATTCATTATGCAAGTGATGCTGTGCTGCTATTGACTTGTGGGACTGGATAGGGAAGATAATCTTAGCTCTGTTTTTCCACCAGGTCTTGGAGGTGGCTTTGGTTATGTTGTTGGAGGAATACACTGGGATAAAACCAGTTTTGGAAAAGCTGTAGGAGGGCAACTTCGTGTCATCTATGTCTTCACCTCAGTTGTACTGACTATTGCTACAGTGCTGACTCTAGTTAGCATTCCAGAGAGACCCTTAAAGTCCTCTAACAGGAAGAAAAAGGTGATGAAAAGTCCAAGTCTTCCTCTCCCTCCTTCTCCACCTTTCTTCTTTGAGGACAATGTAAATGAAAACTCTGCTTCTCATAACTCAGCTCACTTACATGCAAGTTTTACGAGTCCTGTTTCCCCCATGAGCCCACTCACGCCAAAATATGGGAGTTTTATCAGCAGAGACAATTCTTTGACGGGACTTAATGAGTTTGCATCATCCTTTGGGACTTCAAATATTGACAGTGTGCTTATAGACTGTTTTACAGGCGGGCATAATAGTTACATGACACTTCCAGCTAGTTTGTCCAGGCAGCCTGTCAGTGTCAGCTTTCCTCGGGTGCCTGATGGCTGTTACCATGGAGCAAATGGAATTCTGGAGCAAGGGGAAAGCAGCTTAACATCAGGGTCTGACAGTGATGTGCTGAGAGTGGGCTCACTGGATGCAATAAAGCCACGGTCATCAGGGATCTTGAAAAGACCACAGACCTTGGCCATTCCAGATGCTGTAACAGGACACTGCCCAGAGAATAACAGAAGAAGAAATGTAACCTTCAGCCAACAGGTAAGAGCAGGAAATCAATGATACGACCATGTAAACTTGAGTGTTCTTAATCTCTTCATATAGTTTTAAATATGCGGTGCACAAATTATTCATTAAATACTCTTGTGACAGCTTCCTCATAAAAGTTATTATGGGAACAGCACACCTGCTATGACTCTATCAGTAAAGTAGTGGGTAGAGTGTGAATTATGGCTGACAGTCTGTCAGCTGCCTTTGTTAAGATGGCAGAAATGAGAATGTCCCACTCTTAACTGGGCCAGTTGTGAGAATTATGTCAGTATTTTTAGTCCTGCTTCACTACCAAGGGAGCTACCACATGAATGCAGAAAAGGTCACATTTTTATTGAGCCTGTATCTTCCCTTTCCACAGAAAGACCTGCAAAATAGGGCCAGGGATAGGATTCTCCCATGAGCTTCTCCTTATGGCAGTCATTACCTCTGGCTCCATCAGGGAGGTGAGCTTTCCCTTACTGAGGGATAAGACTCTGACCTCACCTCCCACTGTTGGTGATAACTTGGAATGTCTGAGACCTCTGCATGCTGACCCATTTTTTTATGATCTGGGATGAGGTAAACAGTCCTTTTTTTTTTTTTTTTTTTTTGGGGGTTTTTTTTTTTTTATTTTTGGGGGTGGTGATTTTTTGTTTGTTTTGTTTGTTGTTGCTGTACTTTGACCCAGTTTGTGAGAGCAGACTTTGTTAGGGCCAGAATTTTACATACTGGGCACACTGAGGTTGAGCATTGAGGTTAGCAAGCAATGATAATGTGTTTCAATTAAACTCATCCTCCTCTTCCTCAGTGTCTCTAAAGTTCGGGATCCACATTCACCTGAAAGTGGGTACAACTCCTATAAATGCAGTGGAATTGATGCATTCCTGCTGTGCCTGTGCATCTGAATGTGGCTGCCAAGTCCCCTGGTGAAGGGAAGGGAACTGGTTCAAGCATACGGAAAGCTACAGTGCAGTGCTGCCATTTGTCCCTTGTTCCAGTCTAATGCACTTCTTAATCTCCAAGTCAACACACTCCAGCAGCAGAGTTTAACTTTCAGATGATCAGATAGGTGTGCAGTATTGCATACACCTACTTAAAGGATGTTTGTGCTTCCCTTACTGTGCTTGTTGACCTGGCAGTTCTTATGGTGCAGGTTGCTAATATCCTGCTGAACGGGGTGAAGTACGAGAGCGAGCTGAACGAATCGGGCGAGACCTCGGAGCAGCCCCTGTCTGTGAAGCTGCTTTGCTCAACCATCTGCCACATGCCCAAGGCCCTCCGTAACCTCTGCATCAACCACTTCCTAGGTACTCCCAAAGCACCCTCTTGCCTTCACCAGAGAGGGCTCTACCTCGGGGGAACATTTTCAGTATTTTATCTATTGCTGCAGTGGCTGTAACAGAGACAACTTGATTTCTTCCTTATAGATACTAATGAGGTACCTTCATAGAGCAATTAGAAAGGAAAAAAAACCCAAAACATCCCAGCAAAGCAGTAAAGCCTGTGTACCTAGAAAGGGAACAACAGCCTAAATCAGCACATCTTAAGGGGAATGTTCACACTAAGCAGAGAGATTAGTTGTATTTCCATGCTTACCCTGAGACTGGCATTTGCTTTCCTCCCTTTGACTGCTCATGTACAGGGGTCCCAGGACAGGCTGAGAGGAGGTGTGGAACATGGCATTGCAGGAGTGCCTGTAACCAGTACAGGATTACCTTTACTCTTAACCAGTGTGTGACTGGTGTTTAGGAAGGGCTTGCAGTCATTCCACTTGACACAAAATTGGACAGAAGGAACCAGGTAATTAATACTTATTGGCTGTGAAAAGAATTAGGGGATTGTCTACATCAATGGCCTTGGTGCCAATTTGTAGGAAGAGTTTTTAACTGTGTCAGAGGTACTCTGGAGGCTACAACCATGACATAAGAAGCACCCCTTCCAGTCCTACGTGGGAGGATAACAGCAACCTGAAATTACTATGGGATGAGCCACTCTGTTAAACTGAGTGCTGTGTCCTGTCAGAACCTGAAGACAGCTCAGACTGCTGTCATCTATTTTTCTGTCTTGCTAAACCAGTATTTGTGGCCTTTAGTCAGCCCGGAGGTTTCCACTTAGGAATTCAAATGGTAAATCTTGGTCTTTAAAAGCCTGAATGTCTTTAACAAACATTGCAGCATTATGCACTGGGAGCAGCGGTCTCAGATAAATGTGGCTGGATATTATGTAACAGGTTGCACAACCTGTCCTAGGGTGTGATTTGTAATATAGCTGATAACATCCATGTAAGCTTGCAAGGGGAAACAGATATTCTGAAATCCTAATAGGTTACTTCTCTTTTCTTTCAGGGTGGCTTTCATTTGAGGGAATGTTACTGTTTTATACTGACTTCATGGGAGAAGTAGTGTTCCAAGGGAACCCAAAAGCACCTCACAACTCAGATGAGTATCAGAAGTACAACACTGGGGTCACCATGGGCTGCTGGGGAATGTGCATCTATGCATTCAGTGCTGCTTTCTATTCAGGTACTTGGTACAGCTGTCTTAACTACTGCTTTGGGAAAAGACACATTTCTTAAAAGTGGTGATTCTGCAGCAAGTAGGCCAGTGTTTGTGTTGCACACAGCCTACTACACGCACAAGTGCTGTAGCAGTGTTCTTTTTCACCCTCTTACTTCTGTTACTTAGCTTGGCCTGCACTGACAGGAGGTGAGGTCACCAATCCAGGGAGGACACATCTCTCCTAGGATGCGATTCCTTTCACAAGTGACATTTTCAAAGTACACAGAATGCAGAGAAACATGCAGTCACCATAGGCACGGTTCTGGTGCAGCACCACCCAGTCAGTACCTGTGTGTCCCAGGCAGAGCACTCAGGTGTCATGTGCCACCCCAGCATTTCGTCATGTGTGTCATGCTCTGCCTGCCCACCCCCAGCAGTTCCCATTTACCCCTCTGGGATGGCCACTGCCAGGCCTCAGCTCTGCCATGGCCTCTCTGCAGACAGGGCAGCAGTGCTGCATCATGGAAGCCAGATTGGGAAGGGTCCTTGGCACTCACGTGCCAGCCACCAATTCTCCCGAGCTGTAGTGGTTGTCACTTAGATGTGGCTGCCTAACCAAAGGTGGACCCCTCAGCCCCACTGAGGGGTGGCAGTGGGGCTGCCAGTTCACCCCAAAGCTGTGCCATTTTCTTGCAGCCGTGCTGGAGAAGCTGGAGGAGCGGTTTAGCACACGGACCCTGTACTTTGTGGCGTATTTGGCCTTTGGGCTGGGCACGGGCCTGGCCACGCTCTCCAGAAACGTCTACGTGCTGCTGTCCCTGTGCGCTACCTACGGCATTCTGTTCGCCACGCTCTGCACGCTGCCCTACTCCCTGCTCTGCGACTACTACCAGAGCCGAGAGGTGAGCCCCGGGCTGGGGAGGGCCCAGGAGCCCCGGGACCCCCCCTCACTCTGGCTGTGTCCCCGCAGTTCGTAGGCTCGCAGGCGGAGGGCACGCGGCGTGGGATGGGCGTTGACATCTCCCTGCTGAGCTGCCAGTACTTCCTGGCGCAGATCCTGGTGGCCCTGGCCATGGGGCCGCTGACGGCGGCCGTGGGCAGTGCCAGCAGTGCCATGTACTTCTCCAGCCTGGTGTCCTTCCTGGGCTGCCTCTTCTCCTCCCTCTGCGTCACCTACGAGCTGCTGCCCGCCGAGGAGCTGCCACCCGTCGAGGAGCAGCGTCCGCTCCTGCCCCGCGCGCGGAACGAATAAACGGGAGAAGCTGCCACAGCCTCTGCTGCCTCTTTGCCTCACCCTTGGCCTCCCTGTCGCGACAGAACGGGCTGTGCCCCCCTGGGACGGCAGCAGTGGGCTTGACACGTGGAAAGAAAGGTCTGTGCTGGCTTTGCTGAGCTCTCCCCTGCCTGTGGGAAGGTGCGGGGTGAGTCAGCGGTGCCTGGCACCGCCCGTCCTTCCCTGCCTGTGCTCCTGGGGCCGCAGCAGCAGGAAGCGGAGGGGCCGAGCCCTCTGGCTGCCTCGTGGTGCTCTTAGCCCGGGGGCGACTGCCGTGGTCCAGCACGAGGCAGGAACCTGCAAGTCTGCTGCCCGGGCAGGACAACCTCCCTCTCTCGCTGCTGCAGGGACGTGCCAGTCTAGGGGCAGAAGGTGCCACCTCCTGGCCAGGCAGAGCAGCCCTGGTCGCCAAGGGCAGTGGTGATTCCTGTGAGGCCTTTGGGAGCTGCAGGTCCAACCTGCAGCCTCTGCCCGTGGAAGGCCTGGCTCTGGAGGGTGCCTTTCAAAACTTTGGGATGGCTGAGAGCAGCTGGCCTTGCTTGGGTGATGTAAGTCCTCTGTCAGGTGCCACGGGCTTCTGGGTGCACAGAGCTCCCACCAGCAGAACTGCTACAAGACACCTCTGTGGGCTGACAGCACTGTGGTCTGGCTCCCACACCCCACTCTGGAGGTCCTGGCTGTGGTCCTTGGTGATGTTTGCCAATATGTGCATATTTTCCTCCTCATTAGAGTTTAATTAAGACTACAGGAGTTTGTGATGACTTAGCAGGATGATTTGTCCATAATCCAATTTAGCAGTTGTCCATAACCCGGTTTTGGGGAGAAAGGTCTTTTCCCATCAACTTCCCTTGGGCAGAAGGTTACTCTCAAGAATTTTACTCATAAGAAAAATCATTTGTATGGAAGCTTGCATCACATCATTCTTGTTTATACAATTTTACCTTGGGACATTCTGAAGTCTGGGGATCAGTGACTAAGTACTTGTCAATTACAGCTGCATCTTCCACATCTCAGTGAAACCAGTAAAAGGGCTTTGGGTTTCATTACCTGAGAGATTTCTTAATTATTTTGAGTTTAGGAGGTGGTGTGTGACAATTTTTACAAGTTCCAGTTAAGGCCAGGTGTTAATTTTAAGTCATTAATAAAACTATTCCTAAAACCCCTGTCAGTCTGACTCTGTATTTGGGTAGGCAGCCGAGCTCTGCCAAGGCTGGTGGGCATTTTGGTGTTCACATGTGCTGTGCATGGAATCCCTGTAGAGATTATATTTGGTCCCTAGATCCAGAAGGGTTTTCTCTGGAGAGTCTCTCCTTTTGAATGGGTTGTACTTCACTGTTCACCTACGTTGATTCTGATCTATGATGCCAAGGTGAAATAATATCTGTAACCTTTAGTTGTTGTGGCTGACTGTAATCCAGTGCTGAAAGCATAACTTGAAAGAACCCCTCATTTTTAGCATCTGCTCCCAATTATTATATTTTAGAAGCAAGTTTCATATTACTCAATATTGACTTAAACAGAGGAATACTGCTGAAATTACGAAGTCAAGCACTCAGAGATAAAACACTGTTAGCTGTCAGACTGATGAGTACATTCATCTTTCATTTCTTTCTTTGGGCTTACATGGTGTCACATCTGCAGGAATATCTGTGCCATTTCCTTGATTATGGGACAGCTGTCTCCAAGAAGGTTCAGGACAAAGCTGGGACAAAATAGCATGAAAAACAATAGCATTTGGCACTCTGACAATCTAAAGACTTAACTTTGGTGAATTATTCTTTTCTTGTTAGTCTGCTTTGTAATATTAATTTCCTTCTCAAACTTTTGAACTCAAACATTACTTTATTTTTTTATTTGGTCCCACTAGCTAATGTGGTATTTGTTCTTAAAATTCTTTTCCTCCTCTTAAGTTTTGTAGCCAGCGTTATTGCACTAAATGGATTGTGAGCACTTTACTTTTCCAGGTAGCTGGAGTTGCAGATCATTTTGTTTTAAGTGAATATCTTCAAAAAATTCATAAATCAATGTATTTGATTAGAATGTTTGTCTCCATTTCCCTCTGTAAATAATATCAACTATGTTTATGTAGTTATAAAGCTATTGCTATGCCTGTATGCCTTGCCCAATAGACTCTATATTGCATTTTTCTATTTTATGGGATATGAACTTTATTTTACATATGTATTTATGCAGTGGTACATACATAGTACTTTTAAGTCAACATCAGTGTGTGTTAATTTGGGGCTTTGAGCAATACTAGTGGTGTCTGGAAAAAAAACAGAGCCTGTCACCATCATGCAGAGTTAAAAGTTGCACCAAATCCTTAGAAATAACTTTAAAAAGAGGCATTGCTTACTTGCTTATTCTCTTCCTTTGTCAGACATTTTGTATTTTACAGAAATTACTGTATATGGTCACTGGTGAACTGTGAGCTGCAACGTTATGTTTCCCTTCTGGAATCCAAAGGCTTCATATATTCTGTTTAAATTTGCAAGTTACTGATTTAAAAGATGCATGAGTTTAGGCAGGAAAATGATTTTACGCTGTGCTGTTTTTCAGTGATGCCTAAAGGTTAATTTTGATTTAGTCCATATCATTAAATGTTGCTTCACAGCAATTATTTGTGGATCTTTGTAAATGTATTTATTACAAATGTACAGAATAAGGGAAATGGGGAGAAGGATGGAGAAAAGACCTAACTGGTTTTCACATGTTTGTAATTAAGCTACCTGTAACCATTTCAGCATGTCTGCAGCTCACTGATCCTTTGCTGTGTCACTCAGAAAGACCTCATGATTTCAGAACTTCTGCTGTTCTTTGGTTGGAAAAATAAATCTTTTCAAGAATCAAATAGAATAAAATTTGTATCTATAAATATACTATGTATCTAAGTATATATAAACTGTATTGGGAAGTATTTAAAAGACTTCTCTAGTCAATTTACTTTCTACAAATGAGTAATTAAGCATCTTACACTCTATAGGATATACACTTTATTAAAAAAATAATTTGTGTGAAATGCAGCTTTCTTAATGTGTGTTCTCCCTCCCACAGACTGGAAGACAGCCTCAGGAAGAGAGGAAACTTTTATTTCCCAGTATCATAACAACACTCAATGGATTGAGTAAGTCCAATACACACCTTGAGAATTCTTTGAGTACCAGGGGCAGAAATGCTAAGGCAGATCTCCAGCATCTGTTTATCTAAAGAGACATTTTCCAAACCTGTGTTGTTATTTCCTAATTATTCATTTAGCCCAGCTTTTCTGCAGGGGAGGTTTGTGTGGATATTCACTGGGAAAATGGCCACAGCAACTTTCCATTGCTGTTCCTGTGCCCCAGGCTGCTGCTTCTGTAGCAGGGTCAGTTGACAAATTTAGGCTGCAGCACAAAAGCAGCAAAAGCTGCAGGGCAGCAGCACTGGGGCAGCCTGGAGGTGTTTCATTAGAAACCTTAAGTGGTATTGCAGTGCTTGCTGTGTTTGAAGGTTCGGGCAGTGTTCTACTAAAGAAGTTTTTAATGCTGAAAGCCTTGTCAACACTCTGTCTCACATATGCCATGCAGAAATGGTAAATGCATGGAATAATGAGAATTTTGGGTGATTGCAGCTTGCTGCCTCGTGCCCCCAGCCAGAGTGGTGGCCAGGATCTCTTTACATCTGTAAGGCAACAGCACAGTCCAAGGCCCAAAGAGGGTTAACAGTAAACAAAGGGGAGCTTGCTTCATCCTGTGTGGAACATGGAAGTCCAGGGAGCGGGGAGAAAGTAGGCAATGAGGAGCATTAATGAGATGAATTCAAATGCAAGATATGCCCAGAGTAGCAGTCTGCAGGCTGGGGAGAGTCTGCAGTGGGGGCAATACATTATCAGCCATGTATGTAAGCTGTATGTAAAAGTGTTTGTTTGTTTTGTTCTTGCTTTTTCTAGGATCCAGGGATAGCTTTCTCTCAAAAAAGGATAACAAATCTTGTTGCAATAGCCAATGGAACAGCCAGCAGAGGAAATCACAGCATTAGAGCAGAAATGAAGATTTGGGTTGTGTGAGTACAGCACTAACCAAGCTTACAAGAGTTATTTAAACATGAGGAATGTACAGAATTACTGTCAGTGCTGTGAAGAATTACTGTGCTGGAAGTTTGAGCTTCACTCACAGCTTTCTTCAAGCCTGGCTTTTCCTGTGTGCCAGCCTGCTGAAACCCAACTCTGCTTCTGCTTTATGCCTATTCCTTTCAGTCATTTTTGATTTACTGCAGTTTTTGGTTTTTTTTTGGCCTACACAACTCTTTGGGGAAGAAGGGATGGAACACAACTCTGTCAGAACAATGCTTCTTCCTACCAAGAAAGGAAAATGTTTGCTTCTTTTGCCCAAGCTCTTGCTGTGAAGTATTTAGTGGTTTACAGCAACACACCCTTGAACCTACATCCCTAAGCACTCCATTATTATCTACAGCCCCCTTAAGCAAGAGGGGCTCTTCATGGCTCCAGAGAAAAGTATCAAATAATCTTCTGAAAGGTGGGTTCAGTCCAAAGTATAAATGGCATTCAGTGCTCACAACTACCTGCTACTGTTTTTTTTCTACCAAATTCCAGAAGCCTCAAACACACCCTTTTCCCAGCCCTGCACCTCTTAGCATTTGCACAGTACTAGAAATGTTTACTGTAATTTGTTCTCTGCTGTCAGCATCACAGCAGCTGAGAATTATGCTTTATATGCCCAGCATGCCTGTTTTTGTATTTTTTAGAGCTTGAGCTGTCCCGTCCTGGTACCCAGCACTGTGCATCTGTGCACAGAACCCACAGCTTCCCCAGCAGGCTGTGCTCTGCAGCACACACTGTTCTTCTGAGCCACATGAACAGTTCATACATCTGGAAATAGTCATTAATTTGGTTCATAGGAAGAGACAGACCCAGTCCTTCATGGACAATGAAGAGGGAGTTAGGTGAGGCACTGCCAGACTCTCCCCTTTGAACTTCCTTCATTTACCTCCTGTTTCCACTGAGCCATGCAAGATCAGTGTATGATCCAATAGTCCCTCACCCTCCTGCCCTGCAGAGCAGCCCCAGAGCTCTCGGTATGGGAGAGGGCATGGAAACAACTCTTTTACTGCCTTGTGGATGCTGTGTTATGCTTTATTTAATAACAAGGTAAGCTTGAGGTGTTATGTGGGCTTTGTTTTGCTTTTGGTTTTTTTGCATTTTTAAAATTGAGCCAAAAGCCAGGGCTCCATAGAACTGTCTTAAAAGAAGCATTACAGACAGACCTTGTGTTCAAAGGGGAAAGCTCCAGAGAGGAAAAGCTGTGTGGCACCTTTGGATTATGGTAAGAACAACACTACTGATGCCAACCTTCCCCTTGGAGCAAGGAAAGGAAATCTGGAATAAGCCAGAGAGGAATTTCCAGTGCACCAGAGTGTACTTAGCATTTTAGAGAAAATGTGATGCTGAACATATCAAATGCACGGAAGAGGGAAGTGTAACAGAAAAACAAAACCACTTTCCATAGCCTCAGTCACTTCCAGGAATAGCTTCTAATCGCCTCGTCTTTCATCCATGAGCAGAAATAAAACCACACTTTTTCAGTATTGTGAGAGCAAGCCAGGCCCTTGTCTTAAAAGTGTTTTGTCAACTCATCCTCTGTTGGGCTGGTTGCACTAACAGCTTTATGGAGATGCAACACTGGAAACCTGTCTTTGCAGAATCATCTAAGAGTTGCACCAAAGGAAACCCCAAAAAGCTTAGGGGTGCATCTAAAATAGGAGAGAAACTTAGGTGGGTTTCTTGTCTCTTGGAACAGGATGAAATATGGGATTTTATAGTAGGACTTGTAACTCACTCCCCCAGTCTCTCTTTACATAAGACTGAAATCTTTCTCTTTTGCTTTTAAATGAACAAACAGGCCCAGAACCTCTCTGGAGAAAGTAAACAGAAAACCAGCTGCACTTCCATTTGCATCTGTCTGTGGACTGCTCTGTGATAGTAAATCACAGCCAGGAGTCAAACCAAAGGCAGCTGGCAAAGGACGTGTCACAATTGCAGGCAGAGCACCTGGAACCAGTGGCCTGCCTGGGGAACTTCTCCTGGAATGCTCCCACAGCTGCACCAGAACAGCAAAACCTCTTGTGTGCACCGAATGTGGCAACAGAGAACGTGAACTGAGAGGAGTCTGGAGAAAGCAGCACATAGACGGTGCAGAGGTAACATTTTAATGGGGTCGGATGCACGGACAGGGCAGAAATCCTCGGGTCTGGGCGGGCCGGTGCGGCCCCAGGTGGGTGCGGTCCCGGCCCGCAGCACTCCCGGGCCGCTCGGGATCCTCCCGGCCGGGCCGTGTCAGGGCGCGGTGCCGGGCTCGGCCGAGCCGTCCGCCGGGGCAGCCTCGGGCTGCTGCTCTCGCTGTCGCCGCCGGCGCAGCCTCTCGGCGCCGGTCACCGTCATGGGGTGGAGCGGCAGGAACCCCGCCAGCCCTGCCCGGTGAGACGCGGTGAGAGCGGGAGCGAGCCCGGCCCGCCCGCCCGCAGCCCCGCGCCCGCCCCCGGCCTACCCAGCAGCTTCTCGGCGGGCCGGGAGAGCTGCGCGCCGCAGCCCAGCCAGTAGCGCAGCCGCTCCAGGTTGAGCCCCGCCACCTTCTCGCCGTGCGCGTTGGGCAGCGGGTCGAGGCAGCCCAGCTGCTCCAGGTACTTCCCGTCGCGGGCGCGCCTGCTGTTGGCCGCCACGATGCGGAAGAACGGCCGGTTGGTGCAGCCCCCGAGCGCGAAGCGGATGACGACGTGGCCGCCGCGGCCCCTCAGGAGGCGGCTCCCTGCGGGGAAAGCGCGGGGCGGTCACGGCCGGGCCGGGCCGAGCCGAGCGGGGCCGCTCCGAGCCCGCCGCACTCACCGAGCTGCACCATGGCGGCGGCACGGCCGGCGGGCGGCGCGCGGGGATGACGTAACGGGCGGGAAGCGCCCGGCGCGGCCCCGCGCGGTGGCTGCCGGGAGTTGGAGTCCGTGCGCGGTGGCTGCCGGGAGTTGGAGTCCGTGCGCGGTGCCCGACCCTCCCGGCATCCCTAAACCAGGGAATAATCCAGGCAATCCACAGAATCCAGGGAATACCGGACCGCCTGGGCTAACTGGCACCACCGTGCAGTGGTTACCATACTCCTGTTATGAAGTGCATTTACAGGATTCTGGATTGGGTCAGGGACCGCTATTGGTTTTAATCTTATGGGATATTTGCAAGGAACAAAAGAGTCTTGGGATCTCACTGAAGTGTTATGACACCCTGGAATGGAAATCATCTCAGTCAGGCTGGAGGTCCTCAGTTTCTCAGGTTTCTTTCACCATTTTGGACTCTTCTTATCTGCCTTTTTCTTCCAGGAGGAAAAATAACCAAACAAAACCAAAAACAAACAAACCAACCACACACTCCCCCCCACAAAAAAAAACCCCAACAAAACCAAACAACAACCCAAAACAAACAACAAAAAAAACCCAAAACAAAACACAAAAAAACCAAAAAGCTGGTTTAAGTAGTTTAGCTGTTATAGGTAGTGCCACTCAAGGCATTCTGGGGTCTTAGTTCAAACCATTCTCACTTAGCACAGCTTTTAGACAGTTATAAAATATTCTTGGGTTGAAGTGGCTTCTTTTGGATCATTTGCAGTGTAGCAGCCTCTGTGATGTCTGTATCAGCGGATTTATTCCAAGTACTGCACTTTT
>QUSF01000077.1:417113-509089 GCA_003676055.1 Chloebia gouldiae
CCGGCTGTGCTTCTGTCCCGGGCACTGGCAGGTCGCCTTGGCAGCACCAGATGGGGCACGTGGCTGGGGGCTCTGGGGGCCCCACTGCCCAGGGAGCCAGGGGGAATCTGCCCCTGCAGCGAGGGCAGGCACAGAGGAGATGCAGGAGTCCAGGGTTTGGGTTCTGCAACCACCTGGAGCTGCCTGGTCCACCCTGCGTGATGTTCCAAGGGGGAAAAGGCCATCTATGGTGGGAAAACACCAACTTACCAGCAAGACTGAAGGAAGGATTTTAGCCCTGGATTCACACCCACTGTGTTGCACAAAACCCAGGCACAGATCTCAGTGGAAGCAGTTTTAGGCCTTTCCCATTCCCACTGTCCAAGGATCAGATTTCAATCATGGTATCCAGACCTTTGCTGAAATGGAAGGAAATAATTGGGGTTTTCTGCTTTTTGAGCTTTTCCCTCTCCATCTGACTGCCCTAATTCTGCACATCATTTGCACCATCCAGCAGCACTCCCTTCACAGCTCTCCTGGCTCACACATGGTCCTGCCCCTCTGTTTCTCCAATTCACCCCAGTGAGCCTCATTGCCCTTCAGACTGGGAATTAGGACACTGTGTGCTCTCTCCTGATGAGCAGAGCTTTCCAGGACGGTGGGGACCAGCCACCACCCAGGTCTCAGTGACAAGGGCTGCATTAAATATCTGCCAGCAGGTCTGGACCTGGGTGTGGGTCCTTCAACCCCCGGCTATTAACAGAGCCCCAGACCCCAGTGCAGGCTCCCTCCACCTCCAGCACCTTCCCTTGTCCCAGGGCAGGTCCCAGCCCTGCTGCTTTTGCTCACGCTGCTGCCACTGGCACAAAAATCTGACAGAGTCCCTGTCTGGGCACGGCAGGGTCTGATTCCCAGCCGGGTGTGCTCCTCTGCACAGCACCTTCCTCTCAGGAGCAATCCCTCCCCTGGTCAGACACTTCACAGCTGAGGCTGTTCCCTCCCTGCAGGCAGCAGGCTCAGGTTCAAAGCTGCCCCTCCAAAGGAGGATCCCAGGACACCCCATGGACAGGCTCTGCATCGCTGTGCAGACCCGATCCTGTGCTCACCTGCCCTTGGGAATCCAGCTCCAGCATGATCCTGCTTTACCTAGGCAGTATCTTGGATTCTCCAAGATCCAAAATGACAAAAATTATATTGGGGCTTTTCAATTGCTCTAGGTTTGACCTAAACCCCAACTTTCCTCTTAGTAAGTGGATTGGGAGGAAACATAAAACGCAAACAGAGGGAAAGGACGTTTTCCAGATCTACCTTTGCTAATGCAGCCCTGTCCGGTGCTTTTCCCGACCGAACTGCCCGAGTTTCTTCAGCAGAGGGAGCTCCAGCTTTACGTTTGACCCCCTCGCCTTTCCAGAGGAGCTGGGAGCTCGCTCCTGCTTCTGGAGCCTTCCCTGGACAGCAATACCCACCCACCTCTGCTGGGTCCCTCTCCCTGGAGATCCCACCCACCTCTGCTGGGTCCCTCTCCCTGGAGATCCCACCCACCTCTGCTGGGTCCCTCTCCCTGGGCAGCAGAACTCACCCAGGTTTCCCCGAGCATCCCCACCCCTACCTGGGCAGCCCCATCCCATCCACCACCTGCCGAAGCTCAGGATATCCCCCGGCCTCACCCTGACGGCCCCGTTTTGGACCTGGCAGCTGTTGACAAAGGTGCCGTGGGTGGAGTTGAGGTTCTGAAGGATGAAGCTGTTGTCTGAGGCGGAGAATTCCAGGGCTGCATGACGATCTGCTACCCCTGCAGCCTGGGAGCAGGCAAGGATCAGGCAGGGAACGCTGCTGGAGGTGGCTCCAGGTTCGTCCCTGCTTTGCCAAGCCCCTTTCTGGCCGGCACAAACTGGTACCTCCACACTCTGCGCGGCGGACTCCAGCACATCCCCTTCCCTCCCCTCCATCCTCCGCCGTTTTTAGGAAGCTCGGCCGACGATGCCGGCCCCTCCGTGGCTCCCAATGGTCGTGGTGTCGGATTTCAGCTGGAAACACCCTGAGCGCTTTGGAAAGGCTCACCTGCAAGGCTTGCACCAAGAAACCAACCTTTCATTCAGCCTCCCACCCAACACAACCCGAGTCACGAGCAGCTCAACAAACTCAGGCACTAGAATTGTACAAAAAGACCCCAAAAGCGGCTGTGACCCAGCTGGCAGTGTGGCTTCAGTAGCCTTGGAAACCTTGGCCATGCTGCAGACTGGGTGAGTTTTTCCTGTTTGTTTTGTTTAGTTTAGGGTTTCTTCCTCTCCTTTTTTCCAAGCAATTGTCCTGGCAGCACAACACAGCTCCGTGCTGGCATGGCCACAGCGATCCCATCAGCTGGGGACACAAGTGGGAATGTGTATCCTAAATCCCATAGGGGCCCTGCCACCTGCCAGGGCTGCCAAAGAGCCTTTTTGCCCCCATTTTACTTATTTTTTATTTACTATCATGCACACACACACACACACACACACAAACAGGTCTTGCAGCCTCAGGCAAGGGGATGAACACTGCTGTCAGGTGGATGCTGTCACCCATCAGTGCTTCTCCATCCTTCCTTGGTCCTAGGCCACCACACCCTTCTACAGCAGAAAAAAAGGGGAAAAAGCCACACTTGCCACCACCAAACCCCAGCTTGGCCTCACAAGTACTGCAGGATTTCATCATGCTTCATTTCAAGGCGGAAGCAGCAGATTTGGCAATGTAGAGCTTCTCTGCAAACCTCTGCCAGTCTGAAGCCATTCACTTTAGACCTGTCACTCCCTACCCTTGTCCAAAACAACAGAAATTAGGAAATGCAATAGGAGATAATGATTAACAAAAGAAACTCGGGTGGTTTTGGGCCAGCATCTCTACTCCACCTTTGTTTTGGTCACTTGGACTCCTCTCATACCTTGTAGCAACTGCAGCACCAAGCCAGCCTCTGCTGAGCCACAATATGGACATGGCCCAGGGGTGGGCACGGCAGTGCTGGGTCATTGGAGATGACCTTGGAGATCTATTCCAACCCACACCATTCCAGGATTTCAGGGATATCAGCATCACACTGGCAAATCCCACCTCAGAGTGCCCGAGGGAGCCCGTGGCTCGATGTGCTGATGGACTCTGGCTGATGGCTTTGCTGGAAGCCTGCACAGGGCTGGGATGCCCATGGAGCAGCATCTGCCCATGGATCACAAACCTTGGGAAGGGCCAACCATGCACGAGGACACAGCACACACATAATGCACACAACACACAATGTAAAAACACACACACAATGTAAAAAACACACACACAATGTACACAACACACACACAGAGCATACACAACACACACAATATAAAAACACACACAGTGTACAAAACACAAGGTACACAACACACAAAATGTAAAAAACACACACAATGCACACAACACACGCACAGAACATACACAACACATGCACACACAACATTTACAACACACACCATGTAAAAAACACACACATACAATGCACACAACACACACACAATGTAAAAAACACACAGAGCATACACAACACACACACACACACAACATTTACAGCACAATGTACACAACACACTCACACACAATGTACAAAACACACAGGCAAACACAACATACAAAACATTTATTCAGACCAGTCTGCCTGCACAGGATGCTTAGCAGTGGTTTCACCCCTGGCACTGGCACACGCAGCTCCCAACCCCCCAGAGTCACCCACTTGCCTTGAATGGAGCACAAAATACAACAGGGAAAGCAGCAGAGGCAAGAAATCCATCCTCTCCCTGAGGAGCAGGAGGCCCCTTTCAGCTGCTTCCCACCAGCCAGCAGAGACCTTGGCAGGAGTCAGGGCTGGCTCTGGGCCACCAGCCCAGCACAGTTGGGAGCCAGGGAAAGCCGTGGTGCTTCTCTGGCAATGCGCTTCCCCTTCCTCAGAAAGAAAAGACACCCGAAAAAAGGAACATTTTCCACTTGGAAAATCCTTCTGCAACATCAGTTTGGTGGCTTGGAAAAGTCTTGCTGGAAGAGAGGGGGAGAGGAGATGAGAGGATGCACTGGGTGGTCTCATATCAAACACCATAAGTGACACTTTTGGCATGTCCAGCCTTCATTTACTTCACAGCAGCAGAACTTCTGGTGTTCAGGTTTCCTTCCCCACAGTCTTTTGTAAAACCCAGTCCCAGGGAAAATGAGTCCCATCCTTGTGCCACAGCACATCCTCCACGTGGCAGCTTCCAGGAACCCCTGGCTGCTTCTGCACCCCCACACCAACCCCCTCTTGGCACGGTGGGTTTTAGAAAACCCTCAACCAAGCAGCATCACATATTCCTTTTTCTTTTTTTTTTTAAGGCATTTGCTGGCTCACTGGCATTTTCTCCTGGATCTCCTCATACTTGGGCGGAGGGGTGAGGGGCTCTATCGTGACAGGGACGCTGCTGTTGCCCTGCGCCAGGTTTAGCCTGATGTCCTTCAAGTGCAGCTTCTCTGACTTGATCCTGCGGACCTTGAGGGGCTTGAGGCGCTTGCTGAGGCGGGAGCTGTGCCGGCTGGGCGGCCTCTCCGGGCCGGGCTCCCCGCCCGCGGCGCTGCCCTCCTCCAGCCCTGCCAAGGACTCGTAGGAGGGCAGGGCCACGCTGAGCCTGTTGCTCCTGTCCGAGTCTCTGGGCTCGGAGTAGCCCGTGTTCATCACCTCCTCGTAGCTGGGCACGTAATACTGGGAGGAGACGTCTTCATCCTCTTCTTGACTGGAGGGGAAAGAGTTCAGTCTGGGTAGCATGTCATTTCAACTTTGTTGTGGGAAGGGGATGGAGAGGGAAGAGTAAAACCACCCCACCCCACCAGAAATAGTTTTTTCCCTTCTCTATTATACGCTAGTTTCCTTTTGCTTGACAGAATAAATTGTGACCCCACCTAAGTTCAGATGGATTTTATTTCCTTGTGACTTATGGCCATATTTGATCATCACTTTCTCTGCTCACAGACCCTTTTCTATTCTATTCAGCAGTGGTTTCTTCCCTCAAGAGAACATCAGTTTCTCTCCTCCACTCACAAAAATCAGTCAAAATACATTAGAAAAGGACATCACCCCTCTGTCTTTGTCATTCTGATTTCTTATGGATTGGGTACCTTGGGTCTTTCTGCAAAGAGATTCAACTCTGTGTCACCATCTATGCACAGGTACCTGCACACAATACTTGCCATTTCTTTGGCATTCTGGAGTTAACTTTCTAAGCAAACAAGAAAAATCAGCTTTCTCTGAGGATGTGCAGACCCTGACAAGAGCCAGCAGAGCCATTGTCCCCTCCTGTCCCCTTGCACTCCACACTGTCTCAATGCTCCCCTGCCTCTCTCTGCACAGGGAGCCGTGCTGATGGACGTGCTTCCCCCGTGCCTGAGTTTGTCCAGACTGTGCCTGCTGTGGCAGCAGCCTTTGCTCTGCCCCACAAACTCCCTGAGCAAACAGCTGAGCCCTGCAGACTTTCACCAGGTCTAAACTCCAAGGCCAGTCTCCAAGGCTGTTTGGCACCTTGGCTGCAGCCAGCGAGGCAGAGTCAGCTCCCGTCCTGCCCCTCTGGCTGCTCTCCCGGCGTGTGGCAGGAGCCTCCTGCTCTGTGTCACCCACGACCCTGCCCAGCGTTCCCTCAGCTCACTCCTGTGCCAACTCTGCCAGGAGTGCACCTCTCCCAGCGCTGCCCTGCCCACAGCTCTGTCTAGAGCCCACCTCACACACCAACAGGGCTCCCTTCCACTTACAGCTGCCTAAATGCAGCTTGGAGCCATTCCTTCCCCATCTCCAGCACATACCAAACCCCTAAACTACGGAATGTGCTTCCTTATCTCAGCACATGCTGCCTTCCTCTAGATCTTCCCGAGTCCCAAGAGCCCTTGGTTTCATTCCCACAGCCGATCCCGCTCCCTTTGCCCCCAGAACACCTCCTCACCTGTCCTCCTGCTGCGAGGGCTCCGCAGACACCTGGCGCTGCACGTGAGCGACGGCCAGGTCCTCGCTCTGCCTCTTCTTGTCGCGCACGTTGAGGCAGAGGGAGAGCAGGAGCAGCAGCAAGCCCGCCCCCACCAGCACGTAGGCCACCGAGAAGGTTTTGCTCTTGAGGATGCCTCCGGAGCCGCGGTCCGGCTTGCTGCTGTTGCCGGCGTGGCTGCCGGGTTTGTCGGAGGGGCCGAAGCCGGGCACGAGGTTCCACACGGCCATGATGATGCCGAGCACCAGCATGCCCAGCCCGATGGCCGTCAGGGCGTAGTGGGACCCGTTGGCCCGGGACTGGGCCATGGCTGCTGGGGGCTGTCCCCGTGTCACCGCATGGCTCGGGGCAGGGGGGCTGCAGCCCTGCTGGCATGCGTGCGGCCCCCTCCCCGGGCAGGCGGCGAGCTCTGGGGACACAGGGGAAGCTGTGGTGAGTGCACGGCAAACAGCAAAGGCTCTGCAGCCACCACGGCACCAGGTGATCCAACTGCAGCTGGAATCTCACGCTGCCGTGCCTGAGGAGTGCATGTCAGGATAGGGCAGGGCAGGTGGATCCTTCCTGGCAGTTCTCATCCCCATCCTTCACTACTTTCCCAGCTCTAATATCCACCAACCTTTGAAAGCAATCAAATCACTGATGTTTGCTAAGGGCTTAGATTGCCCGTCCTTAGGAGTGTGATAACTGATAGCTTCACAGCACTAAAAGAAGGCCATCAAAATCTATTTCAAGAGCTGTTATCAATGCACACCAACTTGGAAATGCTCAGAAACACATCCCCAGCTGAACAGCTTCTCCTTTCCCCCTGTTTGAGAGGGAGCAGGGCTCCTCACGGCACTGGCTGCCTGCCCTGGAACGCCTTCCTGCCCTGAGAACAGAAACCAAAACTGCCTCTCTCCCAGCCAGCTCGACCCTGTGGCTTCCCCCAGTTGCTGCTGGCAAGGGCTGCTGGATGATGAGCCCTTGCTAGGGCCCCTGGCTCACTCCAGGCTGGCTCTTACCCTCCCCAAGCTGCTGCTGAGTGCCCCAGCTGCACCCTCAGGGATGTCAAGCACGAAAACCCCTGACCAGCCAGGCCACGGGTGGGAACTTCTCTGTTTTCTGAGTCACCAGAACCAAACGTGCTCGATTTCCAAAAATAAACACACAGAGCCACATCTCCTGCCTGCTCGCCTCCCTGGCCTCGGGTCCCGTGACCCATGGGTGGACAGCTTGCATCCTCACAGCAGAAGTGCCCCATCTCCAGCCTGGTGAGCCTTGCAGATTTATGGATGTGCCATGTCAGAGATCTCTCCTTCCCTCCCTGGCTTCTTTATGCTGAGCTGGGCTCAAGGTGGCTCTGGGCTATGCTGTCAGTGCTGCTATATCCATATACCCCCCCCACACACCCTTCAGCTCAACCCTCCTGAGCTCAAAAGCAAAATGTTTGCTTGTTTAGCTTGAGTGCACGCCCAGTTTGGAGGGTCAAGGGCCAGACTGAAACAGCACTCCCAGAAAACAGAGCAGCTGCAGCAGGAAAAGACACGCAAGCAAGCCCAGAGAGGAGGAATCTGCAGAGGAACTTCCCTGCTCACTGCCCGTGCTCCAGCATGGCTGTGGAGACTCCCAGAGGGGTGTCCCAGCCCCTCTGGACACATCCCTGGCCCCGCATGGTCTGGGCAGGGTAAAGTTTTGTCCCCCATGGTTTTCTGGGGTTCTGGGACACCCAGGAGATGCTGATCCCAGCCCGATGGGAGCTGCCCTGGCAGGCACAGACAAGCCCATCATTCCCTGCCTTGCCCAACTCCAGCACAGACTGCTGCTCTGTGTGCTCCTGGGGGAAGGCATCCACTGAGCCCAGCTTTAATTCCATCCCAGTGAGCAGCTGTGGAGGATGTGGAAAGCACTGCACCCAAAATGTCCTCACCTGGATCCCAAGAGCCATCCTCCTACCCAAGCACTTCCAAGCCTGCCACTGGTGGTACCAGCATTGGCCTCTGCCCTCCCACACAAAGGTTTTGCTCTCTGCTTGTGCCCTGTGGAGTTTTTCCCTCACCTGATGATCCAGCTGAGCTCCCATCCTTGCCACAAACACATCAGCCAGCCAAGACTTTACTTGAGAACAGCTGTGATGGCCTCGGGGCAGGAAAATCACACTGCACCCATGGTGGGCACAGAACACACACATGGCTGGTCACATCTACCCGTGGTGTCTAAATCTCTGTGCCTGCTCACAGCCTCTGTGCTTCCCCTCAGGCACCTCAGTCCTGGAAGTGGGCAGGATTAAAGCTCCTACGTCACCCCTGTGCCTGGAAGTTTTTTACAGATCCATTGCAGTGCTACCCATCAGCCCAGCAATCAGATTAAAGCAGGAGACTTGCTATTCCAGTCCATTTCTCCATTGAATTAGCTGCTCTCCTGGCTTCCCAGAGCTGTTCCTATCGCTGCTCCAACAGTGCCCTGACGTCAGTATCCCGGGAAGGGAGCTGCTGCTGTCTCTGCCTCAGGTCCAGCGCTGTCTGGATGCTCATCCCAGCATCACAGAATGGTTTGGGTGGAAAGGGACCTTGAAGCTCATCTCACCCCACCCCTTCCCATGGGCAGGGACACCTTCCACTATCCCAGGTTGCTCCAAGCTCCATCCAACCTGGCCTTGAATACTGCTAAGGGTGGGGCAGCCACAGCTTCTCAGGGCAACCCGTGCCAGGGCCTCACCACCTTCACGGGGAAGAATTTCTTCCTAAATATCCAGTCCAAATTATCCCTCTTTAAAATCATCTCCCCTTGTCCTTTCACAACAGGCCCTGTAAAAAGTTTGTCCCCACATCAGGTGGGTGAGCGATGCCCCAGTGCTTCCCCTTCCCCTTGGCCTGCAAACCAGACCCCTCTCCACCCCGTTCCCTGCCTGCCCATGCCCTGCCCGCCCTGGCAATGATTTACACCAGGATCTCCGAACCATTAAACTCCTCCTGCAGGGCTGCACAGCCCGGGGGGCACCCACGCCTCCTCTGGGCTGCCCGCACCTCTCCCCTACCCCTGCAGGCTGCCGCAGCCCTTGGGGATGCTCTTGCCACATTTCCAAGTGTTAACTGGGCATGGGAAGGCTCAGGATAAGCACCACACGCCCCAAAGGCTTTGGCAGGGGCAGCAGGTGGAGCAGCAGCAGGAACAGCTTCCCTCCATGGGACACGGCCCCCACAGGACCAGCGTGGGCCGTGCCCACATCCCCGAGCCCGGCAGGAGCTGCGGTGACTCACGAGGAAGCCCGACACCCCCGCTGCCCTCGCTGCACCCACGCTCCTCTGCCCTCCACAACCTCTGGATTCTTCCCTGCCATTGCCTTCCCACTCACGCCCCAGCAGCAGCACCTCTGGCACAGCATCACGGGAGATGAGTCTGCAGGCCAGGGAACAGGTCAAACCCAAAGCAGTCAGACATGGGATGAGCTCCAGGATTCCTCGTTCCCCGTGACACAGAGCCCCTCAGAGCTGCCTCCAAAATACAGGGTGTGACTCCATCACCAGTCACACAACTAATTTTCTGGAAAATTCTGGGGTAAAATAAACCTGTTCTCCGACCATCCAAAGATTCCAGTCTCCTCTGTGGTAGATTACAAGGCTCTCCCTTCATCTTCATGCTTCCACCCAGAGAACCTGCTCATTAACCTCCTTCCCTGTTAATTTCTGGCCCGGCACATCCTCAGGAGCTTGTTTCTGCAATGGCCACAACCTCGTGCTGAGCCCTTGTTACACAGGGCTTCAACCCACCAGGAACATAAAACTCCATGTGAGGGTCTAAAAAGCAACAGGTCAGGACTTGTGAGGTATTTTCACAGAGTCTCAGAATGTTTGGGTTTGGAAGGGATCTTAAACACCATCTACTTGCAACTCCCTGCCATGCTTTCTCTCTTTTTGTCCCTTCTTGCTGCCCCTGTTACCCCTGCCCCAGGAACAGGGATGTTTCTGGGCAGATACAGCCCAGGGGATGCAGGGAATAGCCAGAAAAATCCAGCTGAATCATGAAAAGAAGCACTGCTGCTGATTTAGCCAATTTCTGATCTTTTGGCCAAATTCCAGCCCATTTTAAAGCATCTCAGCAGGGAACAGGAATCTGGAGAGACAGCCCCACGCAGACTATCAGGACTTTTCCACATTTTGCTTACACTTCCTGCCTAGAGCACAAAAGAGCACATCCACATCTCCATTGCCTGCAGCATTCCCTATAGACATTTAAGAGGTATTTTACCCTCTTTCTTAAATTTCGTTTTTTAACCACCTGTCCTCAGTTGTACCTTGTAGACAGCACTGGGGGAACAGTGATGTTTTCCTCAAGCCTTGCCCAAGGCTCTCCCACTCCAGAGGGAGCTCAGGGCCCCCAGCTCTGCTGCTTCCTGCAAAACAAGGGCAAAGCCCAGGCTCAGACTGCCACAATCCACCCGGCTGGCCTTGGCCAGAACAACAGTGACAGGGCCCACAAAACCCCCCAGTGCCACAGAGCCGTGCCTGACCATTCCCAAGCCATACACATCCACCTCTGCTGTATCCCTGGGAACTCTGGGCACAGCTGCCAAGCGTTTCTGAAGTGGCACAGCTCACCAGAGGAGCCAAACTGCAGAGCTGTGGCCATGACTGTGCAGCAGCCATCACCTTGCCCTTTGGAACTGAGATAGAAGAACCTTCCTTCCAGACTCCTTCTCCCCATAATTCCATTACAGCCACCCAAGCGGCGCCTGCTGCAGTGGTAATGGACAGGCACAGGGACAGGGAGTCCTTTTAGGGGTGTGTTTCAGGAGGTTGCTGTTTGTTCCTGGGGACAATGCTGCCCTGGCCACCGAGGCCACGCTGGCACCGCCTCTGGGCAGGTCGGCGAGCCCTGCCTGTGTCCTGGTTGCTGTGTAAACACTGTCCTGTGGCTTTTCCTGCTCCAGGGATTTGCACTGGGACCAACTGCCACGCTAATGCTTCCAGGCCCAGCTCTGCTAAACCAGGGAGGGGGCCTTGGGGTGATGCCTAAGGTTTTTAGCTTTTAATATTTTTCATGTATTTGTAGCTTTGTAGATTGTTAATGCACGGCTGTAACTCCTAGTACTTTTCATATCTTTCTTCTGTACATTTAGGAACAACAAGTTAACCTTAGAAACACTTGCCCAAAATACTGTTTAGTCTTATTCCAAGAAGACAATCAACTACAAGGATGTCCTGTTTTCCAAACAGAATCTGGACTAGACAAAACAAAAGTGAGGCAAAAAAAAAGCCTCTGGACTGCTTTCAGTGTGGCAGGACCCCAGAATTATTATCTAATCAACTAAGCTTTTAATTGGAGAGTATATGATAAGTATACTAATCGACTAACCTTATAAGAATTGTAGAATTACTATACAATGTGTGATTTTTGCCATGTTGTGTACCTGAAAGCTTTCAAGTAAAAGTTTGCTTTTACATTCACTCAGACATTGTTGGGAAGATCTATTCTGTTTTCCAGGCAGCAGGGGAGCTCACCTCTCTCCAGGGAGCTGAATTCCTTGTGCACCTAGGCCTGGGAAAACATATCTGCCTGGAAAAATCCCAGCACTTTGACTCTTTCTCCTTCCTGCTTTCCTTTGGACACCACTTGGCAGCTCTGAGTTTGGAATTAAAAAAAAAAAAATTCTAATCTGCTGTTTCTGCTGAGATAAAGCCATTCCTCTGCAGCCTCCCCCTGGTTTTTGTTCTGGGACCTCCCCCCAGGTAACACCCAGACAAACACACCCTCCTCCAGAGCCTTCCAGCACATTATCCATCTGCCCTTTTGATGTCCTCTGAAGCGGAACCCAGCATTCCTGCTTCCTCCCAGCCCCTCTGGAGTGCTTTAAGCACCTCCTGTCCCACCACTGGATGATTATCTCCCCTTCCTGCAAGTCACTAACCTGGCACTTGCCACTGGCTGCCATCGGCCTCGCCAGCACTGCCTTCCTCACCCTCTGCCTGGATTTCCAGCACGGCGTTTTTCCCCAACATAGCATCACCTCTCCCTGTGCTTTTCCAACAGCTTCTCCAAGGACTATGACCACAAAGAAAACCAACTGCTGATGGCCAAGGAGCCCCCAGGGCAGGAAGGGAGTGAGTGATGCTGGAGCACACAGAGCCAGCCAGGACTCGAGCAGGCTGGGCAGCCAAGCGACACGGAGCAGCCAGGCTCAGTGTTCTGCAGGGTGGACACAGGTATTTCGATATGGATGGAGCTTTGCTGGGGATTATATTGCTCCAAGCCACCTGCACTGCTCACACAGGATATTTAGCTGCTTCTACGGCGCCCTGACATCAGTTTCTGCCTGTGAAATACACTGGGAATGAGAAAAGCATGGAGCAGCAGGGGAGGCAGACACATCCCTGGGCTGCTGGGGGGATCCCTCCTCCCAGGCTCCAGGCAGGAGAGCAGGCAGACAGCCCTGCCCAGCCCTGGCCCTCTGGCATCTCCTACAGCACCGCCACGGCGCCAGGCACCGGCACTCAGCTCCCTGCAGGGCACCGATGGCCAAACATTCCTCCTTCCCCAGCCTTTTACAACCCGTGTAATTACACAGCTAAAATCAAAGGTGTTTCACATACTTCCGAGTCACCCGAGACTCGGGCTGGGCTCACCAGCCCCACACCCACATGTTCTTTGCTGACACCTGGGAGGTTTCCCTTTCTGGCTCTCACGCCAGGACATCCAGGGCTGTGGACAGTTGCAGGACACTTGGATTTGTTGTAGAGGGATATGCTGTGGCAGCATCCCATCTGGCAGTGGCCTAGGTCTGCTCCAGAGAGGCTGGAAAGCAGGACCACACCTCCAGGTGCAGCATCACCTCACCAGGCTCCATCCACCCCACAGAGCCAAGAGTTGCCCATCTCACACGGGACATGCTCATGGAGCTGCTGGTTTCTGCTCACACATCCACACTTCCCAACAAACCCAGCTACGCTCGTCCCCACCACGCCACCTCCAAAAATCAAACGCCAGCATCAGCAGACAACCGCTCTGGGGCTCGCTTGGGAGCTACCCGCGGGTCTGCCGAGCCCCTCAAAGCCCCAGGCCATCCCTCCCTCGGCGGGCATGTCCCGGCAGCAAGGGCCGAGCCCGCAGGGACCGGTGCTGGGCTCACGCTGGCCCCCGGGCACGTCCTTCTCCTTGGCTTTGTTTGCTCCCCCGACAGCCCGGCTCGCACACCGCCCCTGCACCTTCCCGGGACGACATCGCCACGGCGGGCCCGTGATCCGTGACGCTCCCGCCGGGCTGCCCCCGCGGGCACCGGGGCTGGGCTCGGCCTGGGGGACCCCTCGGTCCCCTCCCTGCTGCTGGTCCTTCCCCAGAGTGCCAGCCCAGGGTTCCCGAAAACGCAGCCACCACTCCCAGCACGGCCAGCCTGGTGTCTGCCAGGGCTGACGAGGTGCCCCAAGCCCACGTGTCCCCAAGGAGTGTCCCCAAGGGGTGTCCCCAGGGGGCGACCCCAAGGAGAGACCCCAAGAGGTGTCCCCAAGGAGAGACCCCAAGGACAGACCCCAGGGGGTGTCCCCAAGGGACGTCCCCAAGGGGTGTCCCCAGGGGGTGTCCCCGGAGAGACCCTAAGGAGAGACCCCAAGGGACGTCCCCAAGGGGTGACCCCAAGGGGTGTCCCCAAGGGGTGACCCCAAGGAGAGACCCCAGGGGGTGACCCCAAGGACAGACCCCAGGGGGTGTCCCCAAGGAGTGACCCCAAGGGGTGTCCCCAAGGGGTGACCCCAAGGAGAGACCCTAAGGAGAGACCCCAGGGGGTGTCCCCAAGGGGTGTCCCCAAGGGGTGTCCCCAAGGCACCGCCGCTCCCCAAACGCCGCCGCTCCAACTTCCCCATGCGCGTCCCCGCTCTGGGGGTGTTTGCTCCTGCTTTGAGTGGTGCTTCCCCGCACTTCGCAGGTGTTTCCCGAGCTCTGGAAGTGATCCCGCTCGAGCCCGAGCCGGACCCGGCTCCGACTCCCCTCCGGTCCCCTTCCCGGTCCCGTTCCCGGCGGGACTGAGCCCAGCCCGCCCCGCTCCCGGCTCCCGGAGCTCCGAAGGGTCCCCGAGCAGAGGGTCCCGTCCCCTCCCGGCCCCCCGACCCCCGTACCTGCGGCGGCGGCTGCGGCGGGCGCTGCGGGGCCGCTCCGCCCCCCGGCCCGGCCCTCCGGGGCGGCGCTTCCCGGGACCGGCCCCGCCGCTCCCCGCCCCGGGCTCCGCTCCGCCAGCTCGGACCGGCCAAAGCAGCCGGGAGAACCGCTGGGGAGACCCCCAGAACCAGGTGTGGCTCACACCGGGGATGCCGATCGCGTCACCCCCTCGCAGCAGCCCCTGCTTGATGCATCTCTGCTTTCAAAGATCCCAGAATGGTTTGGGTTGGAAAGGACCTTAAAGCCCATCCCGTTCCACCTTCCACTATCCCAGGCTGCTCCACACCTCAGCCAACCTGGCCTTGAACACTTTCGGGGATGGGACAGCCACAGCTGCTCTGGGTAACCTGAGCTACGGCCTCAGCATCGTCCCATTGAAAAATCACCATTAGGTGTTGAATCCCAACACCTAATGGAAGTTTTAGTTTTTATTCTACAGTTTAAAACCCATCTTGCAATGCACCTGCTTCGTAAAACTCTTGTAGCAATGAGCAGAGCTTTTACTCAATGAGTTCCAAGCTTTGTTTGCAGAAGCCCCATTTTGAGGAACTCCAATCACTCAGGCTCATCAACAGAGCAAAGCCAAGCTTGCACTCACAGGGAGCCTGGAAATCGCTTTTTTTGTCAGTCTGCTGCTCTCTACAAACATTCCCAGTTAACCACTTGTGTGCTGGGAAGAGCTGCTTTGGGCACGGCCCTCGCCGTGGCTCCTGGCCACGTGCCTTGGCCTCATAGCCAGACATTCCCATGGTTTCCAGACTGAACCACGGGGAGCAGAGCTGGGCTCTGGCAAACCTCAGTGCAACTAACGCCGTGTCCAGTGTCACCTCTCCTTGGCTGCCATCCCAGCAGCAATGAGGATGTGTTTTTCCAGGCTCTTCTCACACCCAGCTGTAATAATAAACACCACCAAGGACTCAAATCCTGTTAGAAATTATACTCAAGAGTGGGTTTTTTTCCTGATCCAAGCAAAAAACTACATCACTATGCTGCTGGACCAGCCACTGCAGTTTTTCCTGTCCCTTAAGCCCTGTGAGACCTTGTGGAGGCAAAAACCATCATGAACCAAATGAAACTTGTCACATCACCGGGCGTGACTCAGCTCCACAGCCCTGCCTTGGGGCCATTGGTGTTCAGGATGCTTGGGAAACCCCCACTGCTTCCCTGCATCTCTCCCTACGAGCACAATCCCACATGGAGCTGATGGTATTTTCCACTGACTCACCTGCCCGTGATATCTCCCCTCTCTAATCAAAGGGCAATTTCCAACAGCTGTGCTATAAAAAGAAACAATTATTAAACATAACTGCATTTTTTTCCCCTTTGGATGGATCATTTTGCATTTTTCAGCTTGGCCACTGGCTCAGGCAAATTCAGCCCACTTCAGGTGGATTTTCCCCTCTCCTTCTTCACCTTCCTGAGTCACACACAAACCCGACATCCCAAGCAGCTCTGGCAGTCAGGAGACACAACAGGGAATTGTTTTCTCTGTAAGAAAGCGGGGGGAACATGGACTTCACACAGTGACTGTCACCAATCCGGCGCAGGGAGAGCTCCGTGCCCGAGCCAGGTCAGCCCCCTGCAGAGGCCCTGGAGACTGTGAGCACAGAGGGGACATTCATAACGTGGTTCCTCGGGTTGCCACTCCACAAAGCTGAATATTGGCCAGGAATGAGCTTTTCAGTGGCAGTGGAGCAGGAGCAAGGAAGGGGGGCTTGCCTTCACCCCTTGGATGGCTGCACCTGCCCCTCCCTGACACACATTCTCTGTGGGATAATGTGTTCACATCCATCCCTTGGGATCATTTCCCTTTCCAGCTCTGCAGCCATCCCAGTGTGGGGATTTATCTCTGGCAGATCAAATCTTTCCCCTGCAAACACTCCCTGCCCAGTCCCAGGCTGGGACTTCTCCAGGGTGATTATCCAGCCAGGTATGCAGGGCACAGAGCACAGGAATGCCAAGGAGGAAACTGGAGCTCCACCAGAGCCACCAGCAGGCAACAAAAAGGGCCTTTCAGAGGAGCATCTGATGCCCTGCTACGTGCAGAGGTGCCAGGGGCTCACATTATCCTGCCTTAGAAATTGCTCATTTCCCTGCTTCTTCCTGCTCAAAGGGGCTCAACATGTCCAGTGGAAGGCTGGACATGTTCCTGAATTCCTCCAAAACTTCCAAACAGTGAGCCAAAAACACTGCTCCAACTGGATAGCCACAGCTGGATGGCTTGTCCTGAAAGAGATAAAGCCCATCCCTGGGAATCAGGTCAGTAAAGCCACCAGACTGCACATTTCTATTATACTGTAATTATTGTAAGAATTACTGTACTAATTATTGTAAAGCCATGGAGTGATAGGACAAGGTAAAATGGAATCAAGCTGGCAGAGGGCAGATCTAGATTAGATATGAGGAAGGAATTCTTGCCTGTGAGGGTGGGGAGGCCCTGGCACAGGTTGCTCAGAGAAGCTGTGGCTGCCCCATCCCTAGAGGTGTTCAAGGCCAGGCTGGATGGAGTTTAGAACAAACTGGGATAGTGGAAGCTGTCCCTGCCCATGGCAGGGGTGGGATGAGATGGTCTCTAAGGTCACTTCCTAGCCAAGCTATTCGGTGTTTTGATGATTGATAGATTTAACAGCTAATAAACACCAGAAATATAATATACATCCATATGTGAATATAATGTCTAATGGAACATGGCAGGGGCCCAGCATTGCCTCGAGGATGAAAGTCCACCCCAGCCTGCTCCCTGATGGGCTTCCTCAGATGCCATTCCCAGCCCACACACACCGCTCTATCCTTTTCTCTCTCTTAGTTCCTGCACCCCAATTTGGGCTGCAGGCTGGGAACTTGCCATGCAAGTGGGAAAAAAGAGGAAAAGCAGCCACTTGGGAGGCATTTCCTGGTGGGAAGGTGCGACCTGCCAGCATCTCCTGGCGGGGTGAGGATCCGGTGTCCCGGGGCTGCCGGGACCTGGCGGTGCCGGTACAACCAGTTCAGTCACCGTCTGCTGCTTCAAGCACACGCACGTCTGCAGCTGGAAAACAGTGTCAATAAAGCCACTGTGTTCACAGTAATGACAGTAAATAACCTGCTGCTTCCTCCTGGAGCTGCCCCGGGAGCTGCTGCATCCCATCAGTGAAGCTCTGGCTTGGGCAGGACTGGGGAATGGGAGACCCAGGGTTGAGGAGAGCACAGCTGGAAGAGAAGGGCTCTTGTTGTGGTGGTGTTGTGAAGGTGGTTATTTAAAAGAGTTGAGCAGAGATTTATGTAGCCTTTCAAAATTAGGAGCAGCTGGTGAATGAAGGCTGTTGTCCAAGAACGGGAAAATGCTGGGAGATCAATCACGAGCAGTGATAAAACTCCAAGGAAACCTTCTTACCTGGATATGAGGCCTTGTCACAGCTCCAGTGTCCCAGCTGGATGGCGTGGAGCCACTCGTGCTCTGCTGGTGCTTGTGGCTGTGTCAGGCTGGGGCAGTGGGAAGGTAAGACAGGGGCTGAAGTGGGGACAGCTGCAGGGACAGAGCAGAGCAGGATGTCCCAAAGGATGTCTGCAGTGAGGGACATGGTCAGGCACTGCTGCATCCCCAGGGCTGCGCAGGGGAGGACTCAAAGACACTTCCAGTGTTGGCTTTGTACATACAAAACAAAGTGAAAAACTCCTCCAGGGAAAACACTGAAAACAGGCATATTCCCAAATTTTCAGCAGTCCTGAGCAATAAACCTCAGCAGCCTCAACAGCAGCCCTTGACACCAGCTTTTGGGGAGATCACCATCACCCACACTCCGTGACCCACCCCATGCCAAACCTCACCAACCTCCTGATGATTTATTCAGCTGTTCGGGGTACATCGGTTTAGCTCTTTATCACCAAAAATCCAGCCCGGGGAGATCACCAGCTAAAGCTGTGGGGTGAGTCAGTGCAGAGGCAGGAAATGTCCCAGACTCACCCCTGTTTCCCTGCTGTGACCTCTCAACCCCATTCCTGATCTGCAGGTTGGCAGGGCAAGGCTGTGGCACGGCAGGCAAACCCAGCTTCTGTTGTAACGTCACCCAGAGATGATGCCAGCACAGCTGGCTCACACAGCCGGACGTGCTGGGGACAGAACCCTCTGTGGGGCACCCCGGCCACCCCACACAACACCCCACGCCCCCACGTGCTGTGGGGATGTTTGCCTTTCTCGGTCTAAAGTCCTCGCCAGAGAAAAAAATCTCTTGTGAGCGTCTGCGCAACACCGAGCGCGGTGCAAAGTGCACCGACGGTCACACCTAAAACAAACACAGCTTTGTTTTGGCTCCTCCGGGGCAGAGGAACTCGGGGACTGCTCACACGGTGGCAGCAGCGCAGCACGGAGCTGCACAACCAGCACGGCGGGGATGCAGCAGGGATGGGGATGATGTGGGATGCAGCAGGGATGGGGATGATGTGGGATACAGCAGGGATGGGGATGCAGCAGGGATGGGGATGATGTGGGATGCAGCAGGGATGGGGATGATGTGGGATGCAGCAGGGATGGGGATGATGTGGGATACAGCAGGGATGGGGATACAGCAGGGATGGGGATGATGTGGGATACAGCAGGGATGGGGATAATGTGGGATGCAGCAGGGATGGGGCTGATGTGGGATACAGCAGGGACGGGGATGATGTGGCATGCAGCATGGTGGGGATGCAGCAGGGATGAGACTGATGTGGATGCAGCAGGGATGAGGCTCCTGCAGCCTCCACTGCCAGGGAAGAGCAGGTTGTGAGGACAAAGCCACCAAGAAGCTCCTCCTCATCCCAGGACATCACAGACACAGGGAGTGTGGCCCCTCTGTTTGGCTCGGGTGCAGGAGGTGACCTGTGACCTACACAGGATCTGCCTTGGTTCCCACAGCACAAGGGCAGAAGCCTCACCAGGACTGGTGTGGCACTCTGACACGTTCCTGGCTCCCAAAACTTTTAAAAACACAGATGGGGTGGATGAGCACCCACAGCCCATCCCATGCACAAAGTACAACACCAAATCTCAGCAGGGAACCGCTCCAAGTGCAGCAAATCCCACCATGGTCTGTGCCCAGCTCATGTTTGCTGTGCTCAGCAGTTGCCCTTTAATGCCACCTGTAGCTCCCATTAATGCTGGATTCCAGCTGCAGGTGATGGAGTTGGAGAGCCAGCTGGCTTCTCCTGAGTTTTTCTTATTTTTTTCTTTTGTTCTAGCTCTCCCCATTTCAGACTATGGTGGCTCTTACCTGCTTTGCAGCTGCTCCCAAACCCAGGAGGCTGTTTCTGCCAGAAAAAAAAAAAAAAAAAAAAAAAGGTATATCTCTTGATCTGTACCCTGATTATGGGCTTGAAACTAATTTTCAGGTTGCCTTTGCTCCAGCCTGCAAAACAGCCATTGACCCCAAAATGGCATCAAAATCCCCACTGGAGGTGCTGGCACAGCCCTACAGGTGATCAATGTCATCTGAATGATAGCAACAGTAACAACTTATCAACCTCTACATTGATAACAATAATTTATCCAGTCGGAGCACAACACTTTCTGATTTCTCCATTTTCTGCTGTTCCTTGTCCTTACATTTTCCATATCTGAGCGGGACATCTCCTGGATCTCCTTACTTACCTTAAATCCTGGAAATCCCCTTTTCATACAGATGAAGACAGTCCCAGCCTCCTCCTGAATCTTCCCATCACTCCAGAGCCCCCGAAATTCATGTGGCACTCAGGGTGTCCTGCATCCTGGTGCCACGACAGATGCCAACACCCATCCAGGCTCTCCAATTAAACCACATGGAGTTCATCCGTACTTTAAAATAAGCTTTATTTAGATCTTTTATAATTTTATATTTGCATCCATGCCTTCAAGGATTCTCCCCCGCTCACAGGGGGAAAAGTTAAATCTAATGTTACCCATAATTCATATGCTATTTAGCAAAGTTCTCTTTTAAATAAATCATCCTCTTAGTAATTTTTAGAATTACTTCCTAATTTACAAAAAAGCTGAAATGCAAAGGAAACTACTCGATAACAAGGAGATCGCTCATCTGTTCTGGTGGTTTAGATTTTAAATTATAAAAAACGCAAGGAGAACAAAGAAAAAAAAAAACAAAACCAGAACCCAAAAAACAACAAAATATATAGAAATGCTTCTCTGCAGAGAAAAGATGCCATGGGGCAAAGCTTGCCCTGCCACCCCAGGAGAGCCTGGGGGGGCTGGTCCCTCTGTCACCCCCTCCATGGCCTTTCTGCATCATCCCTTGGAATGGAATACACAGCGCGAGGGCATCGGTTTAGTTCGGTGATTTAAGACAAAATACCCCTTTTTTTTTTTTTTTTTTAAACAGGGCGCATGTATCAGAATTAAGAAAAATAATACACTATTATAGTTCATTAAATAAATCTTAATACATTTTTTTTTAAGAGCTTAAAATTATACTGTAAGCATTAAAGCATAAGGTACTTATCTTGGCATAAGCAGAGCGCGGCACGTGTTAGTGGAGAGGGGAAGCGGCTGCCGCACCGGGGGGGGGTGGTTTGGGGGCACTTCCAAGGAATTTGGAAAAACAAGCTCCACCTGTGCTTCCAAATCACCCCAGAGCCAGAAAAACCTCCCTAGAGGGGACTCGTACCGATTTCCCCAGCCCCCTCCGACGGCAGTGACACCCCAAACTGCAGCGGGGTGGCCGGACCCATCAGGGCAGCATCTTGGGATATCTCGGAATATCCCAACTCGTGCCGGATCCCCCTACATTTTACTTGAAGCAAAGGGCGAGCACCCCCCAAAAGCAGGGAAAAACAGAAGGCAAAGCCCCCACCAGCTTGCCTCCATCTGATTTCCCAGCGTGTTTAGGTTTGCGTTTTCCAAGGCGTTAAGTGCTCCTGGGGCAGCTGAGGGAGCCCGGGCTGGGGGGTCCACAGCCCCAATCTCCCCCAACAGCAACATCCCAGGACAGTACAGTACAAACACCCCCTTCCTCCTCCCCGCCCCATCCCAACCGACGTGGAAAAATATAAAAATCCCAAAACTTCTGCAATAATTTAGTTAGAATAGCTCCTCTGGGTTTGTGCAAATAAATTAAAACAACTAAAAAGGAACGTTAAAACACTTATTTCCAGACCGGCAGGCGTAACAACCAGCCCGGGTCGCCTCCGCGGGGCTCGGCCAGGAAGACATCACAGCCAAGGAGATTTTCTTGTTGTTGTTTTTGTGTGTTTTCTCTCTCAGATCCCTCAGCTGGGCAGGTCCTTTGTCCCCAAGCGAGGACATCCCGCAGGCTGGGCTCCGGAAAACAGCGGTTTCGGACAAGAGACATCACAAGCACAAAGTGCACAATATTTCTCGTATTTACAGAGACACAGCAGTCCTTCAAGTTTCAAGTTTTGTCAAAAGAACAAGAAAAAAGAACAACAACAAAAAAAAAAAAGCCTCCCGAAACAAGAAAAAAACCCCCAACCCAAACGGACAAACTGAAGCGACGACAAAGGAGTTACCAGGATGGAAAAAAAAAAACAAAAAAAAATTTAAAAAAACAAGGAAAAAAGGGGAAAAAAACTGAAGTTACGACACAGCTGCATCGCTCCCAAGACAACATGTCCACAGGTGGGATGGGGTGTGGGATATGTACATGTGCAGGGCCGGGAGAGGCTCTGGCGCCGTCACCAGTCCGCGTCCTCCTCGATGTAGTAGTCGGGGGCCGTCCCGTCGAAGAGGCCGGGATCGAGGGACTTGCGCTGCTTCCCCCGGGCAAACACCCTGGAGATGGAGCCAAAGCCCATCTTCTCTTTCTTCTTTTTCCGTTTTTGGTCTTCCAGGTCTTCTAGAGACTGTGGGAGAATACACAGGTTTGGGCATCCAGCTTTTCCTTTTCCATTTTCCCCCTTCACTCACAATCAAGGATAATCGACCATGTGGTCCCAGTCCCAAAATATATTTGCATCCAGATCCCACAACGTATTTTCATCCAGGTCCAAAGTACTGTTAAGATCCCCGACCAAAATACAATAATATTCCTTAAACCTGTGTGGTGGAATTTGCAGTGACATTGGGCCCCCTCTCCACAGCTCTAGGATTTTGGCCTCTTTAATTCAACTGGATCAGGATTCCAGCTCTGGGAATAAATAGTCAGAGCATCTGTCTGTATTGCAGAAATATCCCAATGTTTTAGGGCCAAATACAGAAGAATAACATCCTTTGGCTGGACCTTATAGAAATCAACACTGCAATAGGCCTGAGCTCAGTGAATGCCTATGGCATTGCCTGGACTTTGGAGCAAATTATGGGAATAGGAGAGATCCCAGACTTACAATTCAGGATGACTTCCATTCATCCCAAGTCATCATGCCTCTGACTCACCACCCCCAAGCACTTTCTAGCACAGGAAGGGATTTGAGAAGATTTGTGCCCTACCTGTACGATTGGATTGTGCAAGTTCTTCTGTACCGGTCCAGGACTGTCCCCCTATGGCACAAGGAGATGGATCCACTGAATCAACCGTGATACAGCCCAAGACCCTCCACCCCCAGGGCAAAAAGCAGCCTTTGTGCAGCTGAACTGCAGCGGGGCTGGGACAAATAAACCCCAGGGCAGCAGCTTTCCAGGTGAGCCAAGCCCCACCGTGCTCCCCACTGCAAACCCAGCGCTGTTTTGGGGGACGTGGAGGCCCCACAGAACGCCCAGAGCCCTTCTCCCCAGAGCAGGGCGTCAGAGCCCCGCCGGGCAGGCCCTTACGTTGCACAGCGAGTGCGTTCGGTGCCGGGGGGAGTTGATGTCACTCGGAGTGGACGACCGGTCGCCTTCGGCCGCCGAGGCGTCGGAGATGACGGACGGCTGCCGGGAGTGACAGGGGCTCACTCTGACCGCTGGAAGGCAGGGGGGGAAAACAGGGAATTAACACCAGCAGAGCCCCCGATGCACTTCCAGAAACATATCTGGGGAGGAGCGGTTTTGAGCACCTTCCTTCCTCCCCAGAAGGGGTTTGGCCCTCAGAGCTGGCCACGTGGGGTGCCCACCTTGCCGGTCGGCCGAGTGCTGGGGGTGTGAGTGGTAGAGGGTCTGCTGGCTCTGCCGGATGGCGGCGGTCAGAGGGAGGTCAGCCTGCAGCACCCACTCCTGGTTCCCGTTCAGCACCGTCTCGCCCGGCATGGCCAAGGAGTGGCGCTTGGGCACGTCCTTGGTCAGTGTAGCCAGGGACTGCTTGGCCTGGAGGAAGTGACAGCAAAAGGGTTTTGAAATATTGGGGAGTTACAAGGAAAATTAAGCTTAGTAGGCCCTGGGAAAACACGCTGGAAAACACTTGCTAGAACTGCACCCGTGTAGCTAGTATATGATAAATGATATAACTGTTAGAGGTGATTGTTTAGTAATTAAATATAATTACTGTTTAGTCGTAAAAATAATCATGAGAAACTATAGTCAGGGGCTTGAAAAAGATCACGAGAAACTCATGGTTGAGTAAGATCAATGTATAGAATAGAACAATATAAGTTTAATAATTAATATGTAAGCTATATAATGATAGAATATAGAATATGTTCAGCTCGAAAGGCATGTCAGAGTCAGATTTGGGTTTGTACCCCTGATTCTCAGAACTCTTCAATAAAAGCACCTGCACAGAATCATATCCTGTGATTATGTGTGTTCCTGAACGCTAACAGCAGGACATTGAGGTGGTGGTGACGGAGTGGGAAAACCACGTGGACATCTCCCAGAGCAGCAGAACGAGCAGCAACACACGGCACACCAAACCCACCCTCCCCTGGGCAAGCAAAGAGCCCAACTCTGCCATTCCCCACGCCAGGGCTATCGAGCTCCTTTTGAGAGATGCAATATTTTCCTCTCGCTATTGCAGCGAGCACCGAGATCTGTCCAGATGATCCAGCTCACCATGGCCAGCTCGGCCTCCAGCTCCTTCATGCGGTTGTCCTTCAGGTCGAGCTGGGAGCGGAGGGCGCTGGCGTGGTCCGTGGCTTCCTTGGCCTGCCGCCGCAGCTCCCACTTCTCCCGCTCCAGGAGGTCCTTCTCCTTTGCCAGGGCTTTCACCGCGTCCTCGCTCTCCTGCTGGGACAGGGGTGGCCATCAGCAAGGGAAAACCCACCTGCTGCTAAAAACCTCTGTCACAACCCCCTTGGGGACCACCCAACCAAGAGCAGCACCTCAGATGTCACAAGAGCCCTGTGCTGGCAGGAACATCAACCCGTTTTGGGGAGATCTGGAATGCAGCCGGTGCCCAAAAAGAAATGCTCACTTGTGCACCTGGTTAAAATTACATCAAATTCCCCAAGTCTGGCTCTATTTCCTCCAGCATTTATTTAACCTTAAACTGCTGCGGTCCATCCCAACCCCAGCAAGAGTCCAGCTGGGGATTTAGTGGGATTTTGCCATATTACAGACCAGGTTTCACACTCAGCCTGCTGCCAGCCCTCTGTGCTATGAGAGCACAGTGCTGGGCTCTGCACTCTCCTTTGCTGGGCTCTGCATTCACTTTCCCATGCTGGGCTCTGCACTCACTTTCCTGAGCTGGGCTCTGCATTCACTTTCCCATGCTGGGCTCTGCACTCACTCTCCCATGCTGGGCTCTGCACTCATTTTCATGTGCTGGGCTCTGCACTCACTTTCCCATGCTGGGCTCTGCACTCACTTTCCTGAGCTGGGCTCTACACTCAGTCTCCCATGCTGGGCTCTGCACTCAATTTCCTTTACTGGGCTCTGCACTCACTTTCCTTTACTGGGCTCTGCACTCACTCTCCCATGCTGGGCTCTGCACTCACTTTCCTGAGCTGGGCTCTGCATTCACTCTCCTTTACTGGGCTCTGCACTCACTTTCCTTTACTGGGCTCTGCACTCACTTTCCTTTACTGGGCTCTGCACTCACTTTCCTGTGCTGCTCATAGTTGCGGATGAAGTCCCGGAGCTGCTCCTCTCGGCTCTCCAGCGTGGCGTACAGCTGCTGCATCTGGCTCACCAGGTCTGTCTTCTCCCCCTTCAAGCGCTTGCGGTCGGCTTTCATGGCTGTAGGGGAGAGGATCACTCCAGCATAGGAAACACGGCAGCCCCTTGACTCCAGCTTTTTTATTTTTCAAGGAAAAAGCACCAAAATGACAATCCTGGGGGCTGGGCTGGGAGAAGATGCCCAGTTTACCCCCATCGCTGCACCCCTCAAAGTGCCCATCACGCCACCGCTGTGGCTCCTCACCACTGCCCATCCTCCAAGGGGCAGCTCAGACCCTGCAAAAGGAGGTTTGGGAGCAAAACTGCAGCCTCAGCCTCGGGGCCTGGTGCAGGAAAACCTCCTGCTCCTTTTCCAGGGTAAATAAACCACAACCAGTTTATTTTTAGCAGCGAGGCAGATTCCAGAGTGCTCCCACGAGCCCAGGGCACAGCTCCCTGAGTGTCCCCTTCCAGCTCAGGGATGCTGTGTTGGATGAGGGGATGGAGCAGAGGCACGTGGGACATGATGGATGTTTCAACAGCCCTGAGAGGAACCCAAAACCTTCATGTTTTCCCTCCTCATTGCACCAGTGAGGGATGCTTGCTGTCCCCAGGATAGCTGTGAAAGGCTGGCAATCCAGGGAGCACTACAGAAATCTCATGTAGGATGAAGAGTTTCAGTCACTTCTGCACATCCATGCTGTACCCAGTACTGAACCTGGTCCTTGGCAGTGCTGCAGAAGTGCCCTGTGGCTCCCTGCTCCAGGTCCCACCAAAATAAAGCCCAGCTGAGGAATCAGATCACAAATATTTCATTATATATTCCTGCTTTTCCACCCTGAGCAAGTGCTGCTAACTCAGGGATGCTATGAAACACCCTCTGCCCCTCCAACTCTCCCTGCACTCATCATATTGAATTACCGAGTCTTGAAAGTTGTTGTTTGTGTTATAAAAAGAATCCTATATGCCCCCAAAACTCTCCAGAAAAAAAAACAACCCCAAAGCCACCAGGGGCTGTGCATACTGCAAAAGCTGCCAGAAGATGATGCAGCCCATGAGTGGGACCTGTCTCCATGCACACATCCAGCCTTTCTCCATCAGATTACAGAAATCACGGCAGCTGTTTCAGCCCACGCTGTGTTTTCTATCCCCTGTAATGAGTCACTTCATCTGGGGCTCAAACTGCACATCAGGTACCTCTGGGCTCCTCTCAACACGTGGGGATAATAAAGGCAATGTAAGAAATACAAGGAAACCATGACTGTGGCACTCTGAAAGGGGAATGAATTTCCTCCAGGCACCTTTGGCACCCTTGGCTTTGAGCTTCCCCCAGCACAGGGGAGCTCTGCTCCCACCCTCCTCTGGCTGGGAGCCCACAAAAGGCATTTTCTCTGTGTGTTAGCAGGGAGAGCACCATTATTTGCTGTGCAGTGAAGCCCCCAGTCACCCTCAGGCAGAATAAGCTGATTCTGGGATCACCCAGCCCTGCACAAGTGTGGAACAGACCCCAAAAGCAGAGCAGCCCCCCCAAAATCCAGCTCTGTGCAGCTCCACGTCCCAGCCCAGCTTGTCACAACCACAGTCTCGAGAAGTTTATTCGGGTGTGAACTTCTGTGCACACGTTTTACTCTACTTCTTACTCTAAGTGTGTTCTGGGAAGATGAACAGTAAATCAGGTACTTGGAATGGAGCTGTAAGGACAGGAGGGAGTTTGTAGGTGAGAGGAGAAAAATATGGGGGAGAGAATCAGACTAAATAGTGGAGGAAAAGGGAGATGCTTTGGACTATAGAGATTTTTATCTGTTAAAATCCAGGAGATGAAACTCTTTGGACCAACTATTCTGCCATTAAGCATTGGAGATAAACCAGAACACCAAACACCAGAAAATGGGGTAGGAAATGCTGCAAAAATTCATGTTGTCCTGTGACAAGGAGCTCTTGGGAGTCTTCCTTGCCCACTTCAATGAACACGACTCCTCCTGGGACAGCTCGGCCTCTTCCGACACCACGACTTCCCTTACTTTTTTCCCATCTTAGGAAATTCCTACAGAAACCCTCTAAAAACAAACACAACCACACCCATGTCTTTGAAAAATCACTTTCCCACTGCCTGTGTGTACTTAACCACCACCTTCCCCTACCCAATTCTTTCACGGGATCTAAAAACTTGCTAAAAACCAAAAATTAATAGTTAAGTTGACTGAACAATACTGGGGTGAGAGCCAGACCCCACAGACATGTATGTATCTATATATGTAAAATTTAATTGCCTTGAGGATACTGGGACACTGTTATAAAAGTTTAAGTCACATTTGCCAATCTCTGCTGCTAGAGGCGACAAAAAGAATCCTAATGAACTTAATTAAATACTAAGTCCCCTATAGCATACAAACTCCTTTAATTAGTGGCAGTGTTCATGGCCCTTAAAGATTTACAGAAAACACTTAATCATTTGCCAATAGAAAAAAAGAAAATTATCTAAAGAAGTATTAGAAGAAGGGTAACTATCTCCCAAGGTTGAATATGTATTGATATAGTAATATTTACCAATATTTATGCCCGTGTATCAGTATTACAAAAAGATTATGAGGTTTGGGTATTGAAAGAGCAGAAGTTTTCCTATTAACTCAACAGGACAATTTACCATTTGCTGCATTTCATATTTGAGAGATTTTCTGAAATTAACACACTTTTTTTTGCTCCACTCTATTACCCTCCTTCCTCCAAGAACAATTAGCTCCTAAGCTTAAAGAAGATTTATCAGTCATTTGAGAACTTCATTCCAAGCCAAATTAATAGGAAATTAATTGAAAAAGGCAGGAGAAAAATAAAAAGTGAGGCAGAAGTGAGCTGTGAGGGCTGCCAGCAGCTCCTGGACCAAGCCCCACTTGCTGCAGCAGCTTAATTCGTCCTTAGCAAACAAGCCCAGCTAATTACTTGGTCGGGGAAAACGAGCCTTTGCAATCCATGGCCAGCCAAGGAGGGATAAAGCAGATTTTCCCTGGCTGTCGGGTCCATCTGAGGAGGTGAAATGCCTTTTTCCTTTAATCTGATGATCCAGGGCCAGGTTTCTATATCCCAAACCCCCACAAGTATCCAAATAAACTCCCCCAGCCCATCGGCACAGCGGACTCCAGACAAAACTCTGACCTCTTCATAAACCCAAGAAAAGAAGCAAGAAATCCTAAACCCAGACCATGAGTGGAAAGTACTTCTCTTACTTGCATTATTAATTTTCTCCTCCCCTCAAAGCACACGGCAGAAGGAGAGGGGGGCCCAGCAGCCCCCCTTGGACTCGGCAGCTCAGCACCAGCCTGGGCATCCAGGGATGGGGGAGATGGGCTGGGATGAGCTGGGTGAACCCCCCAGCCCTCACCACCATCCCCACCTGCACCAGGTCACCCTCCCCTCCTGTTATTTGAGCTTCCACCTCCTGCCACTCGATCCTCTCTCAGTCCTTTGGGAGAAGAATGATGGACACAGACCTAACGGGACCGGCTCCGTGCTGGGCTCCTCCTGCAGCCAAAACAATTAAAAATCCACCCCCTCAAAATCCACACCTTTTATTCCCAGCTCTATGTGAGAAGCCAAAATCCAGCTGCTCCACTGGAGAGGCACAGCCTTGTCTGGGACAGCAGCAGGGCTGGAAACACCCAGTGATGGAAGTGCCACCACCCCGTGGCCCCAGTCTGATCTCACCATCCCACAGCTTCCAGCTGGGAATTAGCTCCTGTATCCTAAAGCCAGGCATCTCCCCCAGGATGGAGGCTGCTCTGAATATTGCCTTCCCTCTTTGAAATGAATAGTAACAGATTAAGGAGATACCAATTACAGAACGTCCTGACGGGGAAGGACCCACAAGGATCACTGACATCCAACCCTTGACCCCATGAGGTGGAGGCTGAGGTTCCCTTGGAGGACATATGAGTAATAATTAGTGTGACTACCTTGATAATGTGATATAAGATAAAAAATTACTGCTTGAACCATAGAAACAGCATCTCTGCCCAGTTTCACTCCTGGGACAACACAGAAATGCCCAGACACACACCAGGGCACTGGCAGAAGATGCAGCACACCTTTGAACTCCAAAGAGCAGCTTCCCGTGACTCCCATCCACTTCAAAGTCCTTCTCTCACCCCTCACAATGTGAATTTTCATGCCAGGAACAGAATCAGAGCTGACTTTACCACTTCCTGAATCACACACTTGTTTTCTAATGCAGGGAAGGGCACCCTCGGGGAGCACTGCTGGAACCCCAGAGATGCCCCGTGCAACAGGAAAGTGCAAACCCATCCTGTCCCATTAACTTTTACTTAATTTCTCCTGTTTTCTCCTTGCAGCCATGAAATCCAATACTGTCACCATGACTAACCCATAAAATCAGGATGGCAGTGCTGCTCCTTGCTTTGCAATTAAAGAGCCACGTGCAGTCCCCAGGGCAGCTGCCACCATCAGGAAGATCTTGACGCTGAAAACATCAACGTTCCATGGTGTCAGGCAGAGCCAGCACTCACTCCTGGGGGTGTGGAGGTATGGGGCAGGCAGGAAATTAGAGCCCAGTGTCAAATGTCATGAAAAAGTTAGGTGAGGCAATTCTCCTTGGGGGAATTTACAGCCAAGGGCTTTCCAAACCTGACCCAGCAGTCAACAAGGTGATCAGTGACTTCTGAAAACTTCAGAAGTGAGTCTTGAAAGGAGAACAACAGGTCTTCTGTAGAGATCCATGTCCTTATAGTGGAGATGGCTTCCTTGGCTGGGTCCATGGCTGGGACATCCATTGGTCAGGACATCCATCCAGTGGGACACCCATCTGCCAGGTCACACATCCTTCTGGGATATCCATCTGATGCAAACCCCATCTTCTGGGACATCCATCCACTGGGACACCCATCCACCCATTTCTTTGCTACCCACCCCCTCCTTGCAGCAATTTGAGGGTTCTGTGGATCTCTGGAGGAGACTTTCCCCAGCCCAAATACTATTCCTGGGGAGTCACAGCTTTGAGCTGAAGGTGAGGGAAATAGAAAACCAAGCAACAACCCATTTGTAGAGCAGACATGAAGTTGGTTCATGCCTTTCCAAGCAGCAGGGAAAGCCAGCCTGAGGTTTTCACCCTGGCATCAAAAAGGAAACAAAAACCAGGTTTGCTCTCCGCGTGATAATCCCGCAGGCAAGCTCCAGCATATTGGATAAACCTTCCCAGGAATGGGGTTCCTGCCATTAGCCCACATGCTCATGGATGTCACCCAGCCAAGAGGCTCCTCAAGTCCCCCAGGCGCTTGGGCACGGTCCCTGCCCGCAGCAGGACCAGCAGTAATAAAGCTGTCTGCAGCTCCTCCCATCAGGGATTTCCACACCAGAAATCCAGACCACATCCACACCTTTCCAGCCAGGAGGGGGGAAATAATAACTGCACTAATGCTGGAAGCACAGTTCAGAGTCCCAGCTGTGGCAGAAGTGGAGAGGAAGGTAGGATGTAGCACTACAGGATTTTAATTGGACATTAATGGAATTTTTAAAAAGTGCAAGAAATGGAATTAGCCCAGAAAAGAAGTGGAATAAAGATGCATAAAGCACATGCTGACAGAAATAAAGAAACTGGTTGAGTTGCTCTTGCAGAGCACCCTGTGCTGGGCCAGATCTCTGCCCCTACCCTGCACAGCAAGGAGATGTTAGCACGGCACAGGGAAGATGCAGCACAGCCTGATCAGCTTTATCCCTGTGCCAAATGCTGTTGGGAAGGGCTGGAAATGCTCCTCCAAAGGGGGACAATGAACCCACCCTCCATGGAGACCATCCCAAACCAAACCCTGTGTGGCTGTGCAAAATAAAGGCTCTTAAAAACTGCCCCCCAAAAGCAAACCCAACCATCAAAGCCTCTCCCCTTCCCTCCGCAGCACGGCCCGGCGAGCCAAGATCCATCTGAACCAGCTGCACTGCACTTCCAGGCTCAGAGCCAGCCACGATGACAGATTTCCATCTAATTTATCTGCTAATGACATTCCACAGCACCCACTGTGGATCGTGGCTGCTGCAGGCACAGGGGTGCTGCAGCCGCTGCTGCTGGACGTGGGGCAGCCTTTGGTGAGGTCGTGGGGATGCAGGAATGCAGGCTGTGAGGAGGAGCTGCTCTTGGGAGGAGCTCTGGCTGCAGGACACAACTGACACACACCCCTAAACGACAGGACAGGGTGGCCAAGTTTCCCTGTGCAGTTCCTCACTACAGAGCTGTGCCTTCCCCAGGGTGTCCATCAGCAGATCCATCTCCCCTGGCAGAACCAGTCACCAGGCGCCGTTTTTCCTCCACTTCTGGCTACGTTTCTCTCTGGACAATTTTTCACAGAAAGGAAAAAGGATTTTTTTTTTCCCCCTCCAGCTGCTGATCTCGTTTTTAAGTTATCCATCTCAGTCACTGTTGCCAAGCCTGCTCTGCTGCCCAGAGCCTCCAGCCCAGATCCAGCCTGGACAACTTTCCCAAAACCACAAAAGCTTCTCAGTATTGCAGGACAGAGAAGGAGCAACAATTGAAAAAAGCTTCTTGCTATGTGCCCATCCAAGTGCCAACAGAGATTCTCTCTTCCTATCCACCACACCTGCAGAGAGGTCCTGGAAAACCAAGCTCAGAAGCTTGAATATTGGCAAATAAAAGCCCAATAAAACCACAACATTATATTCCTTAACTACTCACAATTTTCAAGCCAAACTCACTTTGTCCTCCACAGAAGCACATACAGAAGCATTGCAGCTTCTGAGATGACTTCTTACTCCTATTTCTCTTGTAAGTAGTATTATAATAGTTCTGTTTTTCTGCATTTTGCATTTATCAGCACTTCCCCCCCTGCCCCATCCACATGGAGCAAATATTCCCTAATTAAGGTTTTTCTCCTCCAAACACAGTTCTATAAACCCAGAGTATTTCCTGCTGCCTGAGGCTGCACTGGTGGTGTGGGGGGAGGCAGGATTTTGGAGGTATTTTGGCTGTTGCTGATGTATAGGAATGTTTTTGTACATCAGAGAGCGATAACAAAATTTTTTGAAGTCCCTTCCCCAAATACTGACTCAGCCCAATTCCCTGTGCCTCCGAGCATCTCAGCATCCTGGACAGGGGGAGATGCAGAGGCCCCACAGCTCCCCACGTGCTGCTCAGCCTCTGAGCCTGAAAACTTTTGACAGCTTCTCCTCATAATCCACAAATATGAGCTGACAAGTGCAAGTTATACTCGGTATGCTGGGGATTTGAGATGATATTTAGAGCCACAGCACTGCCAGGGTTTGACACGTGAGAGCCCTCCCTGCTCAGGATCATCCCCCAGCCCCAGCTAACAAACCATCCTGCCTGGATTTATTGTCAGATTTGTTTTAGAGCAGAAAAGCTGCAATGTTGCATTTTGTTCCACACCCCCTCCAGTCCCAGGGCTCACTGTGCTGGTAAGGAAGGGAGAGCACAGCCCTGACTGCCACAAAAACCCCCAAAGGCAGCCATGAAGGAAGGAGGAGACCCTGAATGTCACCTGGAGGTAACCCCATGTGGGACAAGGAAAGTTGCAGTCACCAGGAAACTCGCAGCTTCCCTCCTGCAAGTCCGAGGGGCTCAAATCCAACCCAAACCCCATCAGCAGCTGCATTTCAGCTGCTGCCTTGGCTCTGCTCTACAGCTGTGGAGGAATTCCTTTGCAGTGCTGCAATCAGTCCTCTCATCCCATTTCCCAGCCCATTGCTGCACCCCAGTCCTTCCCAGCTCTGCACCACCCCTTGCTGGGGCAGGAGAGCAGGGGGGGGTCCCAGGGACACCAAACCCCCACCAGGAGCACGTGATGAATGCACTCTGCAGAGTCCAAGTGAAAAGGATGGCTTTTCCTTTCTTCATTAATGAACATTTTGAAAGCTGAGGGAGGTGCAGCCCTTACCCTGCAGAGCCTCCTTGGCACGCGCCAGCTCCTGCTCCTTCTGCGCCAGCTGCACCTTCAGCTCGGTGGCCGAGAGCACCTCCGGGGATTTGCTGCCGTGTGTCTCCTCCAGGTCCTTCGTCAGCATTTCCTTCATTTGCCGGAGCAGGTGGACCTCCTCCTGCAGCTGGGCCACCTCCTCCCGCAGCAGCGCTGGAGGAAGAAGGGACACAATGTCAGGAAGTGACCACGGCTCCAGCACAGCCCCGGCTCCCGCTGGAAACCCAAACCCCGGGGAAACGCTGCTGGGACAGCCTCTCCCTGCTGGCAAACCTGCTCTGAACAGCCCAAAACCTTCAACATGCTGGTGCTGGAACAGCTCAAAACTGGCACCATGATGCTGGTGGCGAAAGAGCTCAAAACCTGCACCACGCTGCTGGTGGAACAGCCCAAAACCTGCACCATGCTGGTGGAACGGCCCAAAACCTTCAACACGCTGGTGGAACAACCCAAAACCTGCACCACGCTGGTGGAATGGCCCAAAACCTGCACCATGCTGGTGGCGGAACAACCCAAAACCTGCACCACGCTGCTGGTGGAACAACCCAAAACCTGCACCACGCTGGTGCTGGAACAGCCCAAAACCTGCACCATGATGCTGGTGCTGGAACAGCCCAAAACCTGCACCACACTGCTGATTAAACAGCCCAAAACCTGCACAATGCTGCTGATTAAACAGCCCACAACCTGCACAATGCTGCTGGTAGGACTGGAGAAGGAGAATGGATGTGATGGGAAGGCACCAGGAGGGAGGCAGGGAGCCTCCACTGGGTGATGGCTTTAGCATTAAAAAAAAAAAAAATAGATGTTAATATGTAATTGTGATAGTAAGAAGAAACCAAGAAAGACTTTCCTATCCAAACCACTCACTGACAGGGCTGGGGTCCAACAGCTGAGCTCCTGAGCTCCCACACATCTCAGCTCTGTCTCCAGCCACCCACATGCTCAGGGCACAATTAACAAAACCACTGTGAGACTGGAAAAAGGAAGACGATGCTTCCATCCACAGCCTCAAATCCTGAATTTTGCAGATTTACACCCAGTGACTGCTCACTCCTCCAAGCAGGTACACTGCAGGAGCATCCTGGCAGAACCCAGCTGGGATCCCCTCCACAGCAGGCACTGGAAGAAAGCTCCAGCACCTCATTTCCTACAGCTGCACCCACTGTTTAGTGTAATAAAGTGCTTTTCTCCTATTTCCACATTGCACCCATCACCCTCATCCTGCAAAACACTTTTGGGCTGTGCAGGTGCCACTGCAGTCCTCCATCCGAGTCTGGCTTTGCTTTCCCTCCCCTTTAAAAACATGTGGAGAAAAGCTCTTTCACACCCCAAACTGGCTTATTGATTTCATAGAATCATGGAATGGTTTGGAATGGAAGGAATCTTAAAGACCATCCAGTCCCACTCCCTGCCATAGGCAGGGATACTTTCCAGTAGGTCAGGTTGCTCTAAATCCAACCTGGATTTGAACACTTCCAGGGATGGGACATCCACATCCTCTTGGGTTGGCATCACGGACACGGGGAGAAAAAATGACCCCATCAGCACACACGTCACAGTTACCAGAAAAAATGAAACAGAAATTAAACCCAAGCACTTCCTCTTGAAACCACTGTGGCTGTGTCCTTTCCCCAGTGCCCCGGAGCAGCAGGGAGCCGGGAGGACACCAAGTGGAAATGGAGCCCAGGGATTTTTCCCCTTGTTCCTCCTCGGTCCCGTTTCCTGCTGGCGGCAGGACAGGGAAAGGCTCCCCCCCCACCCCGGCAGCTGCGCCAGGAAGGCAGAAAATCTGCTGCACATACTTGAAATGCTTCCCCAATGAAAACTGGCAAGGCCCCATTCTGTAAATTATTTAGCAATAAAGTCACTAATGAGGAACAGTCGAGCTCCGGGCTGGGGGGTTTGGTGCAGCCCAGAGTGCTTTCTTGAAATCTGTGCAAAAAGCAAGAACTGGAGGAGGCCCAGGCCAACAGGATCTTCCCCAGGGATGGGAGAAACACAGCGTGTCCCCTCCAGCCTCTGGCAACCCTGAGAGGATGTGAAAGGCTCACACATGGTGGAGTATTTAGCGTGCAAACCCCACCAAGTGCCTTCCCCAGCCACAGAAAACCCCCTGCAGCCCCACAAAATACTCCTGGCTGCAACAAATCACTTTTTTTTCCCCCCACTGATAACTCATTTTCACCTTTCCTTACATGCCACTTCATCAAGGGTTGTTCCTGGGAAAAAAAATGAACCAGCAGGTGAGGATGGAGGCAGGGCAGCTTGCACAGGGTTGACTGATCCCGATGGATTCCTGCAATTTGCAGCATTTTGGTGGGAACCGAGAAAATCCCCACACAGCAGGAAGTGATCTGGGAGAGGGAAAACAAGACCAAGGACAGACAGCCCGGGGGGAATTCTGCAGCAAAGAATTCCAGAGAGGTCCTTGGGCATGGCCCACTGTGCTGTAAAACCCTGCCCAGTGCAGCTCTCCAAAAATGCACTGATCCCCTCTGCTCATGGGTAGAAACACTGAAAAAATGGAAAAGCATCTCTCCTCCGAAACAGGCAACAAGGGAATTTCATCCCCACTTAGTACTCACTCCTGATCCAGGCAGAAAGTGCTGAAGGATTAAAACCTATGAGAAGCTACAGATGTAATCTGGACAGAAACATGCAGCACCATGCTCCTCATGCTGCAAGCCAAATCCTATGGAGAACCTGAATTATTGATCAGCTGTATATCCAAAATTCTTGCTTTTTTAGACATATAATTTGAGATAGATATATATCTGTAGAAAAAAGGATGATGCTTTGCAATATATAGTTATATGTGCTACATATACATTATATATATGGCAAAGTCAAATCCGGTTTAAATATCTATATATATATGTAAAATTGGAAAGCACAATCCATGCAGCCAGGGTTTGATAGGAAAATCCCTTTTTCCAACTCCTTCTCAGGGCTTCTGCCAATGTCATGGAGTCACAAACTGGTTTGGGTTAGATGAGAGCTTAAAGCTCATCCTGTTTCACCTCTTCCACCGTCCCAGGATGCTCCAAGCCCTGTCCAACCTGGCCTTGGACACTTTCAGGGATGGGGCAGCAACAAATTCTCTGGGCACACACCTATAATGACACCCATGTACAGGATTTCCAGCATTCCAATGCTTCCTCTGGTATTCTGCCCACCAAAATCACATCAATTTTCTCCCTCAAAGCACTTCCCCCAGCCCCAGCATGGAGGATCTGCTCTCCATCACTCTTCTCCAAGTTTCCATCCCAACTTTCCAGCACCCTCTGCTCACAAGGGTCCTGTGGAGAAATCCCATGTTAATGGCATAATTTGCATTAAGACCCGCAGCTTGAAAGGGAAATTTTAGCTTAATTTTAAAACAGGGGGGAGAAAACCCCCGCTGCTCTGCCAAGTTTAAGTACCTAAATAAATGACCTGAAACGTGCCATTTGCAGGCAGCTCTTAGAAATCCTTACAGAAAAGTTCCAATAGCTGGGAAAATGGGGTCAATTATTCAGGAACCTCATTTCAGCCTCTGTTTCTTCCAAATACAGATGGCTGAGGGAGGAGTTCCATGTGATTCCCATCAGCTGGACAGAGCTGTGCCTCTACTTGAAGCTGCAAAGGAACTTGCAGTGAGCATCAGCCCTCTCTGGCAGGGACCAGGGCTCAGTGCCCCTCATGAGGGACTCCACACACCCCCCAGCATGATGCAAAAGCAATCAGGAGAAGAGAATATTTTTAAATGCCTTTTTTTTTTTTTTTTGCAGTTCACCCTTGCAGGCATCACTATACCACAGTGTAAAGTTAAATATCTGCCATTAGGAATCACCTCCTAAATGCAACAACCTCGATGTAAAAAGCACTTCCCACTTCCACGGCACTTTTCCCCCAATATTTTTGTCCCTTTTAAATTTTCCCTCTTCTTTTTAACCTTTTTTTTTCTGGGGGGAGGGGAATTGGGTGCCTTCTGTAATTCCTGACTACGCAGAGGAGAAGGAGATAGTGCCTTGCATGAACAACCACATCACTCACTCCAAGCCCTTCCAAACCCGCTGCAAGTGGGCAGAGATGAAATTAATGCAATTTAAACATTTCCCAGACCAACTGATGAAAACTACCATTCCCACTGAAATAATTGGCTCTTAATTATATTTTAGTTGATCACGTTAAACTTCCATGACACTGCTGGATTCTGCATCCTTTATGCTTCAGCCACTGATGGGTGTGACAATGCCAATGAGATTTTTTTTTTTTAATTGTGGTGAACATCTCCAGACAGCATTTGGGGCTGAAGTTTCCACTCCTGCTCCTGCAAATCCCATCTTGGACTCCTCTGGGCAGCAGACCAACCCTCCATGCAGCAGCAAAGCCTTTTACTGGCCTTGGAACAGGCATCACTTTAAAGACATCCATTTAAAAGCCTTTTTTTTTTCCATGTAACTCAGCTGCCACGATTGCTGTACATGCATTTCTGCCTTTGGAGGGGACATATTAAAAATGGATGCAGAACAAATGACAAGGCTCATGTAGGTGAATCAGTATCTCAGGTGAAAGCTGCATTTTGTGCCGCTTTTGTGAGTTTGACGGTGAGATGGTTTTTGCTTTGCTGGGCACAAGTCAAGGGTGTGTTTTTATCCAGAACATCAGCAGGATAAATATACATGTACACACATCTCTGTCCTAGGATGAGAAATGCAAGGGTCATAAAGAACCTTATTAGAAAAAAAATAAAGATTCAAGACTCAGGGATGAGCTGAGTTTGTATTTTAAAGAGCATCTTATCCCCTCTGATTTTTAAGTAGCTTCTCAGCTTGGGACCTCCTCCTTGCAAAGGTGCAGAAAGCTGGAAAGGGACTTCTGACAAGGGTTTTGTAGTGACAGGACAAGGGGGAATGGCTTCCCACTGACAGAGGGCAGGGTCAGATGGGATATTAGGAAGAAATTCTTTCCTGTGAGGGTGGGAGGCCCTGGCAGAGGCTGCCCAGAGAAGCTGTGGCTGTTCCATCCCCTGAAGTGCTTGATGCCAGCTGGACGTGGCTTGGAGCAATGTGGAATAGTGGAAGGTGACCCTGCCATGGCAGAGGGTGGGACAAGATGGGCTTTAAGGTCCCTCCAACCCAAACCATTTGTACGAGGACCCAGCTACTGCCAGTGCCCAGGACTTGCTGGGGCAAAGCCAATACATCCAACCTCTCCCTTTGGCTCCTGGGCACCACAAAGGACTCACAGGGGCTCAAAATGAACCCCCTCCCCACCCCACAGCATCATCTCCTCAAGGGGATAAGTGCAAGGGTCTGACATTTGTAAATCGCCACTTCAGCCCAGCCCTGCTGTGCATCCCAGGCACATCCCTCAGGATGGAATCTCTGCAGCACTCCATGACCTCAGAGGAGCTGTCAGCCACCCAGTGCTCCCTCCCAGGTGGGTACCAGCGTGCTCAGCAGAGCCTCTTGGATTACTAAAATGAATTTTGGCTTTGCACACCTATCTCTTACTTTCAAATAAGCTTTTATTTCCACCCCACGCTGCTGCTGCAATGCTATGAGTGAGCTGTCATACCTGGCCACAGATAATCCATAAGAATTTCAGGGCAAAGCTTTCACCCAGCCAGAGAAAATCCTTTCAAACACCACTTCTGACCATTTCCTGAGTTAGACACCGACTTGGCCTCGGTGTGCCCACATGGTCACAGCTCTGGTTCTGGACCCCCAGCCACACACACTGACCCAAGCCCCATCACCCAGCTGGGTTAAGACGTGCAGAGACCACCTGTTTGCCAAGCCACCCCCATATCCTGGCATTCCCCAGCTCAAAAATAAGGATTATTTCCATCACGCAGTCTCCCAGCCTCCGTTCTGCCCTGCTGGGCGTCTCACAGGCGTTGTAAGCAAACAAAACCCGACCCAAACCCCCGCGCACGCCGGCAGGAGGGTGAGCAGGGCGGCTTGGGAGCCGTGGAGGCTGCCACAAGCACGAAGGGCACAGGAGCCGCTGGCCGGCGGTCCCCCGGCTCCGAGCCCTCCGCCGGCTCCTCCGGCAGCCCAGAAATGACCACGGGGGCACCGGGAGCGGCCCGGCCGCGGGGACAGCGCGGCCACCCCGCGGCCCCGGCGGCTCCCGGCGTCGTTTCGCTCCGAGCACAAAGCGAGCGAGGGGAGAAGCCGCGCACCGCTGTGCCGGGGAGCCCCCGCGGGACCCGCTTACCTGCGTGGGCTGAGCAGGGCGCCCGGCCCGCGGCCGGACAATGGGGCGGGCGCGGAGCGGGGCCGCGCTCCGGCTGCATGGCGGGGCCCGGGGGGTGCCCGGGGGGCGGCTCCTCGCCGGGGCCGCCCGGCAGCGCGCGGAAGTGCGGCCGGCGCTACCTGCGCCGGGAATTTGACCTCTCGCCGGTCGCTCGATGTCACGGCTCGGAGGAGTGGCTCTGCCCCGCGCTGAGCTGCGCGGGACGGCGGCCCCGCGAGCCTGCCGGAGCCCCCGGGGCCGCGCAGGAACCCGCGGCCGGCCGGCGGCGGAAATGATTCCCGGCTGGATCATCCCTCGCTGCCGCCCACCGAGCGGCCGCAGCCGCGGCCCGCCGGCTCTGCCGCCAGCGCTGCCCGCGATGCGCCGCGCCGGGGGAAACTGAGGCAGGAGGGTGGCGAGGCAGCCCCGCGGCTCGGGCCGGCTCGGCCTCGCAAGGAAAACACACGGGCAGCGTTTTTCCCTCGCAACGCAGTTGTTACTTATTTTATTGCGGGGTGGCGTGAGCAGAGACAAAGCAAAACCCGCCGAGAACGCAGGGACCACCCGCCTTTCTGTGATAAAAGTACACCAGAACAACCAAACTCTCTGAAACCCAGCACGCTGGTATAGCCTTTCCATAGAATCACTACGGTTGGAAAAGACTTCCAAGATCAAGTCCAACTCTTAGCCAAATAGCACCATGGCCACTAAACCATATGGCACAGTGTCACATCTGCTTCTGTTTTGAACACTTCTAGGGATAACAACTCTACTTCCCCCGAGGAGCCTGTTCTAGTGCTTGAGGAGTGCTTCCCCCTTCCCTGCACCACTTCCCCTGAGGAGTGCTGTTCTAGTGGTGCATATTTGCCTATTATGCACCACTACTTCAGGAAGGAAAATTTACTAATACAAATATTTTTGTTCCCTAAGGTACACGGTGCACTGTTACCTGCCCTCACCCTACTGCCTGGGCTGCCTGTTTCCAAGCCCCCCACAGCAGACCTGCTTTATAAATTTTGTCACCTGCCAAAGCAATGAAGTACTGGCAGAAGCCCTTTGGGTTTATGAATTTTTGCCTGTCTCTACACTGTTAACCTCACTAGATGAGCCCTGCCTGGCCAGCTGGCGGCTCGGGGATGCTCTGAAGCCCCAGCGCTCTTGCTCTGCCCAGGAAGGCAGTGCTTGCACAAAGCTCATAAAACACAATCCAAGACAAAAAACCACCACATTCCACTTCACAACAGCACGGAGCCTCTGCCAGCCACTGTGAAGCCAGCTCCCCCGCCCCACAGCAGCAGTATCTCAGGCATGGGGAAACTGAGGCACACCCCGTGTCCATAGGTTTTGACGTTTTGGGGAAGTGGGTGACAATACAAGTGTGGCAGGAGTGAGCTGTCCTGGCTAGGAAGGAATGCCCCCATGGCCACCTCGTACACCGAGGTCACCAAACCAGGTTGTCACCCACCCCGTGACCCTCCTGGCCTCGCAGTGCACTGGTGGGCATTGCCCCTTCCCTGTCCTGCTGCTTCCTCGCCAGCAGCTCGGCAGGGGAAGGGAGGTGGTTTTGTTGTGCAACAAACGCTGGTGCTCATTGCAGCAAACGCGGAGCACGCAACAGGCTGGCACTGCCCCACAGCCGGGCCTGGCTGTGCCGTGCCCATCGCCCCGGCCCCCGGCAGCCCAGCTCAGCTCCGGGAAGCGCAGGAAAGCTCTGCGTCACCTCCCGTGGCACCCTGCTTGCACAACTCCGCTCTCGGGGATCAAGTCGGAGCGCGTCCGGGCCGGCTGCGCTCCCGGGGAGCTGCCACGGCCGGAGCCACCCCACGCGAGCGGGGAATCACGGCGGGTTTAATCCTGCCCGGTGCGTAATCCCGGAGCAAAGGTGGCCGTGTGACCCGCCACGGCACGGGCAGGCGCTGAGCTGCCCCAAAGCAGAGCAGAGGGAGGAGGTTCTCACGTCACGGGCATTGCTCAAGGCCAAAGCTCCCCGAGAGCTGCCCTCGCAGCCTCCTCCCTGGCACAGGAGCCGGGAGGGCTGGGCTGAGAACCGCCTGCTGCTGACTAACCAGCGTTACTCACACCCGGCCAGGCTGAGACAGCACAGCTCACCCGCTCCCTGACCCAGCCACGGACCCGCGAGGATTCCCCTGCCCTGCCCCTTCCTTTGTGGTTCATAATCCCTGTGGAAGGCACACGGGAAAACGGTGCTGCTGAAGTCAAAGATGGATCATCTTTGCTCTGGGCACTGAGCGTGTCCCTGTGACGGGCAGCAGTCACCCTCTGGTTGTGGTGAAACTGGGGTTGGTCTTGGTCTCCTCTCCTTGCTCTGGATCAAGCCATTGCTGCATGGTCAGTGGTGGTCCCTGGCCTTGGCCAAGCAGAAGCTGAGGCCAGGGAGGCATTTTTGTCCTTGGAGTCACTCCCCGTGGATTCTGGCTGCTGCTGTGCTGGGAAAGGGACAAGTGCTGGTGTCAGTGCAGATAGGTCTGGCCCTTTTTGCCAAATTGGCCAGCCTCCTTCAGCCCTCCCTAGCCAAGACCCTTCTTCAGGGGCAGGAGAGACCCTTCCCACCCAAGCCTGGCTCTGAAGGTCTTGGCAGGCTGATCCAAATTTAACAACCTCCACCAGTGGACAAACCTGCATTGTGTGTCCCATCTCCAGCTTCCTGGGCTTGGAGGTCTCACCAGGGTTATGGTTCTGAAGCAAGCAAGCTACAGGTGGTCACCAGCAAAAATTGTCCCAGCTCTGCCAAAAACCACCAACCACCACCCCCAAGGGCAGGGCCCACCAGAGACTGTCAGGAGAGAGTCAGGGTGAGTCACAAAGTTGTCCAGCCCTGGCACAGGCTGCCCAGGGCAGTGGTGGAGTCCCCAGTCCTGGAGAGGTTTAACAGACATGTGAATGTGGCACCTGGGGACATGGTTAGTGGTGGCCTTGGCAGTGTTGGCTGGACTGGATGATCTTAGAGAGCTTTTGCAACATTGATGATCTTATGATTGTGTGAAAAGACAACTCAGCTTCAGCACTGCTGCTCCGAAGGGAGCAGTTCTCCCTCCTTACAGCACAGAATAGGAGCTGGTGGCTGATCAAATGCAGCCTGAGCATGTGGCTGGTGCTGTGTGTCACTGCCCTGGAGCAATGTCACCGGCACCTGCAGCCACTGCTGAGCAACCTCAGCCATGCTGGAGAAGGCCAGCGATGCATCCCTGCACCCTCAGACAGGAGCTGGCCCTAGAGAGCCACATTTACCTAGAGGACAGAGCTGTCCATAAAAACCACCAGAACAGAAAAATCTGGAGACCTCATACAAGATCTCCTGCTTCAAAATGCCCCGCTTCCAGGAAAACTTACTGAAACTTCTCTCCCACGGCCACAGAAACCCCCCCTCTCCATCCCCCTCAAAATAAAGATAACAGAGTGAGGACATGTTTCAAAACAGAGCCGATTTCTTTTTTCCCCCTGGTTTTTCTTTCAAGGAACAACTTCGCTCAAAAATGACAGATTTTTGTCAAACATTTCACTCATGACAAATTGGCATTGTCATCGAGGAGAGCGCTCGGCTGGGAGTTTCGGAGGCGCTTCGGGAACCTCCATCTGCTCTTACTGAGCTAAAATCCAACGGTGCTGAGGTTGGAGAACGTAACGTGCGAGGCAAGGATTAATTAACATCGATCTGGCTCCAAAACCAGAGGCGGTGAGAGTAATTTTCATTGAGGAACTTGGCACTGCTTAGCACCTCCTCCTCCTCCAGTGCTGTCGGAGTATTTTAAGCTCCTGAAAATCACACGTGCATCAGCAAGAGTTTTTGCAGTTATTAATGAAAGCCTCGATAGAGAGAAAAATCTTAATTTTTTTTGTTAGCTCCCTATCCAGGCCATACACAGCAACTTTGCCCTTCTTTAAACCAGCAGAGTAAAAGCTGTTTTAAAGAGGCAAGAAAGCAACAGGGAAAGGGCAAACATTATCACGTTGGTTCCAATCTCATTTGGTACAACTTCCTAAGCTCATCACAGTTATTTCTATTGTGTTTTTTAATTCTATCACGAGGATTATACTTATCATCACAGACATTTTATGCCTAACTTCTGGGCTCTTTACAATATTTTCATTCAAATGCTAAAAGGCTGTAATGACTCTAAGATAATGGCCCGAAAATACAAATGACACAGATCAGAATAGGGGGAAATTGGTTAAAAAGGAAAACAAACAGAAATTATCCATCCTGATTTGCATTCAAAAACAGTAACTGGGGAAAAAAAAAAAAAAAGGATGTGTTATGGAGAGGGAGGTTTCACCTGAACCCAACAGGACCTGCTGTGCTTCTGCAACATCTGGATCCAGCTGCAAACTGGCACAGACAGCTGAGGTGAGGTGAGGGGTGGCACAGACAGCTGAGGTGAGGGGTGGCACAGACAGCTGCACATTTGTGGCTGTGGAGGGACAGGGTGGGCATCAATCAGCAAAACGTGAGTTCTCCGAGAGCTTTGAACTGCTGAGCCCCACCAGAATCAATATTTTCCTTTTTAAAACAATGCTGGGGGGGAAAAAGCACATCTCTTACAGATTCAGTGTTATTCTGGGTTTTACATTATTCATTGAACCTCATCCCATGTCATGCTGCAGTGAATATATTACCATATATGATGATACAAAAATTACACGACTCCTGCAAATACCCGATAAAGTGTCAGGCTGGGCTGCTAAAGGAGCTGCAATCACTCATTAGCAACGTTTAATTACACTGTCACACGCTGGGGTTGTGCCAGTGCCACCAGCCACTGTACAGGGAAAGAGAAGGAAAATAATAAATAAAATAATAATAATAATAATAATAATAATAATAATAATAATAATAATAATAGTCAGGCAGCAACAAACCCCAGAGCTGCATGGTGGGTAGTCTCAAATTTTGGGAATAATTTTCTTGTTGCAGCTTTATCTCCCCCACAGCACATCCAGGAATGTCACTGCAAGGGCCACCGTGTCCCCAGAGCCTCCCAGCTCAGCCCATCTCTGCAGGGATCATGGGGGCACTTGGAAGGAACAGGCTGCATGCAGAGAAATATCAGGGAAAATGGGAAGTGTGTCAGGACAGCTTAATGCTTTATCCCTGTGTATAAATGTGCTGTGTTTCCAAAAATGGCTTTGCAGCCTCAATGCCACGTGTGATTCTAATAGGGCTCAAGGTGGGCAGGTGCACTCTGATATTGGCCACTATCTTTATACCCAGCTATTATTACCTTTTAATTTTTTTAAGCTGCCCTGGAGCTCGCACAGAGTTTCTAATGATCTGTCTTCATCAACCACTCCACCTACATATATATATATATATATATGTATATTAGGGAATTCAGTATAGAAAACAGGTTTTTATGACGCCCACACAACCTGTTGCATTCATCAACACAACCAAAACTTACCCAAACCTCATTTCTTTACACCCAAAACCCGACACTCACTTGGCACAAGGCTTGTGCATGTGCACAGACTCCCAGTGATGCTACAGCCCACTTTTTGGTTGCTTGCAGGAATTGCAAAGACAAAAAAAAGCAGGAATAAAGCCTGGCTGGGATGTCTGGGATTTGTGAGGCAGGTTAGGAAAGCCCAAGGGGCTGCACAGATCAATGACCTCTGAGCCTGGACATATCCCATTCCCCTCCTGTCACTGTGTGTATCAACAGAATATTTATAAATCAATTGAAAGCAATTAATCAGCTAGAGAAAGATAAGGGATAATGAAGAAAAGAGATTAGCTGGCGATGCACAAACAGGGCTCCTCTGGGGAGGAACTGCTGTGGTTGGAAGCCTCCTCTGCAAAGCCTATTAGCTCCACTTAAAAAAGAAATTTAAAAGAGGCAACCTGAATAATTAAAAGGAAGAGTTAATGGTTCATGCTAACAGCTTCTAAAAACCTGCAGCAGCCCTGTTTGTTAACCAAGGGGACCTGCAAGATAAACCACTGCTCCAGGGCTGCAGCCCCACATTCCTGCATGGAGCCCAACATTCCTGCATGCCCTGGCAGGCTGGAGCCAGGGAGGCTCCCTGGACGTGCCACCACCCTGCTGGCTCCACTGGAGTGACCAACCCCTTGAGCTGAGCTGGAAACAGGACCAGAAATGACTCCAGGGTGTGAGGGGAAGCCTCCAGCGATGTAAATCCAAATATTGCCCACCCAGTGTATCCCATGGCAACCTTCCAACCACCAACCTGCTCCTGCTTGGCTAAGCCAGGATTAAAGATATAGCTGGGTTTGGTTGCCTGCTGAAAAATTAACCTCTGGGCAGGGCAGTCACCATTTCTGCCATTGTCTGTATGTTTTCCTACTGATTTTTCCACCCAAATCCTTTCACACCAAACTCTGGGCAGGCGCAGGACCAGCAGAATTTTCCTTGGCTAATAATCATTTATTTCACACCCAGAAGATGCCAACAGCAGGGCTGGGCTTAATCCAGCCTGCAGGGCCAGCACCACCATGATGGTGCCACTAAGAACTGGGTGCTTTTGGGCAAAATAACTTTCTGATGCTGCCACTTAATTTTTGAGGAGAATCCAAAAATGTGCCATCCCCCAGCTGTGACCTGCATCCTGGGGATGGCTGCGAGGAGCTTTCCCAAATTTATGGGGAAATTGGCAGCTTCTTCCAGTGCTGTGGGATCCCACCTGAGAGCTGGCAGCAGGTGGGCATCTTAATCAGGGAGACCCAGCAATTCAGAGGACTAAACACAGCATTTCAGTGCAATACTTGCCTTTTTCAAGTAGTACTCAACAAAATTGCCAGGTCAGAGCTGGAGCTCATGGTTTTTTTCAGAGGAGGAGGGTAAACATCTCCCCCAGCTTCCTCACCAGCTTGCAAGGCAGCAATTTAACCTTCAAGGTAGAGCTCACATTCATTTAGTAACAGCCCTTATCTACAGGTTAGGGCCAGAGTAATTCCACCAGGAACAATATATATTAGATAAAAATAACTGCACTGCAACATGGACACGGATGGCACGAGCAGCCTCCTCCCTGCCCATCGATTTCATGGCAGGCTGACAGCAGGAAAACTCCCCAGGTTCTGGTGCTTAGGGGAATAATGTTGATTTAACAGGTGTAAATCCACAGGCTGAGCCCACATCAGGCTCCAGGTGCCCCAGTGCATCCTGCTCCCACTCCACTGCCCTTCACCCTGAAAACCCAGAGCCCTGTTTCAAAAACCTTATTTTTCTTCTCTTTTTGTTAGTATTTTTTTAAAAATAAATGAAATAAATTTGAAGGTTTTTCCAAGTGCCTAAGCATCAAGAGAGATAATATTTTACTTACCTATTATGCACCACTTACTGAACTTCTAATCTATGCTTATTAAAACTTTTCACTGCAATGTTTGTTCTATCCTGCCAGGAGGTTCAGGATACACCTGGAGGTTTTAAACCATTTTTTTTCCCCCACCAAAGTGTTACTACCACACTAAATATCACAGCACACCTGACTGTGATGAAACAAATACACTCATACCCATAAAATCACAGACTGGTTTGGGTTGGAAGGGACTTTAAAGCTCTTCTTGTTTCAACCCCTGCCATGGGCAGGGACACTTTCCACTATCCCAGGGTGCTCCAAGCCCCTTCCAACCTGGCCTTGAACACTTGTAGGGATCAGGAGTTTGCAACCTCTCGGGGCAAAAAAACCCAAACTGACCCCAAATCAGTACTGGAAATGAGGTTTTTCAGTCTGAAAATGAGGAGGAAAATGCCAACCTGTACCAAAAATACACTTGTTTTTCTGAAATAGCCACACTATTGCTGGATGGGAGTGTGGCAATGGGTGGTGTAATGCTGCCCCATCTGTTTTACACACGTTCCCAAAGGCAGGAAAAGCCATTTAAAGCTGAGAGGGCTGCACTGGGTGCCTGCCTGGAATTAAACACCACGCTAGGTAGCAAAGTTAATAAAAGTGACAGCCTTTTATTCATCTTGGCTTGTGCTACAGTGCTTGGAGGCAGCAGGGAGCTGCTCTTAGGGAGTTATCAGGGCACTGCACCAGGCAAACCTGGGGCTGGGAGAACAGAATAAAATCAAAATTTAAAATAAAATAAAATAAATAAAACCAAAGGGGGCAACAGAAGGCACAGAAACTGTATGTCAGAGCCAGCAGCACAAACCCAAGTTCTGGCAGCATCAGGGTGGGAACATGGGGGTTGGAATGTGGGGCTGGATCCTTGAGGAATGAGCCCAACACTCAGTGGATCAGCTCTTGTCAGGGTGGAAAAACACATCCCAGAGAAGGTGTGAGGGTGCACTGAAACCCAGCTAAGCAGAGGAAAAAAAAAAAAAAAATCATGTGTTTTATTTCCATTCAGATGAAGCAGACCAGTGATGCCTCCTGAGGGAAGGCACTTTCTGCAATGTTCTGTCTGGAGAGCCCAGAGAAGTGGAGCACAGCAATTCCTGCAGCAGCAAAGCACCAGGTGAGCGAGCAGGGAGCACGTGAGAACACCAAGCTCCAAGAAAACACGACCCCAGTGAACCCCAGATGCTGCATCGTGGCTGGAAATAGGTGATGGGATGATCAATTTGATTTTCAAACTGCACTGAACGCCTTCCCAAGCTCCCCAGGAAATCCCCAGTGCTCAGTTCAGGTCAGGGGGGGAGGTCCCAACCCTTCCATGCCCTGTTTTACTTGGTTATAGAATCCCAGAATGGTTTGGCTGGGAGGAGACACAAAAGCTCATCCTGTTCCACCAGGGGAACACATCTTCCACTGCCCCAGGCTGATCCAAGCCCTGTCCAGGCTGGCCCTGGGCACTTCCAGGGATCCAGGGGCAGCCCCAGCAGCTCTGGGCAGGCTGGAAAGTTCCTGTCTTGCATGGGACAGCAGCCAGGGCACAGTGACAGGGCCACGAGGAGGAATCCTGGCACCAACAGGACATCCTTGATATTCCTGAGATCATCCAAGGATAAACAGAGGCAGCAGGGAAGGGGGGTGGGACAGGAGTAAAGAGGAAGAGAAGGGAAGAGTTTATTGGAGCAAGATGTGCAACAACAGCAGCTGCCACTTTTCATCACTTCATCACAAATCTCACAGTAATGACTGCATCTGGAGTCCTCTTTTCTTTCTTCTCTTCCCAAACTTTAGTTTTTAACTCAGACTCACGAAATTCTCGCAAATAAATTCCCATGACCAGTATAGAAAAGACTTTTGCATTTCCCCCCATGTGCTGCACAAGGCTCAGCAAGCACAGCTGATAGCAGAACCCTCACCCCTTCCACATGGACTTCATAACCCAAACCACGATTTTCCAATAGCCAGAGCTAGAAAATGAAAATAAGCCATACATGATCCAGTAGCCAAGAAGCAACTGTATTATTTCAAAGCTAAATATGATCAAGAGTAATAATTCAAGTATGGGTTTTCAATGTGGTACTTCAGGAAGACAAAAAAGATGTTATTTCCTGCTATTTATTCACATAAAGGTTCTGCAGTCATCCACCTTTTCTACACTGCCCTCACAGGACCTCTCCCAAGCTGTGCCCAGCACTGGGCATTTTCCCAGAAAAAACATTGTTGTACTGAATAAATGAGGCCAATAATAACAAAAAAATACCCAAAGCAAAGGGGGGATTTGGAGGAGATAAAAAAAGCCACAGCCAAATGCAATTCTTTCTACTTAGTGCAAGCACCAGTGTGTGGGACTAGGATGGGAGAAGGGGCACCCAAATGACTCCAGGATTAGGTTTATAACAGGGAAAATTAAAAAAAATAATGGATCATTCACACATTAGACACCCACTACCCCCCGCCCCACACTGCTGAGCACAGCCAAGAGATTTCAAAACCTCAAAATTCTTCAAAACTCTTTTTTACTTGGTAAAACAGGGTTTTAAAAAAAATAATCCAGCTGTTTTGTGCTGGGACAGGATGCTGGCCAAGTCCCCTCTCTCAGAGGCCTCCTGTGAGATTAAAAGAAAAAGTATCTAAAATTCAGGCTGGGTGAAAGGGTCTCCATTTCAATATTCCTAAACATGAAAGTCTCAGCAATGCCTTAAATAATTCAGAACTTTTAGGAGAGGCACAGCACAACCCCACTTGAGCCACTTTTGGTAACTGCTCTTTTCACCAACTTCCCCCCAGCTACGCCACAAAAATGATGGAAAAAATCCCTTTATTTTCTTAAGGGAGATTCACCCTCGCACCACAGTCCCCACAGGAGTACAAATATTTGATGCAATCAGAAAGAAAACAAAACCATCCCAAAATGACAACTGAGAGGGAAACAATCTGGGAAGTATTAACCTTCAAAATCTGTCTCTTAATTCTGGTTGTGATTTCTGCAGGCAAGGGAGGAGGAAAAAACACAGAGAGTGGTGTCTGCTCCTGCCTTACAAAGGCAACTTGAAATGGGATTTTAGGAGAACATGACTAGGCCAGAGTTAATGCTATTAAAATTCAAAGTGCAAAGAGAGCCGATAATCCCAGCCGGTTCCTGGGACAAGAATCCGATCGTGCAGCACACAGAGATTTGGTGCTGCTCTCTGCTATTGATTTCCTTTTATTGGAAAGGAAAATAAAATAGAAAAAAAAAAAAGAAAAGGGGAGAAGGATCAAGGAGGAAACCCAAAGCTCTTTGTCAGCTCAGCTCGCTTTCAACACCCACGGCTCAGCGAGCAGAAAGGAAACCGCTGGCAAACTGAACTCAAAAACGTAGAAAAAACCAGAGATTTGGAGACAAAATCATCCCCTGGGCTGTCAGACCTGCCCGGGCGTGGATGTGTGTGTCTGGGAGAGCAGCAGGGCAGGGAGGAGGGGATGCAGCTGCAGAACAGCCCCAGAGCATCCACAGCGAGACACGGCCCATAAACACAGAATATTTCCCCCAGACCTGCAGCACTGCCCTGGGAGCTTTGGAGAGCTGAAATCCCAAACTTGATCATGATCCTGTGCACCTTCATTTCCTGCACATTCCAGCCAGGCTCTGCATCTGCAGGAGCCACTCAGGGACCACTTAAGAGGAAACAAGTGGAAATGCAGTCACTGTATTTATTCACACAGAGTGTTTTTATTTTTATATAATTATTTTTTTAAATACGTGGTCAAATGCTGCCTTGATTTTCTACCAATTAATCCTACAGCCAGAGATTTTCTTCTGTTCTTCAGCCACTTGCAAAATCCTCCCAAAAGATTGCTGGGGGTTATAGAGGAATTATGTTGGTTAGTGAGCCAGTTATTATCCCTCTGATAGGAGGAGCTGATCTGGGCAGAGAGGCATTGGCTCCACACTATTTGCAAGGAAAAATTAAAGCAGAGATAGTGGCAGGTTTGCTCAGCTCCTGCCTTATCTCCACAGTGTGGCAGAGATATTATTTGATCCAGTTCTGGCCAGGGAAGGAAAGCAGGGCTCCAGGGGAATTCAGCAAAGGCAGTTTTTCCAGGCACTGGCAGCTCTAAGCACTGCAGAGAAAAATCAAAATACAGCAGCAGAGATGTCCTGGGAGCTTTGGGAACAGACACCTGGAAATTGGGTGTCCTGTGACTAAGGTTTATGATATGGTGAAAGGCACCCAGAAAGCTGCAAGGTGTCAGAAATTCCCTTCCTTAGTGGATGCAATCAAGCTGGACAGGCTGAAAGCAGCCCTGAGGGGAGGCTGCACATCCAGGAGGGCTGAAAGTGTGAGCTGCCCTCCAGAGAAATCCTTACAGCATCCCAAGCAGCATCTCCAGAGAAAACGTGTCCAAAAGAAACTCCTCTGCCTTAAATAGGGCAGGACTGGATCTTATCTCTGGTGCTTTACACACTTGTTTCAGTTGGGACATGATTTGCAGTTGAGGAAAGTGGGTTTTTTTTTAATTTTTATAACATTTTATTTTTAGCTTTGGGGTCACCAATCAAGCTCCCTGGAGCTACTCATTGCCCTGAGCCTGGCTGTGAGAGGGCAGCAGCCCACAAAGCTCTCCTCAACCTGAACAGAGATGGGGATGTGCTGCAGGACAGTGAGGTTTGTCCCAAAGCCAGCTTTTCTCTGGGAATTGCAGGTTCCTCTCCCCCCTCCTGAGGAGCTGTCATTATTTGGGGTCAGTTAAATCCCACCAGGTCCCATTTATACCTTCAAGGGGGTTTCTGAGCCTTCACCACTCTGCAACAGCAGCACAAGGAGATTTACATGCAGGAATCTCTCTCCAAACGTACCCCAGGGAGGAAAAGGGTATCCTTGGGAAGGTAACGATATTTTAATGGCTGGGTTTTTAATTTTAAGACATATTTTAATCCAAAATGTCTGGACCCAAAGGCCAGACAAATGGCATTTGCTCCAGCCACTTATAGTCTCTGCCATCTCAGCAGAGGAAGGGAAGAAAAGCAGATTAAAAGAGCCATGTGGGGAAAATAATGAGTTTGGATTGTACTGGTGGCACAAGGCACAACACAGAGTGAGGCAGGAACACAGAAATCCATCTGTGACACTGAGTTTCTTTCACCTACTACTGGGCTTTTGAGTACACCAGGTATTTGAGGGAAGATACAGCTAAACCCAGAGGAACTGCAAACCTGTTGCACATGTGAATTAAAAACCTAATTTTTAGATAACCCAGGAGTTTTTTTTAGGGGAGCAGTAACAGTGCCTGCCCTGATGAAGCAGTAATGGGGCACAGAGGTAACCCCAGAGGCTCAGTGCATTCCCTTCAGCACAGGGACCCCCTGAGAGAGCACCCAGTGTGGAAATGGGGTGATGGAGGAAGCAAACCCCACAAGGGAAGACGGCCTGATGGCTCTGCAAGCACTGCCAGAACATTTCAGGGAGCAGTTGTGCCTTACTGAAAACAGGGAGAATCATCCCAGCTCCCAGCCTGAATCCCAACCCTCTGCATATGGCAGTGCCCAGGCTGGGTAATTGCCACAAAACCTCCCACAGCAGTTGCTGAAGGGTCACTGGGACAAACCAAATGAGAGGCTAAATTCTCCTGAAAACACCATTTCAATAATTACAGCCCTTTTATACTCTGCAGCATCCAGCCAGGGGGGGACAAGACAGGCTGCCAAGGTTGGCCAAGGGGGTGCTCAAGCCCCTCAAAGGCTGAAAATGGATTGTTCCCCCCTTGTTTTCTGCAAAACAATTACTTCTTGTCTCTTGGACTCACTTGTGCAGGATTTTACTGTCCAGGACACACATCCTTACCCTCAGCTCACATTCCCACCAACCCTCGTGGATCCTGTAGTGCACCACGGACTCTGCACTTCCCAGGTCCTCTCCATCTCCTGGAGGGGCTCCCAAAAATAATTTATTGCAGTCTAATGCTACTCACTTATACATGGAGGCCTTTTTAATGTGAATTGTTTAATTTGAAGTCAAAGGCATGTTTTAAATTAATACCCACGATGAGGGGGGAAAGGAAGCACACTCCAAAAAAACAATATTTGCAAGAGATAATTCCACACATGAATATTTCCCATCATCTCCCTATCCTCCAGCTCTCCTCTCATCTATCCCCAAAGCTGCAAATGTTAACTTCAAAGCCAAACACCGTTTCTAGCTGGAAATCTGGTCCCCAGTGGATGTGGGGAGCTGAGGAGGATGCTCAGCCCCCGCCAGCGTGGCCCAGCAGCTGGTGAGACCCCTTTCCTCAGGGATCTCTCACCCTAAAATCCCCCCTACACCCTGCTGCACACGAGCTCACACTGCCCCAAACAGCAGGGAGCTGATCCTGCACAGACTGCCCCAGGACAGGAACCCACAGTCCTCACTGCAAAGCATTCAGCATCCCAAAAACAAGCCCCAGGAAGACGTGGGGAGCTGTGGAATGCTCCATCTAACTGGATTAAGCTCCAAAATCATCTCTGGAGATGCAGCTCTCCCCAGAGCGGCCGGGGCACTGCGGATGCACGCACAGATCTAATTCCTCTCCGTGCAACAGACCCCTGGCATTTACCTCTGCTGCCCAAAGATCTGCTGGAGCCCCCAGGATCTCACCATGAATCAGCATCAGCCAGGGCTCTGCTCCCTCTGCTCTGCCCCCTCATCACAGCAGGAATTCCTCCCCCCCACCGTCAAAAACCTGAAGCAAAACACGGAGCGAGAAGCAGCATTTCAGAAGAGCTGCAGTCCCAGACTCTGCAGCTCCCAGAGGAATGGAAGGGAGGAATTTCCCTCCCAGTGAATAGCGGGTTACACATTCTTTGGCAGCCTGTTACCATTAGCAAACACAATCTGTATTTCTGCCTCGCTCATTTGTTTGCCAAGTGCATTGGAAAGGAATATTTTATCCGCTGCCAGATAAAACCCATAAGCGACCGTGCCCAAGGTTTTGCTGCAGGTATGAGGTTTGTTCCTTCCAAAGGTCCCCCCACGAACCCCACCTGAATCATTTCCCTCCCACATGGCTCTGAGAGCTCAACACAAGGGTGGGGGGCAAGGAGGGGACATCCCAGCCCCTCTCCTGGCCTGGGATAAAAGGTGGTGGGGATAAGGGGGAAACTGGCTGCGCTAGAGCATGGTTACAAAGCTCCTGCTGGATTTGGGATGGAGAAGAGGAAGAGCCCGAGCTGCCACCTGTGCTGCCACCTCAGGAGGGCTGGTCCCTGTCAGCACCTGCAGCTCCTGGACTTTGGTGTTCTGCAGCTCTGGCCCGAGCTCAGCTCAGCTCCTGGGTGCTGCAACCCTGGGTTAAACCAAGCTGCTCTCAGCTCACGCCCCAGCTCCTCTGCCTAGGGTATAATTTGAACAAAACTCCCTGAAAATGCCCAGACATTTGTGGTTGCACAAGTATTTTTTTTTTCTCCCCTTGGTGAGCTGCACATCAAACACATGAAAAAACAGACAGAGGAAAGGGCTTGTTTGAGTTATTTTCTCTTTCCTCTGACCCAGCTCTCACAGCCGAGCTTTTCCCGCATCCCCAGCGCAGCAGAAGCAAAGTTCTGGACACACATGGGAAGAGATCCTGGGAAAGGGGAGCAGCCAACTCACACAAAGTCCTGTCATCCAGCCTCAGTAAGCTTAAAAAGCCTTTCCCCCCGCTGCCCCCCCTAGATTTTAATTTAATTTTTCCCCCATTTCCTGCCTGCGTTCTGCTCCTCCAGCTGGAACGTGCTCCCACGCAAAACTCCTCCAAACCTGCACCAGGGGCTATTCCTATGGGAAAGCAGCTCCAGTGCCTGCTTGGAGCCCCAGCAAGGGAAAAAGCACAGCCAGGACAGCACAGCCCAGCACCACGTCCCTGAGCCCTTACTGTGACACTCCCCTCCCCAGCAGCCCCACAGCCAGACTAGAACCACCAACCTGCATCTGGGGAGCTCCCAAATCCCACTGGCAACCTCCATCCTGTTCCACCTTTTATTTCCAGAGCAACCTTTCCCCTCTTTACTTGGCTTCCAAGTTTGTTGAAGACATTAACCTAATTACAACTATCTCTGGCATCGTTTTTGTCTCCCTCTCACTCCCCCTGCATTCAGTCCAGGTCAATTTAGCAGCTTATCCCAAAAATTCCTGCTTGTTTGGGGTTTTTTTTTTTTTTTTTTTGCAACATCTGCACTTCAGCCAAAAGGCAGGAAAAAAAAAGGAGATGCTGTAGGGGAGTGAGAATAAATGGAAAAAGCTGTGCCAAGGGTGGCATAAGGAGAAAAATACCATTATTTTAAATTAAGAATTGTGACATTAAGACCCTGCTTCCCATTTGAGCTGAGGATCGGGTGATTCTGGAAAAGGCTGGCAGGCATGGAGCAGGCAGCTCAGTTTTATTCCCTCCTGGCAGCCTGGAGGTAATTTGGGGGGCACAGAGAATGACCCCCATTTCACCTCTGCAAGCAGCGTGCCCGGAGGTGCTGGAGAGCTGGGTGCATTCTCAGCAGGATTTTCAGGAGCACCAAAGCCATTTAGGTGCCTAAATCCCACTGACAGTCCCTTTGAACACTGCCACCATCCTAAATTCCTGGTGTTTTTAGTGTCATTAGACACCCAAACATCCCAAATTCCCGGTGGTTTTAGCATCATTAGACACCCAAACACCCTAATTTTCCTGTGGTTTTAGTGACATTAGACACAAAAACACCCTAAATTCCTGGTGTTTTTACTGTCATTAGACACCCCAAATTCCCAGTGTTTTTAGTGTCATTAGATACCCAAACACCCCAAATTCCTGTTTTTTTTAGTGTCATTAGACAGCCAAACACCCTAAATTCCCAGTTTTTAGTGTCATTAGACACCCCAAATTCCCAGTTTTTTAATGCCATTAGACAGCCAAACACCCGAAATTCCTGGTTTTTTTTTGTGTCATTAGAACCCAAACACCCCAAATTCCTGTTTTTTTTAGTGTCATTAGATACCCAAACACCCCAAATTCCTGTTTTTTTTTAGTATCATTAGACAGCCAAACACCCTAAATTCCCAGTGTTTTTACTGTCATTAGACACCCCAAATTCCCAGTGTTTTTAGTGTCATTAGACACCCCAAATTCCCAGTTTTTTGATGCCATTAGACAGCCAAACACCCCAAATTCCTGTTTTTTTAGTGCCATTAGACACTCAAACACCCCAGGCCCACACCCCAGGCCTGGGAAGCTGCTGACCATCACCAGCCAGCCCAGCTCTGCACTGAGTGGAATCTGTGGCCAGGGAATCCCCATTTGGGCACTTCCACCTCCATCCCTTTCCTGTCTGACCTGGGAATTCAGGTTTCTCCTTTTTTTTCCTCTTTTGTTCCATCTGGGTGAGCATCAGGGTGAAGCAGAGATCATTATCTACAAACCCTCTTTGAAAATGGTTGTACAATGAACCCCCCCTGCATTTCCCCCTGTCCCACACGGGCCCACAGCCCTGTCCTGGTGGAGGATAAACCTTTAATCCAAGGGACAGCCCACGAGGGAGATGTGGCAGCACCCCAGACCCACGGATGGAGCCACAGTTCCTGGAGCTGCCCAGTGCTCCAGCTGTGGGTGCTGCCAACCCCCCCAGGCAAACACACCATCACCCCAAATTCGGGGTGATTTTTACCTTTCTGAGGTTGCAAGGAGAGGGGATGCAGCTGCAAGCAGTGCTCTTGGGGGTGCAGACCCTCCCAATTTCTTTCCTGCATTCTCAAGCCATTTTAGTTCCATTTTCCTCTGTAGTAATGCAGGGAAAGAACGTGCCAAGGCATGTGTTTGGCTTCTATCACGTCAAATACATTTTAATTGGTGGTAATTCCTGCATGCCTGGTAGATCCAGGTGAAAATGAACCCTGTGTGCTCCTCTCTGCTCTGCAGGTTAATGTTCCTCAGGCAAGTTGGTATTAAAACCAAGAGGCTGGAGCAGGGGGAATAAAAAAAATCAGCTTTTAAAGGGCAGCTCTCCCAAAGCATCATGAGATGTTTAAACTTAGCTCCAAGCTGGGAGCAAACTCCTGTTTTAATAAGTGTCAGGGATTTGGGGATGTTCTCCCTGGGTGGGAGGAACATGTCAAGGCAACACCTGGGGGGGCAAATTCCCATTTTACCCCAGGTACAGGCACAGCACCTGATGCTCAGGGGGGATGCACAGCTCTCCATCACCTCCTCCAGGCTGCAATGTTTTGATCACAGAATCACACAGAATCACAGAATAATGAGGTTGGAAAATCATCAAATCCAGCCTATGCCCCCGCAGCAGACACGGATGGTTTGGGAATCATTCCTGGGCTACGAGGGGATGAGCAGCCAGAGACCTGAATGGGCTTGTGATTAATTCACACTCATACACACACACACACACACACACAGAGAGAGAGTGGAATTTATGGGATATTTTTATTTCTTGATTCACTCAGCCAGCTTTAATTAGCCATGGCCAGATGGGTGCTCCACAGCCTTGAGGTCTCTGCCTTCTCCCTCTCCCCAGGCTGGCTCTCACCAGCACTGGGCTTCTGCAAAGGCAGCAGGAGGGGTGTGCAGGCTTGGGGGGCTCTGTGGCAGGATGAGCCACAGGACCCCAAAAAGAGTCTGTGATGAGCCACAGCAGCTCCTCCTGCACCAAGCAAGCAGGGGTGAGTTTTAGACAGAATTTAGCACAGGCAGTCACCACTCTCAGCAAAATACCATGGTCCAGGTCTCCAGGGTTTCCACCCTGTTTGTATTTTCTCCCCAGTGCCCACCACCTTTGCAGGTTCAGAACTGGCAGGTGGGAATGGCAATAATTCAAATATTCATTGGGGAGTGCTGGCAAGAAAAGCACAAATCTTCCCTTTGAGCTGCATGTGAAAGGCAGTCTTTGTGCTCAGGAGCATCGTGTGGCTTTGGAATCTGTGCTGGAAATCTGAATCCAATCTGATGGGTACCTTAATTTTATTTTTTCCAAAACAAGCCAAACAACTCTATATAAAGAAAATATGCTAAAGCTCCTGTTTTCCCTCACCTGTCTGATTATTTCTTCCTCTCTTGCCTTGCTGTATCAAAATAAACAAACATTATCTATTGATTCTGACTGTTCTCTGAGGCTTTCTGGCAGAAAGCTGAAGACTCCTGAGTTACTGCAGAAAAATAACTGGATGCCCACTGGTTAGAAATGTTTCCTTGAAATAAAAAAAGAGATAAAAAAGTGGTTATATCATAGCAAAGGACATTATTTGCTTCCTCAGACTGGAAGGAAGTGTGAAGTACGACTTCGTTAATAATTAATTTTGACAAGTCTCCATCCTTCCTGTCTTTTTTTTTTTTTTTTTTAATCCAGGATACACTAGGAAAATCAATATAAGAAACACAAAGTTTTGCTTTTATTTTATCTTCCAGAAAGCAGCAGGGTTCACAGACCCTGCATCTCCTTGCACCCAGCACGTCCAACCATTTCCACCAATCATTCCTGCAAAAATACATTTTCCCATTTCATCTACACAATGGCATGAAATTAAAGGCCTCGCTCTCCTCAGTACCTTCTGCAGCCCACAAAACTTCAAATTAACCTTTTGCTTTCAGAGTAATTAATGCTGCAACACCACTAACGACCTGCTTGGATTGCAATCCACTGGAGAGCTGCTTGCTGCAGCCCGATTGGGATGCCCTTGGTCCACACTGGATGCAGAATTATAATCTTCTTAAGGAATGCTGTTCAGCTCAGTAATTGCCTTACATTGTAAAATCCTGCAGAAAAAACAACTTGCCCTGAAGCACATTTGATATGTTCTGCTCCTTGGCCAAGATCTGCACAAGTCCATTGGACTCTACTGGCCTTTTTTCCCTTTAAATTTTACTTTTTTGGGGTTTTCTCTATGGTTACCATGGTAGGATTTGGCACGTTTCATGCACAGGGAATGAAAGCATCAGTGAAACAACAGAGACCACAACACAAGGTCCTCCAGACCAAAAATCACATGAAATCCCACAAAAGAAATCTGGATTAAATCAGCTGCAACAGTTCAAATTGAGCTACCTTCACCATAAAACAGAAATCCAGCCCTGGTGTTATTTCTGAAGTTTCTTCACCATCACAACCCAGAGTGATGGTCAGGCCCCCTGGGGTCACCAGCTGTGTTCCATTTATCTCCCCTGGCAACTCTATTAAAAATCTCACATGCCTAACTCATAAAACATTGAGATTTTTTTTTTTTCACAAACCTCCCTTGAGCTCAACTCTGGCCACCAGCTACAGAAGAGCACTCAGGCAGCTCTGCTCACTTCCATAGCTTTGGGCAGCATCCTCTGCCAGCCAGGTCTTCCCAAATCCTCCCTTCCCTTCCCCTGTCCCCACCTTCCCAGTTCCTGCTAGCAAACAATGAGGAAAGACCCCAGGGAAGGTATTCAAAGCAGTTTCTGGAAATCAGGAGCTTCATCTAAGCCCAGACAGGGTTAGAGGTTGCATATCACCTCCAGCTATGCAAAATCAACCCACAGGTGGCTTAGAACAAAATTCTCTTTGTTCACAAAGCCCTGAAGTTCATTTGCACTGAGTTTCTTCTCCGAAAAATTGGGATTTTCCCCCAAAACCTAGGATTGTTGGTGTGGCACAACCACTCCAGGTGGTTCCCCTGCAGGAGAACTTGGTGCCTTTGGCTGCATTGCCTGAGGCTTAAAAAAAGCTCCCTTCTGCCTATCAGGCTGCTGGCTTTTTTTTTTCCATTTTAAGACCTATGATCAGTACTTTAAAGAGGGAATTAAAGTGATGGATTGTGGATGATGTAAAACCTTGATGTCCTAGGAAGCTACACAAATAAATGTTATCAGAGTAACTAAAAGGGGAGACAAGCTGATTTTGACACTAAATAGCATTGAGACGGTTTGAATTGTCTCCATCTTCCCTGAATCACACAGTCCTGGTATCACCCATGTAAAAACCACCTGCAAATCAGTCACCCTGTAGGAAAGGGCTTGATTGGAACAACTTCAGCTCACGACATTCAATTTGTGCTTCCCCTGAGACCAAGCCATGGCCACTGATCCCTCAGCACTGCTGATCTTGAACTGAGACCAGAAGCAACCTCAAAAAAGCCAAGAGGGTTTTTTTTTTTGGCAGAAACACCAAATCAGCACTGGTCACGCTGTCATGGTATCAGCTCACTCTTGCTGCCAGCACATCAGGCCAGCTGTGCATCTGCACTTGCTCATTTGGTCACTAACCTGCTTTAGCAATTACAGATAATTAAAACATCGCCCTGCAGTCATTCTGATTCCTGTGTGCCCATCTCCTGCTTCTGCTCTGGAGCTCAGCTGGAAGATGAAGGATGGGGGAAACTTTCAAGGGTGTAGATCAGTGTTTCCATCTATGCTCTGCAGCACTGCAAGGACTCCCACAGATGGGAGAGGTGACTGGTGCTGGAAGGTGAGGAGGAGGAAGGCAACCCCTCTGCCCTGCACAGGGGTGCTCTTTTCAATGTGCAGGCCAAAAACCCAGATAACCCCAGTGAGGTGCAAGAACAGACTGAGATCTAAGGAATACAGGTGATTTCATCTGCTGGGGGAAGGCAGTGCCCAAGCCCTGACCACCCCAGCAGACCAGCTTAACACCTTCCCCCTTTTCACTGCACGTTGGGACACCATTTCTGTGGCCCAGCTCTCCCTGAGCTGGTAAAGGTTATCAAAATACCAGGGTTTGGAGGAAGGGGGATGTTCCAGCTCCCTAATAACAAACACCAAAGCAATCCCTTCCAGGAGGAGATAAAGAATTTCTTCCTCCACTGGCAATAAATCAAAGGGCACTGTTCAGCTGATGGGAATTGATTTTTCTCCCTTCCTTTGCACTTCGAGCGAGGCGGGACCGTGGCAGAGCCCACAGGGAGGGGACGTGGTGGGGACACTGGGCACCAGCACGTGGCATTTCTGACCCTCCTGCTCAGCTCCCACCCTGAGCCCCGCTGGAGAGACACAGGGAATGGAACCATTTAAGCTGGAAAAGCCCTCTGAGATCACCCAGTCTAACCACTAACCCAGCACTACCAGATCACCACTAAACCACATCCCCAGGTGCCACATTTACTGTCTTTTAAATCTTCCAGGGATAGCAACTCCACCACTGCCCTGGGCAGCTGTCCCAGGGCTGGATAGCCCTTTTGGTGAAAATAGATTTTCCCTAATATTCAACCTAAACCTCTCCTGGTGCAATTTGAGGCCATTTCCTCTTGTCCTATCACTCGTTATGTGGGAGAAGAGATTGACCCCTACCTGCCTCTAATTTCCTGTCAAGGAGTTAAAAGAGAGCAAAGCCCCAGCAAAGGCCTTCCCAAAGGAAAGGGCACAAGTGAACTTTAGGAGGCAACGAATGAGATTTGATCAAAATAAGAATTGGGGAGGGTAGCGGGGGAGGAATTCTCTTTAGCACAAGCAGAGCAAATGCTGTAAGGGGTGAATCCAGAGCTGGGATGGGATGGGATAGGGGATAAATCCCCTGCACCCTCCTGCCTTCACAAGTGACAATTAGAAGCCTGCTTCACTGCCCAGAAAAAAAAAACAGGCATCTGCCATTCCAGCTAAAACATGGCTCCAGTTCTAATCCACTGTTAATTAAAAAGATTTTCACCATAGGTTCAATCAAACCCAAACCTCTCTGGCTTTTTATCTGCACAGAAGGAAAGGAGAGGAATAAAAAAACCCCAGTTTTCTGTAATGCAGATCATCCAGAGATCAATCCCTCTCCCCTCTCCCCTTGCCAAACTCTTTGGTAAGAATCACTGAAGTCAGGGATTCACCCCCTTCTTCTGCACCCAGCACTGTGCAGCTGCAGGATGGAGACCCTGGATTGATTTGGTTTCCCTCTAAACTCCTACAACAGCCTAAGATGGTTTTGTGTAGAAGCAGAGGCCTGATTTAACAGGTTATAAAGCTCCACTGTTATCTCACTATTGGCTTTATTGCAGTGCAGGAGATTTTTAATGAGAAATAAATTGATGGAGATACATTACCACAGGGGAACTCTGATCAGCTCATTTGCCAGCTGTAACAGCATGGACCACATTTCTGAAATCCAGAGGGAAAAATGCACTCATGGTGTATTTATGCCAATATTCAGCTGGAATGGGCACTTGAGGAGTCACCTGTGTGGTGAGGGTCCCTTGCAGTGATGCTGGGCAAGACAGTGGTGGTGGGACTGATGCAAGTGATGCCCAGCAAGTGGCTTTGCCATGGGAAGCAGAGCCTGGAGGGCTGGAAGGAATAGCTCAGCTGCACCAAACCAGGGAGCTAATCACCCTTTGCACCCACCCTATGGTACCTGTGTCCCCCTGCCTTGGGGGCAGTTGAGGTGCATCCCATGGTAGAGACATCTCTGGCTGTCAATATTTACATCAGCCAAACCCAGCAGAGAGTCCTTCACACCAACATGGGGGGGTTAAAAACCAGAACATACTGGTATTCCAATTAAACAAAAAAAAAAAAAAAAAAAGGAAAAATTGGCATGATGGGGAAGTGTTGCCCTGTCCTGACATGAGCATTGAATCTTTATCCTCATGCCACCTTCTGCAGAGCTCCTGTCCTCTTCAATCTCCCCCTTGGCGTGGGCTCTCCCACCTTTCCTCCAGCTCCACCATGCCAAAGGCAGCTTCAGGGTACCTGCCCCAGTGCCAGGACACACAAGGTGATGGCCTTGGGAGGAGAATGATGGCAGAACCTTGTGACCCCAAAGGGGACCCCATGCTGACCTTCATGCTGCCCCCAAATGTGCTGCTGCACATCTGGATAAATCCATTTTTTTTTTTAGTTTCCCTTATCAGGAGAGGCAGGTCAAAGCACAAACATTTCAAAAATGATGTCCAGGAATGCCCTTTCCACAGCCCTGCCATGGACAGAGCCCTGGATTTCTTTCTGTTTCTCCCTCCCACAAGCTCCAAGCACTGCCATTCCTACCCCCACACACCACTGCTCTCCTGTGCCAGGGGTGCACCTGGGCAGATTCACCTGGAAATTACTACTCTAAATGTGCATTCACACTTACATGGGCAATATTGATTTTTTTTTACTATGGAAAACAGCTCATTGCTTTTTGCCAGCTCCCACTTACACTTTGCAGCCAGGCTTGGACTGACTTTATCATTCATCCATCACTTTCCATTGGGAACACCCCCCACTCCAAGAGGAGCACACAAACACCTGGGAAGGTGGTGCAAGTGTTGCCACGTCTGACAACCCTCCTGATAAGACAATGGGTACAGGTTCCTTCTGTGACACCCCCCACCCCACAGCTCTGCCCCAACACAGTCTTCTCCCTGATGGCAAAGTGGAAGGAGCCTTCAGCACTTTAATTAACAAGGACTGCAGCAAATCAAGCCAAATCTCATCCTCTGCCCTTTCTTTGATTTTTTTCATTGTTAGGGGGAGAAGAAAAACAACTCCTCGAAGGTGAAGTTTTGATATTCAGAGTGCTGGGAGAAATACTGGTTCCTACAGTGATATTCAAGGAACTGAGGACAAATGTGTATATCCTGGAAATCCAAAGGAGAAAGAGAACACTTAAACTATAAGAAAACAACTCTAGGTAGTTAGTATTGTGCTTGTAAAATAATAAAGGTCTTTATCAGCTTCCAGCTTGCCACTGATGGTTAATAATGCACATCCTCGTGCTGTTGGACAGTGGTATGTGGAGAGCTGTGCAGCACTGGGCTGGAGGAGGTGGCTGCTGGGCCAAGGGATGCAGCCACATTCTCATCCAAAGGGTTTTGAAACCCCAAGCAAGGCAAAAAACCAGCAACAGACCTGAACTTTGCAAGGTGTTTATTTTCGATCAGAGAAAAGGAGGGTAAAATAAAGGGTATTTCACAATGAAAAAGCATCCAGGTTTCTCTCCACTCTGGGGTGGAAGGGTTATGTGTCTGCCTTTGCTTTGGATATAGCCCAGGGCTGCCAAGTGCTCCCAAAACCAAAGTGAACAAGCTTGTAAATTATGGCTGACACATTCCTCTGGATTCTTTTTATTTTTCTCATTCCTGCTGTATTTTCCAAGCAAGCAAGAACCAGCTCCTTCCCCCTCCACAGTCCTGTCACTTTGCACGACACAATCTCCTCACCACGATTTCCAGGATTTCCTGAAAACACACACAGACCTGAGAGAGGGGGGTGGGTGCAAGATGCTTCCAACAGTTTTATTCCAAGAGCATCCTCGTGCTGTGTGCTGGCAGTGGGCACAGCACACGTGTGGCCCTGGGAACACCTTTCCCACTGCCCACGCTGTGCTCTCAAACCCTGGTACAGCGTGGCTGTTTCTCAGCTGATGCCTTTGGTACTTTCCTGGAGAGGAGCTAAGGGCTGTGGAATGAGCTGGTAGCTGAGGGAACAGAGTACAACAGTTCATCTTGTCTGCAAAAGGCACACAATGTCCAGAAACTGGCGTTTTTATAGCCTTTAAAACTGTTCACTTCTGAAACTGCTGCAGCCATTCTCTTATGAATGGAGAAGGACCAAGAGAAATGGCTCAGACCTGGAAGGAGGAGAAAAAAAACTCCCAAACCCTCCAACTCTCCCTCCCCAAAGTGCCCTCCTTAGCTTTAATAACTCATTATCGTATTATGAGGCAAAGGCTCACAGGATTATGGTATTTAGTAATATTATAATGGATGTGAGCCAGCCTTCCAGAGAGATTTTGTGTTCGTGCTTTGTGCTGACCTGGCCTTAGACCTGGGGTTTGTGTCCCACTGTGCTATCAAAGACAAACACCCCGTGTTCCCCCTCAGTAAATACACATGCATTTAGCAAATACATGCTTAGTAAATGATATATATACATGTATATATACAAAAATAGATATGTGCAGCACAGGTAGGCAGGAATTTCAGAGCGTGAGGATTTCTGGCTGCTTCCTCTCAGACAAATAGATTATACAATCCTTCAGCAGCAAAATAAACAGCTTGGAGCAAACAAGAGGCTTAGAGTGACAGTACTTTGTATTTTCTGGCTGGGGCTGGCCACGGCTGAATCCACGAGCCCAGCCCCTGCTGCTCCCTCTGCAGAGCCCAGAGACCTGCCCTGGTTCCAGCCCCTTGGGTCACCCAGCACTGTGTGCAGCTGGGTTTTCCTCTCTTTTGTTTTGGTGCACTATAGACTTGGGCAGAGCTTCTTCTGGCACAGATTAAAGCAGAAATAAAAAAAAAAAAAGAAAAAAGAAAAAAGGAACACTCCTGTGTGCAGAGCCATCCTCAGTTTCATAGAATCATGGTTTGAATTGGAAGAGACCTTAAAGATCACCCAGTTCCTTCCCCTCCCGTGGGCAGGGACACCTTTCACTAGACCAGGTTGTTTAAAGCCCCATCCAAGCTGGCCTTGGTTCCCAAAATGAGTTTTAAGAACTCCCAGGTATCACCCCCATTTCTTCGTCCCTCACTAAAAGGCCACTAAGCTCACAGGAGAAAACTGTACCCAAAGTTGTTGAATGCACCAGAAGGCAAAGCAAAAGAAAACATGTTTTCCTCCACCTTTTCTCAATTATAGCAGCAAACAAGTTTTCAAGCCAGCAGAATTAGAACCGAGACCAAAGGCATCACTTCAATGTGAAAATGAGAGGCCGCTTGGGTGTTTGCTTTGTTGCAAATATGTATAAGCATTTTTGAAATTCCAGTTTAATTTCAAAACTTCCCTTCCCTGGAGGAGGGCACAATCACATCCTACCTGCCCGACCCAGCACACAGGAACTGTGTTTGCTCTCAGGGAAGGTTTCTGCCTCATTAACACCCTCCTCCAGCCTTTCCCTCCCTTGGGAGTTGGAATAGATGACCTTTGAAGGCCTCTTCCAACCCAAATTATTCTCTGATTCTTTGATTTCCACCCCATCACCACCAGCTCTCACTGATTTCACAGGTCTGACATCACCCCCAGGGCTGCAGCCCATCTCCCATCACAAGGAGCACCTGCAGCTCTGCTGCCCCTTTCCAGGAGTTTGGCAGCATCACAGGAGCAGTCAGACAAACAAATATCCCCATTTGTATTCAAATAAAGACAAATTTTTAAGTTCCAGCAAGTAATCCTGCATAAGAGGGAAGGACTATTGCAGCACCAGTGAGAGGAGGCTCTGTTTTTACTCTTTTCTCCAGCATGTTCACACCATCCCTCTCCCAGCCATGTTACTGAATCACAAACATCCAGGTTCATCAAGGCTTACTTAGTCTAAATAGGATTTGGGGTCTCTGAGGGCCACTGGACAATATCATGTTTAAAGAGATGTTCAACCTCAGGAGAATAAGGGATGGGTTGATGCACTGAGAGCCAAGTTCCTTCCCTGCCACTCTCTTCTTCCCAGGCAAAGTTACACAGATTAAAAGAAGCACATGAGAACTGGATCACCCCACTCTCCTGCCAAGTGATCAAATTAACTTCCTACAGCCCATCCCAAGTCTTACATTTCACACTTGTGAACTCTTGCTTGGGAACACAAGAAACTATTTCCTAGTGGGGAATGAAACAGTCCCAGTGGCCAAGGATGGCGCCATGGCCAACAGCAACACCTAACCCAGAGCAGGGAACAGAGCAGGAAGAGGCAACACCATGAAATTCTCCACCAGGACAATTTATAAGCAATGCAACTCCCCGTTCTGTGCACACAATCCTCTCATAGCTTCAGCTTCCTCACAGACAGAAGTAATTTTCCACCCTTTAAAAAAAAAGGGATATGGGCTGATTTAAGAACAAGTCCAGGAATAAGGAACTTTTGAGAAATTTGCACTGGAGGAAGACCCCTAAGATGAAGCCCCGTGAGCAGGGTCCAGCCCTACTTCCCCACCTCATCACCTGGAGGAGGAGGAGGCAGCACCTTTCCCAGCCACTCGAGACACAATCCTGAGCTGTGCTTCATGCTGGCCCCCTGGCCAGTCAGTACAGAATATTTTAGACTTCAACGAGGCTGTGAGATGCCTCCAGACCCCAGCCTGTGCAGTGTTTATATGCTGTAATGACCCTCCCCTCTGCTTCAAGCCTCCTTATGTAGAAAAACCTCCAGTGAAAGCAGTGGGAGGCTCTTAATTGCCTCTGCTCCAATCAATACAAACAGTGCTCAGCAATGCCAACCACCACAGCGAATGCTGCCTCCCCAATGGCACCATTTCCACATTTTCTTACTGCAAAAGAAAGCAGGCAGAAGATACTGGATCTATTGCTTCCAGGAGGAGCCCACCAAACCCTGTAGCTGAGGACTTGGATCCAAACTGAGCCAAGATTTATGTGGAGCCATCCAGGACATCAACCACCAGCCAATGCTGTTCCAAAGGCTGGGGAGAGCTGACACCAATCCCTGCATGTGCCCAGCTCTCTTCCTTGGCTAGAATAATGACTGGAAAAAGCCCTGGGAGCACTGCTGCCAGGCAGGATGCAGAGCATCCGAGTTATTCCTGCCCTTACATGAACTGCTGCCACCGACAAACTGAGCCTGAGGACTGACCACAGGAATTTTGATTTAATGCCATCTGCAGATCATCTGAACTTCTCCTCAGCAGGAGGCACAGCAGCTGGGATTTCCAAAGATGCTGGGGCAATCTGAGCTCCCGGATCATCTTGGTTCCTGGGATACTTCAGAGTCGGCCTTAAGCCTGCTTAACACCAACAAAGTACACGAGAAGAGTCTCCCCTTACATTACAAAATCCTACTTCAGACCCTGAGAAAACTCAGCAATGCCAGAAATGTATCTGAAAAACCCAGGGTTAAGCAGTTCTTGAGGATGGTAATACCTTTATCTGAAGTGAACACTGAATTGTCTTTAAAAATATGTTAATTGACAGGGTTTCACCAAGTTTATTAAACAGTTCTCTCAGGCTTTATCACAGGCAAGTCCTTAGCCCTGCAAGTTTCAAAAGGGTTTCCATTCAGTAATTACAGCCTTGCCTGTGCTATTAGATGGCCCGTTATCCTCATTTGACTCTCCTGTTATAATTACTGAGATGATTTTAACAGGTAATTTGGCATAGCTGTCATCACCTCTGGGTTTAATGTGCCTTCATTCACAAGTGCCACTCACGTGTGTTTCCCTTCCAGCCCCCAGAGCAGCCCAGAGGGCCGTGGGTGGGATTTTCTGGAGCATCCCAGGACCACGTGCAAGGCATCAACATTATACACCCGAGCAGGGTACAAGCAAGATAAACAAGTGGCTTCTCTCCAAATGACTTGGGATAAAGTGTAGGATGCCAAATTAACACAGAGGGGTGGCAGAGAAGGAGGAGTAGGCAAGGCAGTGTTGGCAAGCACAGCAGTGGCAGCAGATCAGACTTGCAACAGACCAATGGATATGTATTAAGAAAAAAAACATACCAGAGAGTCCTAGAACAGTTTGGGCTGGAAGGGACTTGGGAAGCTCCATCTAACCTGGCCTTGGACACTTCCAGGGATGGGAGAGCCACAGCTTCTCTGGCAATGTGTGCAAGGGCCTCAGCACCCTCACAGGGAGGAATTCCTTCCCAGTATCTCATCTAAACCTCTGTCAGGTTAAATTTTCCCCACTGCCCCACCTACACTGAAGGACAGCAGGGAGCTGCTGCTCTGGGAGTGGAAGAGGTCCTGGATGAGCCCACGTGAGCTTCCAAGCAAGGTCTGAGTCTGAGCAGAGATGCTGCAGGGAAACCCTGAACCTTGGCAAGGCAGAGCTCTGCCTGGCACCTCATTCCCCACCACTCCTCCTGCCTGTGGCCTCAGCGAGTGCTTCGTGGTTTTCCTTCTAAGCCAGGACTCTCTGAAAGCTCTGGGAGAGGACACGGGCTTCAGCCAGGCTGCAAAGAGCACCAGGCTCCTTAATTACTCCTTTTCCTGGGCTATGCCTGTTTGTGCACAGCTATGTCATGAAATTTGTCAGCGTTAACAATGCAGTCCCCTCCAGAGACCCATCCACTTCACAGGGCTGCAAATGTGATTGGTAAGAAATTAATTTAGGGTGCAGTAATATATCAAAAAGGAGATGGAAATAAAACAAGAGCCCAGCCCTGCTGTAATAGGAATTTCAGCTGGCCAGGGGATCAGCAGTAAGACCATGGTAATAATAAAAGCCATGAAAACTGCACCACAGTCATCTCTATAAAACAAATCCTAGGAAAAAAAACCCCAAAGCAACAGACACTTTAACGGTAATCATTGGGTTAAAGTGGGATCCAAAGTTTAAAATGCCTCTTATGATACATTTCTGCAATCTTTCTTCAGGTTCTAAATGTACTCGTTCTCTGTTTCCCATAAATCTGGGCTTTCTTTTTAATCTCCTTAGGATATTGTGGGGGAAGAACTCTCATTTCATAAACTGTGCACTTAAGACAATAGCCAATAAAACCCAACAGATTCCCACACAAAGGACTTCAGAAGAGCTGATGAGGAGGAGATGCCACAAGATGAGAGGAGGTGGAGAACTCTGGAACTCTGGAAGAGGCTTTCCAGTGCAGAGGAGGTTACCCAGCCCACTAAGCCCAAACCTGCTTGAAAAGCAGTTTTTAGATGGGTATGAGAAAAATAACAGAATCAGAGTTAGCTTGGAAATTGCCTTTCTTATAAACTCAAGAAAGGGGAGAAGAAAGGGAAAAAGACTGCAATTCCCCTCAGCAGAACACAGAATCTCCTGAGGGTGCCTCTGAGGCATCCCTCACTGAAGGGCTCCTGCTGGTTTTGGCAGGGAGGGACAGAAATCCCTCAGCCTTGCAGAGAACCTCTGGAGACAGCAAGAAATTCCTTCTTTTGCAAGAAACTAGACTTAAAACCCAACCCAACTGTGAGTGGTGCTGAAAGCACCTGGCAGCTACATAAACCAGCACAGGTCCTGCACTTGCTCGTGCCTTCAGTCCTGGCGTTTGGCAAGGAGACAACACCAACCTGTCCCAGTGATTTACACCCCTGCTCTTCCTTCCCCAGCCAGCACACAGGGAACATCTGAAGGGTCTCCAACCAAAGTGGGGCTTGGAGGACACCCACACCAACAAACCCATCCTGGTGTTTTACAAGAGATGACGAATTCTTCTTTCAGAAGAGGAACTGAGCGGCCCTCGTGGCTGCTGTGACTCTAAATGCTTGTGAGAGAGCTGCCATATGGGTTCAGATTTATCACTTGGGTTTCCTAACTTGCACATCTGTTTTCTATAAGCAGCTGTCCAAGTCAATGCATCTCCCCTTTCCTCACGAACCGCCCACGGAGCCTCTCAAGGACAGATCATCGTTCCTTTCTCATCGTTCCTTTCGGAGCTCATCTGCTCAGTGAGCTCCACTGCCCCACCTTAACAACCTCCAGTGCTGCTCACAAAAACCCAGAGTGGACATTGCCCTCTAAAAGAAGGGTAACACTTGCAGTGGTCACTGGGGGTGGGTTTAATCAGGATTCTGAATGAGAAGAGTGATCTGTTCCCATCAGCAGCTCAGGAAACTCCCTGTCAGCTCCTCAAATTCCATTGAAGTCAAGGAAGTTATTCCCTCTGCCCTGTGTCAGGACATGTCCTCCTAAACTGAAAGCTGAACAGAGGAATCTGAGAGAAAAGGGGAATTTTTCCAAGGTCAGAAGTATTGGGAAAGTGGCACAAAGCCAGGGGGGTCACAGGGAACTAATGAGACTTCCCAGACCCCATCTCATCTGTACATGAGGAATGTGTGGCATGCAGAGGGCAGAAAGGGCCATCCCAGATGCAGGAAAACTTGGTTCCTGTGGATGGCCACCAGAGCAACTAACCCTTATTGCTTTGAAATTCCAATGAAGAGCAAATAATTTCTCATTCTTCCTGAAAAAAAAAAAAAAAAGACAAACCAAAGGTGCCTTCAAACATTTCTCTGCCAAAAATGTTGTGTACAATCTCTCATACCTTCTTTCTTCGGTGTTTACAAAAAACCTACCAAATTGGTACTGAAGGGCAGGGATAAATGGAATGAAATAATTCTGAAAAAAGACCACGATAGGAAACAAAAACACCTAGTAGGAAATTGCTGCTCTGAAAGTTAAGGACACAGCTCTGCGTGGCCCACCAGGCTTCAGGGCAGCAGTGGGTTTGCAGTGCTGTGGGGACAACAGCACAAACCACACGTGCACAGACAACGTGGTCCTGCTCCTGTCACTCCACCATCCCAGCCTGGCAATTTCAGGGGACTTCAGGAGCTCCAAGTGACTCGGGGGTGAGCAAGATGCCACATCAATGGAAAGCAGGGGTGTCCTCACCTCTCCAGGCTGCCAGGTGCTCTCAGGCAGCTCTCAGGCAGGACACATTTTGCTCCAAGGCAAGTGCAATTAGGCAGTAAAGCAGTTTTGAAATAAATGAATATTCTCAGCTGTTAATGATGCCCTTCAGCAGCAGTGCCCAGAGTAGGCTGTTACCATCCTCAAGAGGAACCATGGGCAATCCCTAAAGGGTTAAAGAGCAGGGAGGCTCTTGTGGATGCAAAGTAGGGAGATTAATAGTGAGTGTATTAAAAGTGATAAGAGAGCAAGCAGTGGGTGAATCAGAGATTGCAGAGGATATTTGAGAAGAACTCTCCATCGACAGAAGAAATAAAAGGTCAGTGAAGAGAGACAGTGACTTCTCTCAGAAATGCCACAAGTGCTTTCCTGACACAAATATTGACAGCAGAGACAGATACATAAAATTTATTCATCTTCCTGCCCTGATAGCAGGGAGAGTCAAGCACCATCTGAACAGGGGGATGGGAGAAAGGAATAAAGCAGGACAACTGAGCAGGTAATCAAAGCCAAGGGCCACTTGGGGCAGGCAGAAGTCACCCAAGCAGGAAAATACTCGTCATTTAATGTTTACACTAAAATCCTGCCTCTTGCTCCTGAACAAAAAAAGAAAAACAACAACAACAAAAAAAAACCAGAAAACAAGCAGCAACAACAACAAAAAAGGAAATTTATCTCAAAATGTCTCTGATTTCACCAAACTGCACTGCAACAGATTAAACCATAACAACACTGCCCAGAGAGGACAGGCAAAATATTAAGCAGAATTAAGCCTTAAAGGATGTTATGGTCCTTGGAGAAAAATGAGCTCAATTGCTTTTATCCTTGTGTTTTACAGCAACTTTAAAAAGCCTCTTCAGAGAATGCTCAGCGGTGACTTTTAGGTCAGGCTTTCAGCAGCTGTCTCCCTGTCTTCTCTCACATATATAATCTAAATTACACTGGTCACAAACAGTATTTCCCTTGCAAGAGGTTTATTTCAGAACACTGTCTGCTCCAGTAGTGGTAGAAGAATTTACAATCTGTCTTTGCCCCTGAAATGCAGATTTACAGGAAGAGCCGTTTATTTTTATTCCAGACTAATGATTCTCTCTTTCCATCAATGCATTTAATTCCTTGAAGAGCTCAGTTTCCAGAACTATTTTGCAACTCTTCCTCCTACATCTCAGTTAATTATTACTGACAAAAGAGCACAATGTGAAATGCTACTCTCTCTATCTTTGGATACACTGGGAAGATGTCCCACTGCTGCTGGGGTGGGGGAAGATGGAGATTTGAAGGTATCTGGAGTCACCAGCCACGTTTTCCTGCAAAATGATGCTCTTCCACCAGCACCAACAGCAAACCCACGACATTTTTCATTGAAAAAGAAAGGAAGAATTAATAAAGCAGCTTGTTTTCTCCTGCTGGACTTCCTGCACCGAAGGAAAACAGCCTCTCTGCTTTCTGCTATGTCTAGACACTTCTGTTTGTACCACCCCAGCCCGACTTGCCCATCAATAATCTTTAAATATTGAGGAGGGCTCCCGCTGCCATCACCGCTCCTCTCGGGCCACGCCATCAAGCAGAGGAGGTGGCATCTGCCAGCTTGGGTGCAGTGGCTTAAGTGCACGGTGGCAGCCCCCAGGAAGCATATCCAGCTCAGCCTGAGCCCTTAATTATTAATAATATTTAGACAGCACTTGCAGAAGTGAGAGGGAAAGCCTGGACCCTGCTGTGCGCCGCGGCCGGGCTGGAGCGGCTCCGGCGCTGCTGCACGGCTCCGTGCTCGTGTCCAACAGCCACGCCAGCCTGGGAGCAGGGATTAACTCCCCAGCATCAAAAGGCATCTCCTGCTTTGCTGGCTGAGCTGGCAGGGAAGCCTCTGGTGCTAAACACGCTGTTGGGGAAATCAGTGTTGGGTTTTGTCTGGAGCTGAGGCCGCGAGCAAAGCCCTGAAGGACAGCCCGGCACTGCACAGCGTGAGGGCAGGTCAGCAAACCCAGGCACAGCAGCTGGAAATCCAGGTCTAAGCCCCATTTTTCCTTACTACCACACAGGATGGTCTTGAAGAAAATGAGCAGTTGCAGGCCAAGCTTGGATGCGGCTCTTCCTTGGTCTTTAGATGCTGCAGCACACGGCCAGGTAATGTTTGGAGCAGTGCTGATGGATCCAGCCATTATTTCAACCATCAGCTGGGGTTTTATTTCCCACACTGGGAGGTTTGCCTGCCCATTGAGTCCTGGCAGCTTTGCTGGTGTCTCTTGGCTTCATCTCCTTCCCACAGCCATGCTCTGCCTTCCCCCCAGTCACGGACCATTCTCCTTTCTTTGTTCCTGGAGGACAGCTTTGTTCTCTGCATAATAACAGGTGATTTAGCAGCTGTCACATTCAGGAGCTGGAGGATTTGAAGGCAAAGTCTGTTGAGTAAAATGTGCTCCTGGAATCCCTCTGGCTGCCACATCCACCACAGACAGAGGATGACAGAGAAGGCAAAATTCACTTCTATGGCAGAAAGACTCCACTTATCCACACACTCCCAGCCCTCCACACAGACCAAAGGATGCTCCAAACCACCCAAGACAGATGCACAGGTCTCATCTGAGGCTGCCCAGTGCTCACCAACAGTTCTTTGGGCTGCTATAATGACATCTCCTTTCCTTGCAGGATGAGATGCCACAGCCAGTATCACCCCCAGGCCTGTGTGCCTGGATGGACACACTGCTCACAGCTCTCTGCTGCATCACCATCCTGCCAGGTACCAGCACCTGCCTCCAGACCAGAACCAGCCATGCTCAGCATTGCTTGGATTTTTGCAATAGAAAAAAAATAAGTAGAAAAACAATCCACAAGTAACGCAGTAATAAACCAAAAAAGGCTTAAATCCACTGAGTTATCACAGATGCCACTCCAGCCAACTTCAAAATCCCTTCCAATCCCAGTTTATCCCTCATCCCTGTACATCCAGACTACACTCCTACCCTGCCCCTGACATGTGCCCCAAAAATATAAAACACCCAAATATTTCAGTTTCTCCATAATTCACGACAAGCAATAAAGTACAACAAGCAAACACAGGGAGCTATAGAGGGAAGACACTGATTCAAAATCAGCACAATTCCTTTTCCTTTGGTACCCAAGGCCTGGCATGCACTGGGTTATATCGATTTAAAGGTGGGCTCATCATGCTGCAGGCAGGATCCCATCAGTGAAATGAAGAAGGAATTAATACTCTATCAGCCCATGCTGAGGTGCAATACCAACCTAGAATGATAAAATTATTTAGCCAGTTCCCCCCGCCTCAATCCCTCCCCAGGCTCCCAGCTCCCCCCACCTCTCTGGCTCAGCCATTCCCACATCCCCCAGGCGAGTCCTCCCTTTCCCATCAAGCCACCACAGGCACGGGCATTTCATGGCAATCCCAAGCCCACGGACAATGAAATTCGAAGGGAACAAAAGAGCAAACCTGGCTGCTCCATGGCCTCGCAGACAATGGCCCCAGCTGCTCCCCAGGAAGCACCCAGCCACAATGAGCCCAGCTCTGGTGCAGAAGAGGGTCCTGGCTCCCCGGGGGGCAGGAGGTTGTCACTGGAATATGCATCTCATTGGTTACCTGTCAGCTTTCCTGGGCTGTTATGAAGTACAGCCGCTGCCGGAGGCTATAATGGGATGTAATAACGAGGCGGCCCTTCCACAGAGCAGCTTTCATTAGGTGATGGGAACTGGCAGCATCCGCTGCCTTTTGGGAAAAAAAAACCACAAGCTCAAAGCTGTAAAATAAAGGGATCGCCAGGAATGTGGCTACTTTTTCAGGCTAAGAGGGATGGGGAAGAGAAATAAATTACAACCTTTGTTTCTTGCTCTAATCTCCCCATCTCTCGCCTCTTTGGAGGTTCCATTGTTGCTGTCCCTCTAGGCTCAGATATTATTTCCTGGCTCCTCAGGTATGCTAAGAAAATGACATGTTATAATACCAGGGAATTACAGACTGTGCAGGGGGAATGAGGAAAACTCCCTGCCCCACAAATCACTGCCAGCATCTCCTGTCAGCAGCTTGAGCTGCAGCCTGGGGAGACACCTGCAAATTCACCAGGCAGGACTTTGCCATGGCTGGGATCCACCTCTCCCACCTTTCACGTGGGCAATATCTCAGACTGACTGCAAAACTCTTGACAAAAATATGACTTGAATGTGGCTGCACCTTGATGACTCCAGACTCTATCAGTTGGGTCATTGGGTCCCAGCTGAAAAGCCTGGCTTTGAGCTAAATGCAACTTTTGTTCTGGTAACACAACTGACCATGCAGCACCTCCCACCCGCCCCTGTTCCAGCACCACCATGCCCCAGTTTCCCTGGCACAGATGTCCAAGCTGGCAGTGAGACAGGGCAGAGACCAGCAGACAGGTATTTCTCCTCCCCACAGGCTAAGGAAAACATGTGCAAGCAAGATAGGAAAGCCCTGGGGTTTGGAATGCCAACTGGAAGAAATAAAACTTGTCTAATAGAACCTAGGCTGTGGAAGATGTTATGGATGCAAAGGGTGCAAGGGTAGGGAGAAGAGCAGCATGCAGGTTAATGAACACGCCAACCCACGACTCCACAGAAAATCAAATTCAATCAATCTGTCTGTGAAGGACACACAGCGAGACAATGGCTGGGAGAAAGAAGGCAGAGAACATGTTGGCTTGGCTTTTTCAGCCCAAAAAGGAAGGGGAAACAGGGCTACCCCCGACAAACTGGTATTTCCCTCAAGCAAGCAGATCTGTGTGAAGCTGGGATTATTTCCAAGCAGGAGGTGATGCTTGACCATGTGAGGATTTGCACGGGGCAAACGCCGAGCTGGGCATGGGGCAGGATTTGGGATTGGGTTGCTGTGGTAAGGACGAGCATTCCAGAAGCAAAACAGCATTTTGCAGGCTCGGCACAGCTCTTCCTTTCAGCACGAAGCCCATAAACAATGGCCCAACAGCTTAACAGGGCTGAAATATGATGGTATTCAAAGGGGATGTCAGGAGGATTAACAGCCCTGCTCCTTCCTGCTGAAGCTGTGTTGGGACTGGAGAGTCGATGCCGTGCTCAGAGTTTGAGGTTTTACATCTTCATTAAGCACCAGGCACTGCTGGGCTGGTGGGGGAAGGATTTCTCCTCTCCAAGACCATGGTGGTGACACCAGGGATGGCTCCCACTCAGCACTGCTGACACCAGGAGAGGCTGGGAATGGGATGAACACCTGTGCTCCCCCTTTGGTACCACATTTTTACCGTGACCGAGGGAACCAGACAGGTCTGATGGTCATTGAGGCCAGAGAGGGCCCCTTAATGGAGAATTCATCCCAACAAAGCAGATTTGGACAGGGGCAAGTGATTACAGGGTGTTTGAACAGATAATAAATCAACATTAAGACACAATAAGAATGCCTGCTAGGAGGCTTTGCAATATTAGGTTACAACAGAAAAGAAAAAAGAAGCCTTAAAAGAGCAATCAAACACAAAGTGCCATTATGTTTCCTCTGTTTGCCAGGCAGAGATGGGGCTCTGTGGCACCTCAGGACACCAGACAGGGCCTTCCCCTTACACAGAGAATGCTTTGGATGCCCACTCTGAATACTGGGGAGCACTGTCCCCTTGTGAACCTCAGTCTGCAACTCCACTTCATGAACTGCAGGCTTGGAACTTCACACTCTTTAAGTGCATTAATGCACTTTTTAAAATAGAAGTGAGCTCAGACAATGGTTCCTGTTTTTATGGGCTGATCCACCTACACATCTGGTCACAACATGAGATTTTAAGCCAACTTTTCAAAATTGCAAAGAGCTATCCCAGTCCTGCACCACTGATTTGTGCTGTTTTACATGACATAAATATTTATACAATTACTGTTGCTATCCTTCAATGACTAAAGTTATCACATTTCAAAGGACCTATATTTAAAGAACACAATACCCTGATGGAAATGCAACTTTAAATTTTAAATAGCTGTGCTCCTCCCCACACATTACACACACACACACACACGCCGAGTCACTAGAGGTGCTCCAGAATTCCCATATTCTCCTCAAAGCCACAGCAGCTCCTTGCCACCACTGCACCCCAAACATCCCTGGAGACACCTGGATACCTGCCCACCACCCCCAGGAGGGAAGGGCAGTGAAAAACACAGATTTATAACAGCACTGGGTTTACCATCTTCTGGGCAAAACCAGAAGGAAAAGCAGTTTATTTTTTATTAAAATAAACTGTGAGTATCACTGTCTGTGAGATGGACACATGGGTGTACACCAATCCCACCCCCTCGGATGGACAGGACTGCTCCAGGTTTCCCTCTGTTATTTTCTAACTACCTGATATTTCAATACAAACTGAGTATTAGCTCCTCTTCTGTGATTTCTGAACCGCCTTACTAAGTGATGATGCAAAATTAGAAAAAATAATAATAAATCTAGATTAGGAGTTAATAAACTGGGATTAAAACACCTTCATAAATCATTTCACACTCCTTACATGTGGATGAGTGTAATTACTAGGGAAGAATAAAAGATAAAACTCATTTGGGTCAGTGCAATTGTCTTTCTTAGCAGGAAAAAAAATAAACCATGATGAATTATTAGCTACAGAAATAACTCAAAAGGTTTTCAGGTTTACCATGCAAGCGGCAGCAGAGACAAAAGAGAGAACAACCTCCATTGCTATTCCCCATCCACCCCTAAGGTTTGGTTTATCCCTTTCCCTTCTTCTGACTTAAGTGAGGCAAAAAATAAACACACCTGCAGTGTGCAAACTCAGTCCTCACTCATCTACAAGTTCCTCTAAAGGGAGTAACACAGCTAAAGCAGAGGGGGAGAAGAAAGGACCAAGTGGAAAAAACATATTTGGGGAAGAGGGAGGGAAGAAGGGGGATCGGTCGCTGTCCTAAAGCAGTGCCCAACAGCTGCTCCATTCATAAATATTTCACCAATCCCAACTCAGCCTGCCAAATCTGAACCACTGCTTTGATGAAAAATATAAAAAGGCTTTTCCATTAGTGCTTTTGATGTTCTTTGCACACAGAATAACGAATGCAGGAGATTCATCTTCTTCCCCTCCTCTGTCCTCCCTCACTTCAGTCTTTTATCTGGCCCAGTCTCCCAAGGACAGAGAAATCAGGATTTGAGCAGGAAGACAGAGCAGAACTTTTGGCCAGTATGCATTTTCCATGGACTCAAGAGTCACAGAATCATTTTAGCTGGAACAGCCCTCCAAAATCCTCAAGTCCAACTATGAACCCAGCACTGCTGAGGTCACCACTAGCCCACGTCCCCAGGTGCCACATGTACATGGCTCAATTCTCTCCAGGGATGTGGACTCCACCACTACCCTGGGCAGCTGTGCCAGGGCTGAACAACCCTTCTGGTGAAGAAATTGTCCATAATATTTAGCCTAAACCACCCTGGTGCAATTTGAGGCCATTTCCTTTAATCCCATCATTTCCTCTTGTCCTACTTCCACACTGCTCTGCCTCTTTTCACCTCAGGGGACAAGACAGCAAGGAAAGGGGGATACCCAGAGGCATTCTGGATGCTGTTGGTACTTCACACTGTTTCCACCTGTCTGGACTATATTGACCATCATGACTTTACCAGGAGCTGTTCAGAGAAAGTGAACAGGAGTTTTAAAACCCTTCTAAAGCATCCTACCAAGGACAAGATCCCAGCTCTTACCCCACTTCTGCCCACACAGCACAGCTGGCTCCAGCTGGGATTTTGTGAGCTTTTATGGGAGGAAGCAACCCCTGAGCCCTGATCCGGGCTGTCTGAGCTCCCCTGCATTTTTGGGGGGCTCATTTGGGAGAATCTCAGAGGAGAAAGGAATCCTCCTTCAATCTCAGCGAAGGAAGCGGCGCAGCGCAGAGGCAAAGCCAAAACAGAGGAAGCACTACGTGACCTTCTCCCAGCCTCTTAATGCTCTCAGGAACTTAATAGCTCAACATTTATCTTAACTCAGCAGAGATGTGCCAGGGATAAAGTATCCATCCCCCTGCACACCAGCTCTGGCGTTTCCAACCCGCCGCTGCCGAGCTTTAAATTGCAGCTTTTATCGCCTTCTTGCACTTCTGCTCTACCACAGCATCCAAAGCAATTAAATCCAACCTATTTTTTCTGACTTCTATTCCTTGAAGTGGAGCTTTCTTGTGTGGGGCAGAGATTACAGGGTTTGGGCTGGATTTTGATTCACATTTATTTTCCATTAAGGACTCGGCTCCACTCATCTCCTCTTTCCTCCCGTGAAGCTCGCTATGTGCTCGGCAAACTCGGCAAATAGGAATTTGTAAGTTGTTTAAAGGAAAACAAACAGAAACTGATGCCTTGCAGATTTTTTGCAACAAGAGTCCTGGAAACACGCAAAGCATTTTAAGGGACTTGAAAGAGAGCGATGTTTTATCACCAGGAGTGGGATGCTAATGTTTGCAGGAGAGTTATTGCTGTGCATTATTCATCTTCCTGGTTTGTATTTATTAGGAATTATTAGGAAACCCATCACCCAGCGAGCTGCAGGGCTTCTTGGCAGCACTAACAAAGCAGAAAACTCCTTTTGCCCAAGGGCTCCTGCTTCTTTGGGGGTGGTGGGTTTCCCAATCCCATTTCCTGCTCCATAATCCCAGTGAAGGGGAGGAGGGAAGTACCTCACTATGTTTGGGAGATGCCCCAGTTTCAGGTGGAGGACATGGAGGTCTTGTGGTCTCAAGTGAGATCATTCCAAAATGATCCACAGGGACACAGGAGAGCTCACACCCCATCTGGATTATTTCAGAGCAAGCTGTGCTCCTCCTTTTGGAACCAGAAGGGTCTGACACCTTCCAAACACCGAAGATCAGGGCATTACTGTGCTCCTGGACACCAGCAGACCAGATGAAAAAGTTACCAAGGAGGCCTCAATACAGCACATGTGCCCCTGGAGTTCCCCTACTGCTCTGCAACTGCACTGCTTGCAACTTTTTAGGCAAATCTCCTTCCCACCTGCCTCTTCCACATTCACCTGTCCCTGAGCACACCACCCAACTGCTCCAGTATCACAGGGCAACACGCTGCCTTTCCTCTGCCTGCTTCAAACTATGCAACCACGAAAGAAATCAGCTGAAAATAAACTATTTCCCTCCAAACATCCATCTCCTAGAGGAGTGTAGCTTTTTAAATTATGCCACCTTCTCCCAGCAAACAAGCCCTTCTGAAGGGCAAGGCTCAAGCCACTGCAGGGATGCAGATTTTTAAAACCATTCATTATGCAAATGGCTCATTTATTGCTGCTGAGCTGAAAGCAGGAATTCCAGGCATGCAAATAAAAAATAGTTGGGGAGCAAGAGCCAGTAAGTGCCTGTTGGCATCTGCTGACTTGGGTAACACACAGCACGGACCCTGCAGGCAGCAGCTTATGGTGGAATTTCAAACCAGAGGGTGAAATTGGTCTGCAAACACCACCCGTGGCTCGCTGGGCTCTGCAGGACCTGCAACATCTCCAGCTGGAATTTCTGCCAGTGCTGCAGGTCCTGCCATGCTCCTGTGGATCCTGAAGTCTTGTCACAAGCTGCCTGAGCTAAGCAAGGCTGAAATTCAACAATTCAGGGGGAGTGGACACAAGGGGTGGAGCTGAGGTGTGAAGAGGTTGTGAGAGATTTCATTGACAGGGTTGCAACAGCGCCAGAAGCAAAGCTTTCCCCAAAACCTTAATAAACATCCCAGGGCTGGGTGGGAACGAATGCTAATTAGCATCTGATAAAGATTCGGAGAGAGAAACTGGCTGGGAAAGGAGACAGAACTCGAAATTAGCCATGCAGGCGGGAAATTTTAAGCAGGACTATCCTGGGAACAGCCTGCCTCCACAATTCTCTTCTCACAGTGCCTGGAAGCACAAGGAGTGGAGGATGCTCCTCGGCCAAGGATGAGTCTTTGTCCTCCAGGAACTGAATCATGTACAAACATTTCTGAGGCCCAGCGCCTTCCAGCTACCGAATCTAATTCAGGTCCAAGTCCTGGAAATGACCTGGCACGGGGTATCAGTTTGCACTGCAGCCATGGGAAATAATAAGGAATTTAAAAAGCAAAACAGGAACATTGAGCTGAGTATTAAAGAACCTTTCAAGTTCAAACATGGGGAAAAAAATGTGATGCCGAGCCAGTCCAACGTCAGCACTCAAGGTCAAATGGAAAAAGAAATCTGTGTGGATTTGCCTTTAACAGGCTGTTGTTAGTGCCATTATGTTTAATATCATTAACACAGAATCATTATGTAAATTCTGGTTTTTAAGCTCAGTTGTCGCTATCACAAGTTAGTTTTAATCTAAAAGCAAACTAAAAGCAGCTGGTGCACTGACCCGGGCTCGGCACACTCAGCATTCATTTTCTCCCACTGAATAAAGGATTTGCTCATTTTTATGTGCTCCTATATCCTTAAACAGCATCAGCAAAAATCCAGTTCAAGATGTAACACAAGTCTCATGGCAATTTTTGCTGCCAAGTGACTGAAATGACAAGAGATCCCGGCAGGAGCTGGTCGAGTGTTCATCAACGGGCAGATTAATTGCTGAGACAGAAAGGTCCTGATACAGAGCCACCCGACAACAATCAGGTAATCACTCATTTTGTGTACATTATTCAAAGTCCTGGAACTGGCACAACACCCAAATCTGGAGCCATATCAACCCAAGCGATGACAAATATTGTTTCCTGTTTAAAAAGCAGAGCTCAGCAATTTCGAACCCAGGAATTGAAAAGAATAAATTTACCTGAGCCCATCATTTCACAGCAATAGCTGAATTACATTATAAAAAAAAAAAAAAAGAAAATAAAAAGGTTTCTACAATGGAGAGACTGTTCCTGGCTTCCAACAAGAATATAAGCAATAATGTACATGCAACAATGCCACGATTGACCGTGTGTTTCAATGAGCATTCACACACACGGTCCTGAACAGATGAAGGACAAGTGCTACAGGCTGAATGGGCTCCATTGAGTAAAGCTAATTAGCTGGATAAGCATATGCAAGACTAGGACCTAAATTTGTTCTCTGCCTCCTGGGACAGTGATAACTCCTTTTTCTTTCTGTTGTGCCAAATAGATAGAACAACTCTAAGGCAACGTTCTAACCCCTGGCTGCCACAGAGCATTTTTTCGTGCAAAGGTGTTAAGGTTGGGAAACAGCAGCCCAGGTGAAAGAAGAGCATTGTCCTTGCTCTTGTCAGGACTCATCCCTCCCAAGCTGCTATTAAACATTGCTAACACCCAGCCGTGCATAGCACCACCAAAATATTTGCTGTGATTAACAAGCACAACCTCTGGATAATGGATCTGATAATCCAGAGCTGCATCCAGCAAGACAAGGCTCTAATTTCACAGATCTGAACCACATATTGCCACAGCAGAAGATGCAGTCTTTCATTAATCCCATGAGTTGTATTTGCAGCATGGAGCTTTGGCACAGTCTGTGCTGGTCTGGCTGAGCCTTTTGATGGAGAATGGGAACAGCAGCAGAGCAGAGGGCAGTGCTAGGGAATTCCAGCACACAGCAAAACAGGATAACCTCTACCAGATCCCTCTGAAACACAGCTTTTGCAGAGGACTGAGGTAGGCATGTAGGTGTTGTGAAACAGCTGCCCCATGCCTTCCAAAAATGCAGCCCCAGCTGTGGCTGTTGTTTTCCCATCCCCAGCCGGAGTGCAAAGCAAATATCCCAAGGGAATAAATCCAACCTGGCCACTGAATAATGCTCTGGCCTGCCTAATGAAGCACCTCAGATCAAGGGGCATTTGCAGAGAGCTCGGGATAGCCTTGTGTGCATAAGGACAGGAAATAACCCTCAGAGCCTTGATCCCATCCTTACTGGAATTACTGGCAAAGCTCCCACTGGCTGCAGGAATAGGACTGAAAAGCTTGCAGAGCACAGACAGTGACAACACAGGGTAAAAGGACTTGGCAGACAGAAGATGAGGCACATCCATCCAGCTGTGTTTGTGGCATTGCAGATTCTCACACAGAGCCACGCACAAACCCAACCCCACACCAGCACCCAAAACACCCAGGTCTGACATTTTTAAAAAAGATAAAAACTCATATCAATTCTGCCCTTTCCAGTAAGATCTGTGCCACTAGTATCTTCTTTTGTTGTTATTTATTAAAGGAAAAATAAATACAACTGAAACACACAGTAACCAGGTTCTCACTACATTTTATTCCTTCTTTAATCTAAACATTAAGTTGTAAGAGTGGGATATTTGCTGTAAGGAAATGAGCTGTCAAGTGATTTACAGTCTTGCTTTGTCTCCATCTCAACACTCCCAAGTCTTCTCCAAGACCTATTTTTAGCAAGCTGTAAAAATTAGAGGCAATGAGGGACAGGGTGGGGAGCCAGGCGTTGAGAAATGTACAGAGCAAACTTACCTACATCTTCATTATCCTAATTCACCTTTAACTGCTGGATCTGGATACCACAGGGACACCCCCAGCCAGTGTCATACTTGACTCTACTGCAAGTAGAGGTCACCTGGGCAGCCACAGACCACAAAGGAGGAGTGGTGGGAGAAACATCCCTGGGTCTGGGTTTGTTTGCTGGGGTTTTGGTGTTGTGTGTGCTTTGTTTTTGTTAGTAATGGCCATAATGGCATAGTGCCATTATGTACAAGGAACTCGTACACTGTTTAGGTGGGAGACAAGACCAAATTCAGCTGGAGTCAGCACAGGCTTTCCTTTATTCCCAGGATGCCTCAAAGGGAAACTCAAACACTCCTCAGTAGCTCAACTATTAAATCAATAAAGGCAGTTGCCTGATTCACATTTTATTGGTCATTCCAGACAAAATTATTCTAATAATTCCCTCTAACAAGAACCAAGGTCCTCTACTACAAAAACTATTATTTCCAGCACCTTTGCTTGCAAATTATGACAATAATTACTCTAAGTCCCCATACAGCATTTTCCATATGAGAGCTTTAACAATGGGAAGTTATTACCAGAGCTTTAACAATAGAAAGTTATTACCAGCATCCTTATTTGTGAGAATGAGGCACCGAAAGATCAAACAAATTGCTGAAGATCATTCAGCAGCTCACTGGCAACTCTGGGAAAAGAGTTGTAATCTCCTGACCCTCCATCCAGAGCCGATTTGGACAGGGAAAAGAAAAAGCATCCTTGAAGCACGTGTGAAAAGGGTTTGTTTTTGGAAATTAGCTTTTCCAAAAGGAGCAGTCATAGCAAATGTCTGAAGTATGACAAAATTCTGAAAGAGATTAAATGATGCTATGGTTTATTGCATAGGTGGGGAATGGATAAACAGAGGGTGCATTTGCCTTTTGACCACTTCCTTATCCCCTCTGGGCTGCCCCTGGAGAAACCCCAACAATCACATACTTTGTTGTACAAGCAATGTCACATTTATGGATTAAAACTCTTTTTTTCTCCCTCATCTTTCTTCTCCCCTTTGTTTTGGCCCCTGAACTGTCCAAGTTGACACATCCAGAAATCAACAGTGAATTTTGACCATCTTGCTCAGAAGTAGCAAACATACACTAAGTCTCCATGAAACTCTTCCTGCTCGGAAGTATTTTAGGAGAAAGAACAGACCTTAATCAGCAGAAGAACCATGGAGAAACAGAATATTTATCTGAAGCCACATCCTTGAACCAAACAGGATGAAATCCTCTGAGGCAGCTATTAAGGAGATTGCCTAGCTGAAAGGAAATTCAGCAAACCAGATTATCTCTAACAGGCTTATCCACTGGAAAAAATCATCAGAGCAGCGACAAGATAGTTTTGAGAGACAATTAATGAAAGGTAGGGGAGAGGGGAGACTGTAACAGGGTGACAAGGAGTGAAAATCCATAAAATACAGATTGTCATGGCTGATCAGCCATAAGGATATTACATGACCCATCACACATCTGGAAGAGGAAAGGGATGTCAAGTCATGTTCACAGTGTCTTGTGTCTATGGCTTTGCCAGGGGCAGAGCTGCCTTTATCTTCTTTAATACAGCAATAAGAAGAATTCCCCTGTTAGGTCTGTTGACAGCCATGAACTGGATCAAAAGAGCTTCCACCAGCACCCCTCCTCCTCACTGCCCAGCCCTGCCCTGCTCCTGTCGCCAGCTACATCCCACAGCAGAAGGAGCAGAAGGAGCCATCTTCTCCAAAGCAGTGTTTAAACCAACAGCAAACCTCCAACAAACTGAAAATGGGTGAATGAATGAAGCCCACTGGATGGTCTTGGACTGGAAATCTTCCCAATGCAGGAAGCCACCACTCCTTGGGAAGGCCCACAATGGGGATGAAGAGTACAGAGCTTTTCACTGCATTGCTGCTGGGATAACAGGCTTTCTCTTATAGAATTATGTTATTTCCAACCCAGATTCCTCCTAAATCTCTGATGCTGTCAGAGCACAACATCAGGCACAACAGATAACCCTAAATCCGCATGCCACCCTCCCTCACCTTCAAAGTACTGCTACCCCACACGCTCCTCAGCAGTGGAACCAGGCAGAAAAACAAGAAAAAAATCCCATTGAGGAAAGGATGAGGGCTCCTGGCATGAGAAGATTCGGTGCCATCAGCTCTGGCTGAGGATGGGACAAGCAGGGACAGAAAAATTCAGGGATTTGCCAGAGCTAATGACACAGACAACTTTCCACTGACTTCACTAGGCTTTGGACCAAATGCCTGTACAAAGAGCTGCACTCAAGAGCTATCAAGGAGCTTAATTCATTAGCATTTTTTAAGTACTTTTAGATCCTGGAGTGAAAGGATATCAAAGTGTAAAGTCATTTTATTAGTGATAACAGTCTAAGAGCAGCAAGTTGAATCCTTCATTCTAAAGCCTTGCAGCACAAATGGGTTTGGAACACAAAGATGCCACGAAGTCCTAAGAAATGTTAAAACTTCCTTGCATGGGCTTGTACTAGATACTAATTTTCTAAGATTCCTTTTAACTCCACAAATTCTGATGGTAATTAGTAATACTCATGCAGCAGGATGGACCCAAACACACAGAGGGAAAGCAGGAGGGTGTAAAGGCCATTGCAGCCCCTGAAAGGCTTTTTTGTGTGTCAGCAGAGCTCCTGTGCTCCTCTGTCAGGACCACAGGGACCCTACAGCTCTGAATTCCTCCTGTCCTCCTGGGAAGCAGAAAATGAAGCTGCCACAGGCTCTTTGCACGTGGTTCTCCAAAATTGTACAGGGGAATGGCTCCCAGGCAGCGTGAGAGGACACACGGTGAGAAGCTGGCATGGCTGCAGGTTGGCCTTGCATGCAGATACTCCTCCAAAATAAAATCTCAAGCCTATAAAAACATTGGCAGCAGGCGCCGGAAGATGCACAGCATACTCTTCTATAATTTTGCTGGTGGAATAGACTTCATCCTGTTCCCTCTGGCCCCAGATCAAGCACAGCTCCTCACAGGAATTTTCCATTATCCTGTGGCAAACACACCAGGGCAATCCAGCTGCTTAACCAACTGACACTCTGACCCCCCTCCCCAGCAGCAGCGAGATCTTGCATAAACACAAGGCATTTCTCCTAGGATGTGCCAATTCCAGCAGCACGGCCCAAGCGAATTGGGGCTGGAATTCCCAGGCTGACAGAACTGCAGAGGAGCAATGGAGACATCATTAGTCGTCTTTGTTCCAGCTCTGCCCTCCTGGCAGACCCTGCTGTCCCTCATGTGCAGTTGCTGAGCCCCTAATTTATTGTCTCAACCCAACAGACTTGAGACCAGGAGAAATGTGGAAGCTCTCAGCATCCCTCCTCTGTTTCTACTTCAGTCAATCCTTTCCTTGCCCTGCTTTTTCACTAGGCTGTGAACTCATCATCCAATCCACACAACCATCCCACCATTGCTCACAGCTGGATCTCCACGTGAAAGGCACAGCGAGTGCCAAGTTCACCCCTAGCAGCTCAAAGGGGAGCATCTCCACGACTTCAGCTCCCATCCTCAGGCAGAGGGGCTCTGGAAATGCATGCAAACCCCACAGCATCTTTGTGGATACAGGGATCATCCATTAACACAAGTGTCCTTGAACCACCCGGGAGCAGGAACCCTCCTGGCATCGTGGGGTGGTGCAAAGGGATTGCCCGAGGTGTGCTCACAGCACTGATAAATGCACGGAGCTTATCCTGACATTCCCTCTGCCACATTTATTTGCTCAAGAAAAATGTTCGGCATCTCCTTATCCCTGCTCATTTCCTATGTGGTTTCTACTTTCCCCAGGGTCACAGGCAGTGACAGGCATCCCTGAGGCTTATTTGTGTTTGGAGCCATCTGCTAAAGCAGGGAGGGCTGAAGGAGTCTACAGAAGGAGCCACTGAAGAGCAGAGTGGTTTCCTTGGTAGGGGTGACCAAGTGACTAAAAAGCATTTAGTTTATTCCCTCTTCCCACAGCTCTGGTATCAGAAAATGCAGTGGCTCAGCTCCAACAACATCATCTCTTCCAGCAGCATGGTTCCCATCATCTTGGCCAAGGCAGAAGGCTGCAGCTCCAGGAACACAAGTTTAATTACGCTGCAGCACACCCAGCACCTCCGTCGGTCTGGCCCGCAGGGGTGCAGGAAAACAGGGGTGTTTCACCCCCCAGACACCCACACCCAACTCCTCACAGCCCACTCTGTCCCCCCAGCCACCACACCCCTTCGCTAGCCAGCCTGCAAATGAACCAAAAAATCCTTAATCCTGCAGACAGCTTCTGTATGAGGGAGAGAACAGAATGGCTGCCAGCTCTGCAGGGGTGGGGGGAGAGGAGAAACCATCCCCAGTACAGGGACAGTCACACAAAGGCCACATTGTCCCACACTGCAATTAACTCCAGGGAAAAAAAAAAAAAAAAAGGCCAAGGCTTTCTGTTTGTGAAGGGGCAAGGCTTTTCTAGGACATATCCAGCAAACGGCAGGTCCCTGCCCTGCAATGTGCAGAATATTACTTGTGCACCCAAAAAATCATTTAGGGAACAGACCTCAGTGGAACCTGGTGCTGCTGAATGCTCAGGGAGCTGCACTTTGAGTGTCTCACCCCCAGCTGACACTCGCTGGTGTTTTTCTAATATGAGTTTTACAGGGGAAACAAGATCCAAAGGCTTTCAAAGCCTCTTTACAATTTGTCACCACTTTCCTCAGGCTGGAAGGGATGAAGTTGTTGGGAATATCATGAAACAAGTGCCACATCACCTCTTTGAAACTCAAATAGCAAGAGACCACATCAAGTCTTCAAATATTAATCTGTACTTACCAACTAATCAGCACTGACAAAAATAACCCATCTAATTATCAGAACACTACCACCTAAATAATGAATTATATGCCTTATTAAAAAGTATAATAGATTAGAGGACGTGCAACAATTGCAATTAGTAAAACAAGAAACGCTGGGAAACAAAAAACCCTACAAATGTGATCTGAATTGTATAAATTAATGTTCCAAAATAGCGACTGATCTCCTTTGACACATCAAACAACAGGAACTTTTGAAGCCTATCACAAGCCAATGAATGCAGCTCACCTTAAAATTGCTGAAAATTTATATTGAGACATTGTGCTGCTCAGAGTTGCTTTGTCCAGGACACATCCCCAGCCTGGGAGCGAGCCCACCTCTGTGGATGTAATTGCTTTGTTAGGAGGAGGTGGGGTGGGGGACAGGGATGCTGCACAGATAACAGCCAGGGGAACGAGGGATGCCTCCAAGCACTCAACACAGGAAGCATTATCAGCTTTCCTTTAATATCACCCTTGGTGCTGCACATTAACCAGACCCAGCCCCTGCCCCAGATACGAGCACGAGGTGGGGAGGGAGCTGAGGGACACTCATAACCTGTCCCTCAGTGCCCGTCCCCAGCTCTCCATCCCATGAGTGCCCCCATGCACAATGAGGCATTTCCCCATCCCAGGAATGCTCAGGTTTATGCTTTGGGTGAAACACAGCCTGGTACCACCCTTTGCTTACCAACCCTGCCATCACTGCCAACACAACACACGGATCTTGGGCTCCAACCTGACAGAGGGCAGGGTTAGAAGGGATATGGGGAAGGAATTCTTGGCTGTGAGGGTGGTGAGGCCCTGGCAGAGGTGCCCAGAGCAGCTGTGGCTGCCCCTCCATCCCTGGGAGTGTCCAAGGCCAGGCTGGACTGGGCTTGGAGCAGCCTGGGACAGTGGAAGGTGTCCCTGCCCATGGCAGGGGTGGAATGGGATGAGCTTTAAGGTCCCTTCCAACACAAACCATTCTGGGATTCTGTGATCTTTGCAGATGTCCACAGTCTGCAAGATTCTCAAAGTTCTCAACCTCCCTCTGCAGTCTTCAAACACTGGGTGAATAAATCCCAAAAATGCTGTTGGCTTTCTTCTTTTTCGCCAAGACTACTGCTGTTCCATCCTCTGCAATATTTACCTTTTCAGGGCTTTAATGATTGCTGCAGTCCTGACACCACTCAGCTGCAGAACACACTCCTAATTGTACCCCAAGGTATAGCACAGGAGAAAAGGTGTAGCACAAAAAGAAACCAAAAAAGCTTCAGATGAAAAAAAAAAACAAAACCAAACTCAAGTTGTTGATTGCAAAATATTTTTAAATAAAGAAATCCCAAACTCTACATGTCTTTGAGATGGTATAATAGCACCTGAACAAAGGTCATTGATCTTTAAAATAACATCCTCCTTCCAACCCAGAAGAAAGATAATGAAATTCTTTGTCAGTTTAAAACAGCCTTTTAATAACTTAAGTGCTGTTCATGTGGAGTAGAGGTTATGGCAAGGACAGAGTAACTCACTTCCTGTTCAAAATTAATTTTATTTAGCTCAACCCTCAATAACTAATGCCAGTCCTTGTAAATACATCCCCAAATGCCTCCCTCCAATAACCTGCACCAACTTAAGTGAAGCAAAAGAGGCTTTTGGTTAAACTGTCCCTTGTAGTGGTCAATACACTAACTCACTGGGTTTACAGTATTTTTCTCCTCACAGGTAATCAACAGGTACCTTTATTAAAATAAAGCATTTTTTATTTAATGTTCTAGCTTGCTCCACCTTTCAAAAGAGGTTTTCCCTCGAAAGAATATGTTAACACTTCACAAAAAAATATTTTTCATCTGAGCTCACTCTGAAGGGAGAGTTCCAGCTGGAGACAATTCAGAAGGTCAGGAACACAACCCAAAGAGCAGAGGGGAGGGGATGATGCATGGGCAGGGGCTGAGACTCTACTATACATTAATTTATCTTGGAGCATGTGGCTGCTCACACCAAAGCCTGGAACTGGTGGGGTGCTTAGAATCTCACATAGGAATGCTTGGATGTGTCCAGAGAAACGAGTCAGCTTTTAATTCAGGCATTTTGCACTATATTAGAAAAGAAGCATTTTCAATCCAAGCTGAAAATGAACAACTTCTTGCCTACTTGCAGCTCTACCACTGAGTGTGTCAGTGCATGGGAAAGAGAAAATAACTGGAGAAGAAGTTAACTCCAAGCCAAGTGGTTTGTTTTCATTACTAAAACCCACAGAAAAGTAATGCAGAACACGAAACAGCCCAAAGCCAACAGTGAAATTCACATTCAGTTGGACGATTTTCTGAGGGTAAATGTTTGTTTTTATCCCAGTGCACTCAGGTCAGCTTGAATTTATGTTAATACCATCAACAGAGCAGTGCCAAAATACTCAATGCCTAACAACCTGTAGGTTAGGGGTTTTTTATAGTTTTTTATAGCTATTAATTTGTCCTGAACCAGCACTGGCCCTTTCACACTGCAGCACCTACAGTAACACTGATTTTGGCCACAATCTGTGGAGACTGCAGACAACTCAACATCCTCATTTATTCTAAGAATTATTTTCTTACTAAATCCCCAATCTCCACATTTTTGCCAGCTACCACAAGCATGGTGGCATTTGTTTCACAGTTTGCCATCCCTTGCCTACCTTTCTATCCTAAATCACTGTCCTGCCCGACGTTTGCAACACCACGTGTATCACCAGTTGTGAATTTAATTAACGTGTTGTTTCTCCCTTCAACCAGATCATTAATGGAGTTGATAAATCAAATGTGCCATTGTACTCCATAACAGTGGATTTGTGATATTCCCCAGAGGTCAGAGGGCACACAAACTGAGGGATGAAATTCACTGAGGCATAAATACAGCATCCTCATCTGTGACAGTCGGATACAATCATACTCCAGTGATGTGAGCATTATGCAAGAGAACTTTGTATCTGGCCTCTTCCACGGAAATGCCACAAGACCAATACAGAAAAACAAAAACTGCTGACAATCCATTTCATACATTGCTTCTCATTCTCCTTTCACTTGCGCTGCCAGGTCAGTAACATTTACTTTTGTTTCACCAGAGCTTGGGTAGAAAAATACCACCAGGGCAGTTTTTTTATTGATTTTAAATGAAGAGTGGAGATTAAAATAGGGAATGCTCTGTTTGTTGTCCTTGAGACTGGGATCTTGTGCCCTCTCTTTTGAGAATTGCCTAGATGGGGCTTGAAGCAACCCAATCTAGTGGAAGCTGTATCCCTGCCCACAGCAGGGCATTGGAACTGGATGATTTTGAAGGTCCCTCAAAACCTCAACCAATGCCTGATCTATGGCTGAGCTGGTCCCCACGTAGTTACCAACACACACCACACACAGTCCTGGTATTAACAAAATCATTAACAAAAGAAAAGTGTCATGACGTTGCAATGAAAACTAAAAACCCAAAGCAACAGATAGCTACTGTCCACTTTGGGCCAACCTGTCCAAAGCAGCTCCACCACAGCGAGCCTCGGTGTCCTCCAGAGATGTCCAGCATGGACACCTGTGATCCGTGCTCCACCAGATCCCTCAGCTGCCTGGTGGAAGCTAGGAGAAAGCATCTTAAAAATTAATAAATAAATGAAAACGACAAACCTTGTCCCTCTGCAATCACATGGCTCGACTTTTATTGCCGCCTTTCTCTCAGGGTTGCGCTGAGGAGAAGGTGCTGCTCTGAGAGCAGCAGCCACGTGGAAGGTTCCCATGGTGAGCCGATTGAAATGCTAATGAACAGAGCAAGGCTGGCTTCAGACAGCGGGCAGCACTCACCTCCTCACCTGGAGGACCTCGAGGAGCAGCATTCTGGGTGTGGGTCACAACCCCAAAAACCCCAAGGAGGTCGCAGCGGATGCTCCGGGACACCAAGACTTGGCAGCAGAGCACATCAGGGAGGGGCAGCGGGCAAGAAGCAGCGCTGGCAACACCCCTGAGGAACCAACCCCGCTGGCAGGCACCTCCAGATGCGACCTGACAAGCACAGCAGGGCAGCCTTTCCCAAGCACAGCCCTAATCACACTCCAGCGGGGGAGATGACGGGGA